>JAFEMH010001228.1:0-512045 GCA_022495995.1 Adenophora triphylla var. japonica | reverse complement strand
TGTGGTGGAACCATGGCATTCAAACCCGGCGGCGAGCTAGAGAGGAGCTACCCTTTGGCGGCATACGAGGTGGAGAGGAACGGCCGATCTGGGGACATAGGTGAAATCCTGTCCTTGGCCCGAATCACCCGGGGAGCTTGAGTAGGACCACAGGCAAAGGGATAGAACCTTCGCGGCTTGTTGTTGATTTTCAACCGGCAAAGAGGGCGAAGCGATCTTGATGTAGGCTGGGTAACTCGGATTTCCGGAGTGAGGCCCATAAGTAGGCTTAAGTGCGAGTCTTGTCACGATTGTTGAATTGCATAGGCGAAGGTGCATGACCGGGGGAATGCTGCGGTCTGGTGATTACGATGAAAGCTGGGATGGAGGCTTGGTAACCCATGGCTGAGTGAGGAATGGATTTGTGAAAATTTGTGTGAGGAGCGGGCGAGCTAGCGTCATTACGAGGAAGGGCTTATGTTGCCACTGGACCAGGCTGTGGAAGCATTCCAAAGCTGTTCTTTGCGGAGGCCACGATAGATTGGTTCCAAGGCGAGGTGGGATTCCAATTTCTTTGTGGTATTAGAGGTAACCCCAACCATGAGAAGACATTCCGTGCGATTTTGCCCCGAGGGCTGTGAGCGATCGGTCACGTTAGGCTGCATGGGTCCGGTGAGTACGTATTTGGGGTTTCTTTGTCTGTTGAGACGGTCATGAAGGAATCTTGTGAGGCTTGTGCGGTGCGGGGATTGGATATCTTGAGCCCAGGTTCTTTGTCGAGGCATTTCAAGCGATGTGGCGAAGCTCTGGCCCGATGCATGCCGGCTAGCTGAGGCATACCAAAGCTATTTGTGACATACCGGTGACCCCGGCGCTTTGAGGCATACCATGCGCCCAAATCGGATGAAGTCAATTTGTTTCCCCAAGCTTGTCCCGGTGAGCGTGAATGTATATCAAACCGAGTGAAAGGATGGGCGATTCGCGAGTTGAGAAGAGTGTGAGGAAGGTGGTGGTAGTGCTGTCGGCCAAGATAAGGGATAAGGATCCTCTTCCTCTTCTATCGTGAAAGTCCCATCGGGGTTGAGGGCAATCGTCAAACCAAAATTCCTGACACCTTCCAGTGGATGAACATCAAAACCTCATTATGATTGGCACAAGGAGTTCTGTGTACGACTCGGTTTCCAATATTAGCCATAGGAATGTGATGAATCTCGAGTCCTGGTTAAAATTCCGTCCTCAATCCTTTCGGGACATCAAAAGAACCGGCTGCACTTGGCGAACCCATGACCAACAATGGCGATCAAATCTCACCTTTGCATTGGCGAGGCCTTGGTCTCGAAGAGATGTGTTTGCGAAGTCTTGATTTTGAAGAAGCTGACTCTGGTGTGAGCCTTTGTCTCATGATTATGAATCGAGCACAAACCTCGTAGGCATTGCAAGGTAGACGATACCGAGACGTAGTCTAAAAAAGCATCCGTCCCATCTTGTAGCAAAGTGAAGAACCAGCGTGACCAAAGAACCCCGCTCTCAGGGCAAATGGCTTGGCAAAAGTCCTCTAGAAGATCCAGCTGAGCTTCTGATGCAAATTGAATTGTCAATGTAGTCAAAAGAGGCAACCCATCCTTCTATATTTACTTTATTATTTTCTTTAGTCAATTAGTCAACCTAAGAAAAAAATAGTAAAGAAGAAAGACAATTTAGAAATGTATACCTACAGGGGCATATTTTCGAAGAGTGGGGCGAATCCCCGATTTGTATTATTTGATGGCCTTATTTGATGAAGGCACAAAAGAACTTCGCTTTGGGTTTGACTCTTTTGAGAGAGCATAAGTGTAGAAAGGTTTGTAAAAGTGTATGGAAGCCCTGTGGCGGAAAATTAGTGTCTAGCTCTATTTTTCCTATAATGTAGAAAAAGAAGACTTGTCGAGACATACGAAAATATGTTTTATTCAAAATGATCACAAGATTGCTTAAAACCCTTTATTAATGTTCAAGTTATTCAACCCCTAATCTCGATATGAACAAACATTTTGATTAATCATGAGGAGAAAGTCGGCTGATACCAAGAGTCGAAGTTGGCGAATGGTGAAGAGGGATCGTGTATAGGAGAGGCTATTGGTGAGGCCAAATTTTACGGGATTTGAATGTGTTTATGACCGGACCATTTCGGTTGCCTACGTTCCCCTCATTGTGAGGAGCTCGGAGTCGCCGTAGTTCGGGTCTGAGCTGTGTTTGGCTTTAGAAAAGGGGTATGAACATTTGTGATACTTTTGGTGAAAAGGCTCGGATAGGAAGTTTGGATGATAAGGTGCGGGCCTTGAGGTGATTCCTTGACAAGTCATTTTGAGCGATTTCGTTGCTACTTGATCGTCGTCCTTCCAGTGGGGGAGAAAGATTTTGGATGCGGCTTAAGGGCTTATGATATGTTTTTGCCGTTGCTTTAAGCACTCCCTTGTTGTCGACAACTTCCGTTCTTAGGGCTTTAATTTTGCCCATATGTCAAACCTTCGATCGGCGGTGCTAGGTCCTTGGCCTCATTGTTTTTTTTTTTTGAAGCTTTTTTTTTTTTTGAAGCTTTTGTTTTTTTGAAGCTTTTGTTTTTTTTTGAAGCTTTTGTTTTTTTTTTTGAAGCTTTTGCTTTTTTTTTTTGAAGCTTTTGTTTTTTTTTTTTTGAGCACTTGAGGACGAAGGCAAGCTTCTACTTGAACTTTCTTGATGCATGGAGGCGGAGGCAAGCCCCTGTTTTTCGATATGGGGTCGATCTCCGTCTTGAGTGACCTTTTGTTGTCCCTTGATGTTGCCGCCTTCGTTGACTTGATCAAGGTGATGATGGGGATATGTTTTGGAAAGTGTATGGCTTGATGGAGGCCTTTGTGAGGTGAGGAAAGTGTATAGGGAGGGCATTAGTTGACTTTCTCGCACCAATTAATTAAAATCTTAATCATTTCAGGAGATTATTTGTTGAGCGATGCGAGTGATCATTTAAAATAAAACCATTTCATTAAATGTAATGTAGGTGTGCAAATAATGTCTCAGAGTCTAGCGAGAAAAGAAAAAGACTCTTTTATAGAAAACTTAAGATTAACTACAATGTCCAAGGAGGACTTGATTGAACGAAGAAAGTACTAGAACCTACGAAGGTTGACTAAAAGCTTTTAATATTAAAGGATGGGTAGCCCCTAGTCTAGCTACTCTTTGTTGTTGGGTGCCAAGACGCTTGAGCTTTCCATCTTTTATGTTAACTTCGATTCCATTACTTTTGCGAGGCAGGCGGTGATCGATTACGTGCCCATGATGCGGGTGGAAGTGGAGGAGTTTGAGGCCATGGAGCGGTGGGCGAAGCACTGAAGTTGTCCCAAAGAAACGGGTCGGAAAAGTCACGGGGACGAACTTTGTCGGCCCGAAAGCATATTGATGGAAGGAAGTGAACCTGAGAAGGACCTTGAGGGGTATTGGGGCTGTTTGTTTGGGAGGATTGACCCGATCTACTTTGGTTGTTTTGAGTGAAAGGGTGATACTAGGCGGTTGTGTCTTCGGGCCTTTCTCAAGCTTGGAGGCGGCATTAGACAAGTGTGCTGCAGGGCGGAGTTGTCCTATCGGATTCTCTCACTTCGGGCACTTGAATTTTGCGCGGCAGAATCATTTCTTTGCACAGTTCGACATCTTGGGTCAAAGGAGTGCTAGTACTTATCATAAGATCAAGCTTCTCCTGCATTTGTTTCACTTGCTCTATCAATATTGCCACATGGGGATCAACGGGAACATTCGAGTTCTTTGGAACTCGCAACAAGACTCTTATCGGCGAGAGGGAAACACGGCCGCGGTGAGGCTGACGGGTGAATTCACTAAGTCCGGTAGATGACAACGGAAAACTTGTGGCATCCGGATTTTCTTTTAGCAACTCATGATCGCATTCGGGTGGGTGTAGAGGCTTGAGAACATAGCCACATAGCTCAAGCTGATTATGTGAAGGCTGGAGCATAAGCTGGCGGTATTCTTGAAATTGAGGAGCAGGTGTGATGGAGCCCAACTCGTTACGAGGGGCGAGGGCGATGGAGCCCTAATGGCTGAGTCTTTGGAAAGGGCTGAAGAGGAATTGTCCTTGGCGAGGGATCATATGTGGATGGAGGGAGGTGTTGGCCGTGGGATGGAGAGTTATAGGATGAAGGGGTGAAATCACTGTTTAGCCTGAAGTCTCATCTTCGACCATGACCGAGGGAACCATTCGCCTCAGCTGTTACTGAACTCCGTAGCGGCGGAGAGCATTGATGAGCGAAGTCAGTTGTTCTTCATGAATCTTATGGGCGTTTTCCAAAGCCGGGACTAACTCTTCCTTCTAATCATCGGATTTCTTGTATCCTTACGCTTTACGCCAAATCTGCCATCGGATCATTATCATCCCATTTAACCTTGGCGTCGATCGTGAACTTATCGGAGGGCGAGAGTTCAAAGCATTTCACCAAATCCGGCTTTGCCATGGCCACATGCTTGTTGCGGTCAAACCATCCATTCTCAACATTTGTTGCGACTAAATCATCTCGGCTTGTCGAGTCGTTGAATTTACAGAGTTTGAATCATAAAATTCAATCATGTTTACATTCGCGTTGTTTGGGAAATGATCATTGGCGGGGTTGAGATCACCGAGGCGCTCGAGTTTGCCCTTCTTAATTAATCCCCGAATCGCCTTTCTCAAAGTTGTACGGTTGTCGGTCGTATGGCCGTGATGCGGTGGAAAGCACAATGCTTAGTGGTGTCAAAAGGGATTTTGGGATCCTGGGGCTGATAGTTTCTCACGGGTTCGAGGAGACCCTGCTCTAGCAAGCTATTTAAAACTTTGCTTAAGGGAACACCCAAATCCTCGGGATTCGAGATTTGGTCATTGACTTGGTCACCATTATGATCAGGGTTTGCCGGTTTTGGTTCATTGGGGCGCTCAAGCTTGCCCGTTTCGATTAACCTTTGAACCGCTCTCTTCAAGACTATGCGGTTGTCGGTCGTGTGGCCATAATGATCATGGAAGGCACCGGTGCTTACTCATGTCGAGAGGTGCATTTGAGCTCCTTGGATGGTAGTCCTTGAGAGGCTCCAAAAGGCCTACCCCTACTAAGCCCTTGAAAATTAAGCCCATGGGCATCCCAAGATCATCAAAACGTTCTCGTTGCCTTAAAGGACCACCATTTCTTGGTTGCTTTTGGGGGCCGTCAATTGTACACAATGCCTTCTTTCCTTTACCGGATGTCGGAGCCGTGTTGGAAGGGTAAGGTTTATAGCGGCGAGACATGTTCGGACTCGTAGTCTTTTCCCGTGCACGAACCCTTTTGATGTAATCATCAATGTAATCGTCGAGATTCGACCTTTTGTAAACTTCATTCGTGTCGAGATACACAAGATTGATATGGTGAGATGGCCCGAGTCGAGCGATCGTCGATACTCTCGTTGCTAGGCTTTTCTTGTACCTTCTTAATTGGTTCTACCAATAATCCATTGGACGAGTCAATAGGAACATTAGGATTGCATGACCCCGCCACAAGATTGGCATTAGCAAACGAAACCACGAGTAGGAAGTACTCCCTGGCGTGGGAGGAATGACAGCCGAGCATTAAAAGCGTGACCGTAATCTTCCTCATAAGGCCCGGGCAGCTTGTCAAAGAAGATGAAGATATATGGCTCGTAATCCTGGGTGGATACCGGGAGCAGCGTGAGTGCGGATCCTCGTAAGGCCGCTTTGCAAACATGAGGTTTGAGGCATCGTAAAGCAGGCAGGATTGAATGTGTCTTGACCGCACCGAGGAACATGACCGCAAGGGAAATGTGTATACTGTACTTGATGATGAGCAGGAGCAGCTTGCGTAACGGCCGGGTGGAGAATTTGATGAGGAGCATTTGACCTTGTCGGACTTCCCAATAGGAGGGCGGGGTAGAGCTTGGACGATGAAGTAGTGATAAAAGCACAGTGGCCCACGTGATCTTGCGGTATCATAGGGGAAAGTGTGCCTTGAGAATTGGAGGAAGCAAGCGGCCCCCTACGAACCATGGAGCCCGAGAAGCAGCTGACCCAAAATGGCTTGCATGAGCCATGTCACACCCGGGCTTGAGAAGTCGCGAACCGACCCATTCCGAGATGATGACCCAAACTGCATCGATGTTGTGAAGTAGTAAACCGACCCCTTCCAAGGCTGCGGGGCGAAAGGCAACCGATTCAATCCTGGTGGTGAGACCCGAGAGGCAGGGCGGGGTTGACCTAGATCGGCTGAGGAGTATCGAGCTGTAGGGCCGAGAGTGTACCGAATCGACCAGTGCATCTGATGGCCCGGGCCGACCGAGGTTTTGGAGTAGCGGATCGACCCATTCCAAGTGGGCGTAAAACAGATCGA
Organism: Adenophora triphylla var. japonica; assembly: GCA_022495995.1. Lineage (NCBI taxonomy): Eukaryota > Viridiplantae > Streptophyta > Magnoliopsida > Asterales > Campanulaceae > Adenophora > Adenophora triphylla. The sequence goes on along the minus strand of JAFEMH010001228.1, from coordinate 505,692 downwards.
TTGAAACCCAAAGGTGAAAACTGGGAGGTGCCGGGGGGAAGTTGACCAAGATCGGACTGTTGAGGAGTATCGATACGATGAGGCCGAGAGGCAGGCTGAGTGATAGGCTGGGGGATGCTTGGCCCGTTAGTAGTTCCACACGAAAGGGAACATGGCATTTGACGCAGTAGTTGGCATACCCAGGGAGGGTAATTAGTTCCAATCTCCGCATTGACCGTAAAGGTTCCATTAGGGTTGCGAACAATCGCTAGCCTCTGGGTTCTGATACCTTCCAATAACTGACTGATCTGAGCCTCTTGATATTGTCTTATCTGTTCCAACATTCGATTCCACCGCTCGGCATTTTGCGAATTTTCGGGGTGCGGATCTCGCACGTCCCCACCGTTCTCCTCTCGAGTTGGCCATTACGAAACTTTGAGCTGAAGCGAGGAGGAAACCGATGAAGTATCGACTCGGAATGACCGAGCCGAACAAACGATGACCCGGGGTCTCGATCCAAACTTTGCTTACGTGGAAGGCACAAAAGGGTGTGGTTCGACTCGGGAAAGCGAAACAGGTTGGTGTTTGGGCTTAGGGCTCATGCAACATGCAGTTATTTGTTCTTGTTTACTTAAAACATGTTTTATTAACCTAATCGGTTGGAAAAGATTGCTCTTCTTTTTCGCAAACTACCCTGGATCCTGGATCTGTGGGCCCCATCACTACGTCTATAAGCCCCTCGTATTCCACCTGTATTTCGACCTCCCAGGGTGGGACGGCCCGGGCGAGGGTCCTATAGGGCAAGCGGGTCCCACCGACCGAAAGAAAAACGATCCTAAAAGTCTGGCGGGTAATCGAGTCTTAACGAGCATTCGATGTAAATTACGGACAAAGCTGACGTCAAAGTCAAGATCATGTCCGAGGGCTCGACAAAAAAAGTCGGCATGATTTGGACTGATAAATGTCCACAATTGATCTTGATTTGTCGTCAATTAGGCCGTAATTAGGCATGGAATAATCATTAATCCTTGATGACTCAGTGTCATGCTGGGAGTCAGTGTATAATTTGTGCCAGTCAGAGCCGAAGTCAAGGCGCCGGTCAATATCTTGGTCAAAGTCTGCGGCGGGAAACCAGCATGACTTCGACTGATTAGGGACCCGAAAGATACTGAGTCGGTATGCCGACAAAGGCTTGAAAGGAAAGGTCTATACACAGACAGGGCATGACACAGACCAGACTAAAAACCAACCGGGTCTCGGACAAAGTGTGTCACGGACAAGTGCATGGTCGACACGAGGCTCCATGGGATGTTTGGGTAGTCCTGTGCTCATCCGAGAGGCGTAATAAGACCAAACGGACCGCGACAAGGATTTCCCCGGGTTAGGGACGTAGTGTGCAGTGTAAGGTCACGTGCGCGTAGTGTGCAAGCAGTCTATCTTCTTTTTCTGAGTAAAATAGAAATTTTTATGTGTCTTAAAAAGCATGATGCATGATTTTTTTTTGAAATTTTTCTCTTTTTTTTGAATTTTTTTTTTTGAAATTTAATGAACACATAAGCACGTAAGCACGAAAATTCCGACTGTTAGGGACATTATTCCAACAGTCAAAATTTTGACTTTCTCCGAGGCGGCCAAAACAAACACGAAAACTGTGCAAAAATCAACACACACACAAAAAGGATTTTCAAAGCCGGGACGGAAGCTTGACCCTCAAAAGCTTTTTCTTTTTTTTTTTGAAAACGGTGATACCGGTACGTGGGATTGTTAGACCACAATTTATCCCCGACTCGTGTTAGGAGGCGATAACGGGAAATTTAGTGGTTTCCACCAATATACCAAATATCATTTTTTTTAGAAAAAGCTTATTAAATCCCCAGCGGAGTCGCCACTGTGATGATGCCCGATTTTTTTTATGAAAATCAAAACGGAGTCGCCACGCCATTTTAATTTTGAGGGCCAAAACTTTGAAAAATGCCCGGAATCAAGAGATTCGAGTTCGGAGGTCATGTTACGCGCCGGGAAGGACGTTAGTGTGCACCCGGAACGCCTCGTAAAAACGAGTCTTCCAAACATTCAAAATCCTTTGTCGTGTGTGTGTGTGTGTGTGTTTTGGCCAAAATAAGTTGAAACTGAGGTAAGTAAAAATTGGGAACTCTTTTTAAGGCTTTAAACTGATCCCATGATTTTTTGGATGATTTTTGGGTTTAAATTTGGAACTCAAAAGATTTTTGGAAGTTGAAAACCATTTCTGCCAGAATGAAAAAGGCAGTTGACCCTTGACTTTGAAATGGACTTTAGGGCTTGAAAACTCCAGAATCTGGGAAAAGTCCGGAAATGAAAAATGTTCAAAACACCTTAAAAAAGGTTTCTGTAAAAGAACTTTTCATTTTGGAGATGATTTGAGGGGTCAAAACCTTCTGGAAATCTCAGATCTGAAATCTGGATTTCCAGAGACTGATGAACTGACCTTTAAAAGAAAATTTGAAAAATGGAGTTTTACTCACACAAAAAATAAAGTAAAAATATGTCTGGAAAGCTCTGGATGTTGGCTACAAAAAGTGTTTTGTAGTCAACACCAAATTCCAAGTTTATCTGTGTCCAAAAATTAAGACCATGGACTGAGGTCTGAGGAAATTGCTACTGGACAGCAACTTCTCGAGAAAGAAAAACATGATTTTAAAGGGGGTTTTGCATCCATGCTTGTCCCCATTTCCCTAGGTTTTTATTAGTGATCACTTGACATTTTAGTGGTGAATCAACTATATCAAACCATCCTTGGGGTACATTAGGACTAAGCACTTCATTTGCTTGGGAAGGGGAATTTTATCCTTTGAAAATGAGATTTGATGTATGAAAATGATTTTTAGGGTTTTGAAAATGTGTTTTCTTTGCAAGAAAGTAAGAACACTTTGAAAATAATGTAGATCCTTGTAGAAGATCATCCATGGAGATGAACTTCCATGGTGATCTTCTTGGATCTAAAGCAAGAAGATGAATAAACTACATTTTGTAGCTTGAAAATGCATGCATGGATGAATTTTAGGGTAAGGAGAGGGAGGTTATACCTATCTTCCTTGTGTTTTGTGTTTGAAGGCTTGAATGTGAGAGTGTTTAAGGCTTGAATATGAGAGTGTTTGAGGGTGTTTAGGGTTGATGATTTGAGTTGGTTAAAGAGAAAACAAGTAGATAACAATGAAGTCCTCTATGTTTTCTCTCTAATCCTCCTCCTAAAGGGTGATTTGAGCTTGGATTGGTGTATGTATGTGAGTATGTATGAGAGTAATTTGAAGTGTTTGTGAGTGAGTGAGATTTGGGAAAGATTGGAGAGAAAATGGTGGCAATCTAAGGATTCCCACTGTTTTCTCTCTATATTTCGCCAGAGTTTCGTTGCTGTGAGTAAATTGTGTTGTTTTAACTGAGAGAGGAGGGTTCAATTTATAGGCCCCTGAAATTTACATACATGTCCGCGCGGATGAGAAGTGCAGCGTGCACTGTTCATTAATTACAGCTTCAGGCTTTGGACAGGAAGAATAATCTTTTCAAAATTCAAATTAATCAGCCAGTTTTTGTTTCCAGCCAATTCTATTTTTGGTTTTTCTTATTTCTTTTGCTTTTTTGATTCCTTTTCTTGGTTTATCTTTTTTTGGCAATCCCTAATCTACCCTTACTTGGTTAGAAATGTTAGGAATTGTTAGAAATGTTATAACTTTCGTTAATTTTCTAACGAAAATTCTAACAAGCTCAAATTGGAGCACTTACACCTCCTTGGTCTTTATGACCATGTCATCAATATAAGCTTCCATGTTGCGACCTATTTGATCTTCAAATATTTTGTTCACCATTCGTTGGTACGTGGCACCCGCGTTCTTGAGCCCAAAGGGCATCATGATGCAACAGTAATTTCCCCCAGGTGTTTGGAAGTCCGTCTTCTCGATGTCCTCTTCCGCCATTTTTATCTGATGATAGCCTGAATAGGCATCTAGGAAGCTGAGAGTTCGGTGTCCAGCAATGGAGTCAACCAACATGTCAATTCTGGGGAGAGGATAGCTGTCCTTGGGGCAGGCCTTGTTCAGATCGGTGAAGTCTATACACATACGCCACTTCCCATTTTGCTTCTTCACCATAACTACGTTGGCCAACCAAACGGGGTACTTGACTTCACGAATTATTCCGGCGCTAAGTAACTTCTGCACCTCTTCCTTAATAGCTTCCTCCTTGTCCCTTGCAAGTTTCTCCTTGTTGGAGTTGGTTTTCGCCAAAGGATCAACTTCTAGGCGGTGGAGTGCTACTTCTTCATTGATCCCCTCATGTCTTCGACTCTCCAAGCAAAGACGTCAAGATCAAGTTTTTCAAGAGGGAGATGATTCTTTCTTTCTCTTCTGGGGATAGTTGGCCCCCGAGTTTAATTTTTTGTTCAGGATAGTCAGGATTGATGACTACCTCTTCCAGCTCATCTACAGGCTTCATTTCAGGACCGTCTCGAAATTCTAGAGACTCGATAATAATTTCTCTAATTCTCCTCCCTTCGTTGTCGTTCACATTGAGGCCTTCTTCCTCCATAAGTTTATCAACGTCGGGAAGATTGACCTTCCCTAGGTCATGGTTGGCCCCCGAGTTCTGGCCGTTGATGAGAATAGAATCTTCCTCTGAGATGGGCGAAACTATGCCTTGGTCATCTGCAATTTCTAGGACCATAGGCTCTTCTTCCTCATCAGGCACCTCACGGATATAGCTCATTCTGGAGCTAGTTTCGGTGGTTTTCTGAGACTTTGAGATCTTGATGTTTTCCTCGGGGGTATCTATCTCCACACTTTTGGATTTCTTTCTGCTCTTCACGACATGTTCCAAGAAGTCTTTGGGGGTTGCCCTCACACATCCAATCCCAGCACGAGTGGGGAATTTAACTCGTTGGTGGGGAAGGGAGGCCACCATCCCAAGTTTAGCTTGACTTGGAATGCCTATGATTGCATGATAATCACTAGTCAAATCCATGACTACGAAATTGACTGTGGCTTTGGCTAGGAAGGGATGATCACCGACTTCAAGTTCTAGTTCCACGGTCCCCTTAGCTCCAACCTTATGGTTGGTGAATCCTTCGAGCCTACCATGATATGGTTCCAGTACAGTGTTCAATCCCATCTGTTGGAAAGCGGAATAATACAGAATGTCACGGGAGGCCCCCGTGTCCACAAGTAATCTTTCCGATTCCACATTGTCAATTCGACCCTTTATCACCAAGGGTTGTTCACGGAAAGCACGGCTCCCTGCCAGTTCGTTGGGTGAAAAACTGATGACCTCTTCCGCCTTATGAATCCAAGCAGGCACGTGGTACACTTTGCTTAGTTCATGGATCTGGTCCCTCAGCTTTCTGGTGGAAGTAACTTCTTCCCAGATCACATGCAATTTGGCCCTGGGAGGCCTACGTTCTCCATCTTCACTTTTGTCATCATCTTCACTTTCCTCCTCCTTTCGCTTCCGCTTTCCATCCTTCTTCATGACATAGCGGTCCAGCTTTCCCTCATCGACCCACCGTTGTATTATCCTCTTGAGGGCCCAACAGCCATCCGTGGTGTGGCCGTTGTCTTTGTGGAAATCACAGTATTTTGAAGCGTCACGAGGGTACTTTGGTTTATCACTTAGTGGACGGGGAGGTGGAAGATTTACTAGCTGCATGATTTCTGAAATGGGTTTGGTTAGGGGGGTGAACACCTCAGGTTTCTCTGTGCCTCTTGTTCTGTTCTTCCCCTTGGAGCCTTTACCGTTCCCATTTTCACTCTGGCGCGTGCCAGCCGCTTCCGGTTCCGTCTTGTCCGATCCTCTTTTCTTTGTTTTATCTTCAGCCATGGAAATGGCATAAGCCACCTTGTATAACTCGGACTTGGATTTAGGTTCCCGGGCTGAGAGTTCATAAATGAGGGGACCAGATTTTAACCCAGAGTTGAAACAAACAATGACTTCCCTGTCAGTGAGGCTCTCTTCAACCTGGTCTGCCATTTTTCGGAACCGGTTGTAGTAGCTGAGGGTGGTCTCTCCCTTTCCTTGCTCGATGTTGGCCAGGTCGGCCAATCTCATCTTCCTCTTACCAGCAGTGGCAAAGTGGTCCAAGAACATTCTCCTCATGCCCCTCCAGCAATCGATGCAACCTCTTTTAAGCTCACGGAACCAGGTCAAGGCTGTTCCGGAGAAGGTGCTCGCGAAAGCTTTGCAGAGCATGTCATCAGCAGTGGTGAGGAGATTCATGGTTTGTTCAAAACCTTGCACGTGGTCTTTTGCGTCAGTGGTGCCGTTGTACTTTTCAAAGTTCGGTACCTTAAAGTGTGGATTTGGTGGTGCTTCAGTGATCCTTCGGGAGAATGGACGAGTTGCCCAGTCAAAGTCGTCATCGTCAAACTTCTTTCCCATTTCCATGTCATCCAGCCTTTGTTTCAATATTTCCCATTGTTTCGTTTCCATTCCCTTATCACTGCTTGAGCGGGTGCTTCGTTGGGAGCTGCGGGTGGATTTATCTTTAGGGTGACCATTTACCCTACTGTATCCCTCGTCGTTTCGGTGGCTGTCACGTCTCTTAGATGGCGCTCTGTCCTTCTTTTGTTCCAAGTCGTGACCACCCAATATCATTCTATACGGCTCGGGAGTTCTAGGCCGCACAAACTCTCGGTGCCGAGGACGAGGAGAATCCGGTCGACGATGTCGAGGAGAATCTGCTCGACGGGGTTGAGGAGAATCTGGTCGACGAGATCGAGGTGACGTGGGACGCTTAGGTGCCATGACGAGACGAGCAGGGGACAGGCGCCTGTTCAAGCTGAGTCTCGTCCTTAGGTCCCTGGAGTTTACTTCATCTTCCCTAGGAGTTAAGTGACTTCTTAGGTCAACCACCTGATCATTCTTCTTACTGTCATGCCGAGGACGGGTAGGTTCTCGTGGGGCTTGCTTAGATGGTAATGCTGGATCGAGGAGAGGACCTCGTCGTTCACCTTGCTCCCTTCCAAGAGGGTTGCCCATTGACGGCAGCATAAACTCAGCCATGGAATGGTCTGGGTCCAATTGCTAAAGAGCAGCATGTGTCTCATACATCCTTTGCAATGTCTCCATTTGTCTATGTAGCAAAGAGCGTCGGTCAATGGGTTGAGTTCCTCCTGATTGACCGGCGTCGGCATTCTTTGTCTTCTTCCTTCCCACCTGCTTCCCACGACGAGTAGGACGAGGAAGCTCAGCGCCCTCTCCCTCGGCATTCGCCTGACCCTTGGAGCGCAGAGTCATGGCGAGGGGTGGGGGGCCGTCTGGCTGAGGTAGAGGAGGAGGAGGAGGCAGCTCCTCGGCTCCTGTGTTAACCCCGTTAACTTGGGTTTGGTCCTCAGCTATTATACTTGTAAATTGTCCGTCCATTGCGAATCAACAACAAATTACCAAGTGCAAATTTCCCAAAAATCACTATTTCCAATAGATCCAAATTTATGGCCAAAATCAAGGCAAATTTTGACCACAAACAAACAGCCAATTGTGATTTTTCCAACACAAAGAATTCAAGCCAAAAATTCGCTTCAGACGCAAATTTGCAGATTCCGGCCGAATTTTTGCAGAATCCGGCGGTTTCAAGAACAGAGCCTAACAAAGGGTGTTTGAATCGATTTCCCGGCAATGGAACCACTTGATGATGCCAAAATCGTCAAATCAGCCGAAATCCAAGCGATGAATGCTCCGGTAATTGCAAGGCCTTAAAATAAGAGAAAATACGTAAACTAAGCCGGGGCGGATCCGGCTAAAGGTCCTCCGGCGTGAGAGTAAGTTCACGGTTTGTATATGAGAAACTAAATTGACAGAGTTTCTGTATTGTAAAAAGTAACGCACCAAATAATGAGCCATAGGACATGTATTATAGGGATAGATTAATAGAATCCATGTTGAAGTGAACTTGTCAAGTGATAAGGTATAATCCCAAGAGAATTATATCTTGTTAAGAAATCATTGTTTGACTTGAATTGGTGTTGGTAATTGTAATCCTGATTGGATCACGACTGTAGAATCCTTGTTTGATAAGGACTGTGTAATCTGCTAGCCGGAAAGCCGAGGAACATGAATGTTTTATCTCGGCCTTGGCAATTAGGCCGAGGTGAATGATTCTGGCTCCTCGTCATTTGATGATTGGCCGGCAAAGTGATATGCCGGGATAAACAATTCTCTCTCCTCGTCATTTGATAATATGCCGAGGTGAAAACATTTCTTTCCTCGTCATTTTTGATATCTCGGCGTATGACGAGCCAAGTATGAAGATATAAGGCCGAGGTGAACGTTCCTCGGCATACGAGGAAGACGTTCTTCGGCCATAACACTTGTATTATTGGATTATGTTTATGGCCCAATCCTTTTGAGCCCAGCTCGAGCAAGCCCATGTTCGTATCTCGGTTTATACTGTTCATTCCTATTGATTCACCATTAATAATATTATCAACAACAACTTTTAAAATTTCATGAACATGATTAATCTCTCATAAATTTGTGGTCAAAGTTCAACAAAAAAGTCAAATGAGACAAACATTTTGAGACGGAGGAAGTAGTTTTTTTACTAGTTAATCGAACTGGTTTCTAATAAAAAGATAATTATTCTCTTTGTCCCAGTTTAATGTTTTTATTTTTCTTTTAATCCATCTCATTATACTGGAATAACATCGGGCCCGGTGAATAGCAAGTGCAATCAGTCCAATTGCACAGGGCCCAAAAAATTTAAGAGTCCCAAATTTTTAATTTTCTGTTATATAGATTAAAGTGCGTGTTTATTACACGTAAATTCAAGTGTTTCAGCGGATATGATTTCAGTGTAAAGTTGTGATGGATGTGTATTTACCCATCCAAATGATGCACTTTTAGGCTTTCTTTGCGTTTGATTCCCGAGTTTTATGTATATTTGATGTAGTTTGTGAGTATTTTATGAGTACAGGGTATAGAGCTGATTAAAGGTGCATTTTATGGCTAAAAAGTGCAAAAGGAATAAAGTGGAGCGGAGCAGAGAAGGAAAAAAACTGAAATTACGAGCTCAAGGACTAAACTGGCATTTGGAAGCTTTTGGACTAAATTGAAAATATTGGAAAATTCAGGGACTGAACTAGGAATATGGAATTTTTGGACGAATTTAATTTATAAAAATTCCTGGGATAAAATGAAAAATAAAAGTCTAAAGAGCGAAATACGTAAGAAGTCATTAAAGTGGTCAAAGTGCGACTGCAAGATAGCGGGACGAAACGAATATATATTAATACAAATCAAGGCCATTTCTAAGACTCAAGGTGGCCGGTCACGCTTGTCTTGGCCGAGAGAAGTAGGGCCATGGCCTAGGGCGGTTGGGCCAAGGCCGGAGAGAATTGGGCCAAGGAAATATGGGGCCAAGGCATTGCAACAAACTGAAAAACAAGGGCGGTCTCGCTTCACAGCTGAGCGGCCGCGCTAAGAAGCATCAAAACAAGGCCAAACTTTCGGTGCATTAGGGCGGACGCTCTAACAACGTGGGCGGCCGCGCTTGGCCAATTTTCAGCAACAGTTTGACGTTCAACTCAAGGGCATTATTGTATTTTCCACGCCTGGGACCACTGTTGCCCTATTATTTTTATATAAATTCACAGCCACGGCAAAATAACAGGGGATCACATATTCATAATAACAGATCATAGAATTAGAGATTTTATTTTCTTTTCTCTTGGAATACCATAGAAGACAATTGAAGAATTATTCATCAAATTCAGGTTTTTATCTTTGTAAATTATGAGTAGCTAAATTCTTTAGATTTGTAGATTGGTAGAACCTTTACCGAATTTCTATGCAATAATATTTTTAATTCTTTCTATTTAATTCCTTCTAGTTCAACAATAGATTTTAATTTCTTGTTCTTGGATTCGAGACGTATGTTAAGATACGAACTCATCTTTGAATAATTGGGTATTTATCGAGTCATTAATTTGGGCGATTTATACATTGACCACTATTGATTGAATAATTTGGTCTGTGCCGTAATAGAAGCGGATCAATATTAGGTTCTTTTATTCTTTCGTGCTTAATGTATTCTTGGAATATTGTGAAACCGTAATAGACACTACAATATTAAAAGAGTATTTAGGATTGTAATCCGGCCACATAACCGTGTCGATCCTAGCCAAAGTGAATGAACCCTAGAAGTTGAGTTGATGTTTTATAAGTAAATTTCTTCATAGAATGATGGTAAAGTGAAATTCAATCTACGAATCTCTGCTCATAATCTGTTTTCTCGTTTAGTTAGTTTTAGTTATTTATTTTATGCTCTTAGTTTTAAATCAATCTATAAACTTTGGTTACAAAATTCACTGCTTTCACTTTACTTGTTTACCAACGAGTCTCTGTGGATTCGACCCCTGCATTTGCATACTGCTACACCGGTAGTGAGTACACTTGCTCGGTTTTTATTACAAGAGGGAGTTTTCCTCCATCAAGTTTTTGGCGCCGTTGCCGGGGACTTGTTGCAAGTAAACAAGTAGGTTAGGTAGTGAATGCAAGGTCGTCGTTCTTTGAAGCCTACATTGGTGCCATTGGACGATAACATAAATAGACTTGAGGAAGCATTTGAGGGCGATCCCCTCTTTAATCCTCTTTTCTCTGATTCGGACACCGAATCGAGAACCCTCCACCACCGAGGTAGAGGAAGAGAAAGCCGAGATGGCGAGAACCACGGCTCAAACTATGAATGATTTCTGAGACCTAGGGTAGACACATCTACCTCTTGCATAGTCTTGTCCGATGCGGCCAAAAATTTAGAGGTCAAAGGACAATACTTTGCCATGTTGCCAAGCTTTCACGGATTGCACTGGTGAGGATGCACTCACGTTCCTTAAAGAGTATATTATTGTTGTTGCTCAATTTTTGTTAAGACAGGGAGTGACTGAGGAGCAAATTAGATTAAAGTGTTTTCCTTACACTCTTAAGGGAGTGGCTAAAACATGGTTGCTGATGCTTGCACCGAGCAGCATTAGTACTTGGGAAGAATTGCAAGATGTGTTCCTTAAAAGATATTACCCACATCATCTTTTGGCTAGTTTTAGACAGAAATTGATGACATTTTCCCAAGATGTGGGGGAGCCCTTTCATGAGGCATGGGAAAGATTCAATACAATGTTAATACAATGTCCCCAACACAATTTTACACTACCCTCACTGAACCAAGCCTTTTATGATGGCTTGAATGACAATGGTCAATCAATGGTTGACAATGCTGCTGGAGGCTCGATAGGAGCCAAGACCCCGGAAGAAACTAAAGCTTTATTTGAGATGTTGAGTGCTAATTCTCAACAAAAGAGTTTGAGGGGTAGAACAAGGGGGGTACTTGAATTGAATGCTAGTGATAATATTTCAAAGCAGATTGCACTTTTAAATAATAAATTGGATAAATTAACTGCTTGTGGCACTTCTGTTGGTGCCAATGTTATTACTGATTATTGTACAAATTGTGGTTTATCATCTCATGTGACTAATATGTGTCCAAGGGCAGCAAATTTCTTTTATAATCATGAACAGGCACATGCTTTCAATGGATATGCACCAAGGCCACCACCCCAAGTCAACCCATATGGCAACTACAATCCATGGGGTGGCCATCATAATCAGCAAGTGAAACCTCTTCATGTGCCACCACCTGGACAACATGATAAAGAGCATTGGGAGCTGGCAGTCCAGCAGTTAAGGATGGAGGTGCAGCAAAGTAATAGAAATTCAGAAGCTGCGATTGAAAAGATGGGCACACAAGTAGAGCAACTTGTGAAGGTTGCCCAAGAGTTGATGAAAGAGAAAAACCCACCTGAGCAAGCAAAGTCAATCACAACAGTGTGGGATGAGAGTGAGGAAATTGAGGAGGTATTTCTTTCTTCCCTTAATAATCTTGAATGTGATAATATTGATAATGTTAGTGAGGAAGAGGATGAGATTGGGGAGGTTCAATATGTATTTTCTGCATTAAATTTAGAAACCCCTTCCCCCAATGTTGTGAAAACCACACCCCAGAGAGGTGTGGAGTTTGAAAAGATTAAACATGTTCAAAAAGACCCCGGGTGTTTCACTATCCCAATTTCTTTAGGGGGTCAAAATTTTAAAGGTTTGTTGGATCTTGGGGCAAGTGTCAATGTGATGCCCTTTCATGTTTTTAGAAGTTTGGGGGTATGTGAGTTGAAACCACCCATGAGAGACTTGCAATTGGCGGATCTCTCAATCAAAAGACCCTTAGGGGTTATTGAAGGGGTGTTGGTTAAAATTGATAAAATCGTTATCCCCATTGACTTTTATGTGATGTGTATGGAGGGATCAAGTGAGGAACAACTGAAAACTCCCATTCTGCTTGGGAGGCCATTTATGTTTGACACTAAGGCCACCATTGATGTGTGTCAAGGGGTGGTATCCTTGAGAGGTATGGGGGAAGAATGTAAGTTTTGTATGTTTAATAATGACAAGAACCTTCCCCTTAATGATAGTTTTGTAGGAGCCATAACTGATGTTCCAATTTTTAAATATGATGTGAATGGAGGTGAGAAAAGTGGGGATAATGCGGACGTTTGTCCCATGGCTAGTAACATTAAGGCCGACCAATACTCTAGGAGTAACGGGTTGTATCACACCCCACGCGACTCCCATAAAGAGTCGATTCCATCACATCTACCACAAGGGCCTTCAAAACGTAAAGTTAGTGGGGAGAGTTATAGTGATTTATCTGATTCTATATTTGCTACTATTTTTGTGCATGATAACTCTCTTGATCTTGGTTGTGAGAATGGTGTTTGCGAGGTTGCGAGAAAAGGTTGAGTTTGGGGGTGGAAACCCCTTGATAAAAAGAAAAGAAAGAGGGGTAAGCACAAGCGTAAAGTTTCAAAAATAAATGTGGCTTCACCCCTACGTGTTGACAATGGAGAGCTGATTTGGAGAGAGAAGGGCGTTTGTACCCGTGAAGAAAAGAGATGGTCCAAAGGCCGCAAAGCTAAGGCCAAGTAAGCTTGGGACCATAGTCGGGCTAACGACTTTAACCAAATGCGCTGCTTGGGAGGCAACCCAATGAGGTATGTTTTATTTTTTATGTTAATTACTGTTTAGTAGTGTCTTGCCATCCGTCGAACCCAAGACACGCTTTTGTTCTCTTTGCTATGAGGACATAGCATGTTTTGAGTTTGGGGGTGGGCAACTCTCCGAGTTTGTGGGTTTATAGGGGAGTGTAGTGTCACCCTCTAAAAAAAATTGAAAAATTTAAAAAATTTTGTTCTTTTCATAGTTGGGATGTTGGCCAAAGTCTGTGATGATTAGAGTGTGCTTGAATTTTAGAATCACATGTGTTATCATTAGTGTGGTGATTGGGATTGCATTGAAACATTTAAATTATGATTGCACCACCTCTCACTTCCGTATCATTTCATTGGTCATTGTCATCAACTTAGGTGCCTTTTATGGGATCACTTCGTGTATTCTCGGGGTCCCTAGAACATGTTTGCATGATTGTCAATAACACGTCAATAGGTTACTTGATATATATGGCTATTCTTTGAATCCCTTTTTGTGAGCCTTAAACTTTCTCGTCACTTATAAAAAAAAAATTCCGCTAGCACCCCTTTTGAGCTTGAAAAAGAATGGAATCTCTCACAAAGTGGGAGGTTATCCTAGACCACCATTCGCCTTCATTTGTACCCTCATTGTCCTACCCTTTTAACCTATACACAAATTTAAATTTTTCTCACCTTTTCAAGAAAGTGAAACTAGGGAATGAATGGGGATATTTTGGGGGATGTTTTAAAAATTAAAGGATTGAGTGGAAAGTGGTCACGAAAAAAAAAATGGGTCATGTTATGTAATGAAAAGAGAGGCTCGAGAAAAATATTGAATGCACATTCTTCGTGATGTAATTGTGCAAAGCAAAAAAAAAAAAAAATAAAAAAAAATTCAAGCCCTCTCTAATGTCAAAGTGGAATTGTATTTCAAGGTGACCAAAGGAAGTAGTGGAATGTGCCCAACCCCATGTTGATGTATGAAAAAGTTTTAGTTTGTGGGTTGGCACATTGGAAAGTAATAAGGGTAAGTGGAGGATGTATTGTTACAAGAAGACTTTCTAGTTTCACTTTCTTATGTTTCGTATGTCCTTACCTTCATTTGTAACCATGAACCTAGCCCTGCGATCTTTCGCACCATAACTTTTAAGCCATATTATTCTTTCAATGTCGAGTAACCGGGTTGACAATCGTGTTAAATATGCATATGAGTGTCCTTTTTGGTTTGTACTGTCTATGGCATATTGATTTAGAACATCGCTTAGTGAATCCATAAACAATCTTAGGTTGTTGGCAGTGACCTCCCATAATTCATTCATCATTCATGCCGCGGTGGAAAATTGTGAGTTTTATGCTTCAATGTGATTGTAATCCCATTACTGTGGTGGTACTTGTTGATTATGTGTGTTGGTGAGAATCTGAGACTTATATGGCCAATGACTCATCTGTGATAGAACATCCCAAAAATATTATTTTGTTTTTTTTTTTTATTATTAGTATTTAGAGTAGTTTTATTTTACTTCTTTTAGTTTTGTTTTACTCGGGACGAGCAAAAGGTTAGTTTGTGGGTGTTTGATGGATGTGTATTTACCCATCCAAATGATGCACTTTTAGGCTTTCTTTGCGTTTGATTCCCGAGTTTTATGTATATTTGATGTAGTTTGTGAGTATTTTATGAGTACAGGGTATAGAGCTGATTAAAGGTGCATTTTATGGCTAAAAAGTGCAAAAGGAATAAAGTGGAGCGGAGCAGAGAAGGAAAAAAACTGAAATTACGAGCTCAAGGACTAAACTGGCATTTGGAAGCTTTTGGACTAAATTGAAAATATTGGAAAATTCAGGGACTGAACTAGGAATATGGAATTTTTGGACGAATTTAATTTATAAAAATTCCTGGGATAAAATGAAAAATAAAAGTCTAAAGAGCGAAGCACAGAAGAAGTCATTAAAGTGGTCAAAGTGCGACTGCAAGATAGCGGGACGAAACGAATATATATTAATACAAATCAAGGCCATTTCTAAGACTCAAGGTGGCCGGTCACTGCTTGTTGCTGGCCGAGAGAAGTAGGGCCATGGCCTAGGCAGTTGGGGCCAAGGCCGGAGAGAATTGGGCCAAGGAAATATGGGGCCAAGGCATTGCAACAAACTGAAAAACAAGGGCGGTCTCGCTTCACAGCTGAGCGGCCGCGCTAAGAAGCATCAAAACAAGGCCAAACTTTCGGTGCATTAGGGCGGACGCTCTAACAACGTGGGCGGCCGCGCTTGGCCAATTTTCAGCAACAGTTTGACGTTCAACTCAAGGGCATTATTGTATTTTCCACGCCTGGGACCACTGTTGCCCTATTATTTTTATATAAATTCACAGCCACGGCAAAATAACAGGGGATCACATATTCATAATAACAGATCATAGAATTAGAGATTTTATTTTCTTTTCTCTTGGAATACCATAGAAGACAATTGAAGAATTATTCATCAAATTCAGGTTTTTATCTTTGTAAATTATGAGTAGCTAAATTCTTTAGATTTGTAGATTGGTAGAACCTTTACCGAATTTCTATGCAATAATATTTTTAATTCTTTCTATTTAATTCCTTCTAGTTCAACAATAGATTTTAATTTCTTGTTCTTGGATTCGAGACGTATGTTAAGATACGAACTCATCTTTGAATAATTGGGTATTTATCGAGTCATTAATTTGGGCGATTTATACATTGACCACTATTGATTGAATAATTTGGTCTGTGCCGTAATAGAAGCGGATCAATATTAGGTTCTTTTATTCTTTCGTGCTTAATGTATTCTTGGAATATTGTGAAACCGTAATAGACACTACAATATTAAAAGAGTATTTAGGATTGTAATCCGGCCACATAACCGTGTCGATCCTAGCCAAAGTGAATGAACCCTAGAAGTTGAGTTGATGTTTTATAAGTAAATTTCTTCATAGAATGATGGTAAAGTGAAATCCAATCTACGAATCTCTGCTCATAATCTGTTTTCTCGTTTAGTTAGTTTTAGTTATTTATTTTATGCTCTTAGTTTTAAATCAATCTATAAACTTTGGTTACAAAATTCACTGCTTTCACTTTACTTGTTTACCAACGAGTCTCTGTGGATTCGACCCCTGCATTTGCATACTGCTACACCGGTAGTGAGTACACTTGCTCGGTTTTTATTACAAGAGGGAGTTTTCCTCCATCAAGTTGCATTTTGTCTGATTTTAAACCCTACACCAAGCAATACAGTTTTTTCTTTTCTTTCCTCTTTGTCTGATTTCGAACCCTACAACAAGCAATGCAATTTTTTCTTTTCTTTCCTCTTTGTCTAATTTCGAACCCTACACCAAGCAATGCAGTTTTTTATTTTCTTTCCTCTCAATTTTTTCTTTTCTCCTAGTTGGATTTTTCTCACTATTCTTTTCTAAGTTTGAGCTTTGATTTCATTTTTCCAACCTTAATTAAAATTTTGATTTTCTTTTTATAATATATTTCAATGAATTATTTTCAATCATTATTTCAACATTAGTTACATTACTATTGCATTCATTCCATTGTGAATTTTTTTTAGTATTAAAGACATCAATATTTATATTTAGCACATGACCCCTTTAAATATTGAGACGAGCCTGTGGAACAGAGGAAGTATATTTTATTATGAACGAAATGTCAAAACTTCTATTTTATTTTTGTCACGTGCTATTTTATTTTCTCATATAAATATAAATATGGAAGATGGGAGTTAAATTAAAAGGATGGTTATCCTATCTAAGCTCTTGGTAAAAAATTAAATACTCCCTCCGTCCATGAAAAAATTATTCCATTTGTCATTTTGACTTGTCCCAAAAAGTATGTCCCATTTCTAAACTTAGGCATGAATGTTAGTGCAAATCTACTAAGGTACAAGAAGGTGAAGCTCTTCCTTAATAATTGCAAAATGTACAACAGGACAATTTTTTAGAAACGGGGGAGTACTTTTTTTATCGGCTCAATTTATAGTGTTATATGTATATTGATTCTCATGCCGAGTGTTTGTGCAGGGATCACTCCTAGCACCTCCAACGATACTTATTTTTGAAGGTGAAGCACCATTTTTGACTGGAAATTAAGATATCTAAATAGTGGTCGGTCACTGCCAAGAAATATAGGTACACTTTTGAATAAATTGATTTTAGGACCACAAATAGAGTGACCAAAACCTCGTATGGTCTATATCATTTAAACCTTTTTATACGCTTATTTATTTTATTTTATTTTATTTTATTTTATTTATTTACAAAAAGGTTACAATATTTCAAATATAAGAATATAAATCCAGGTATTACTCCCTCAATCTCTAAATAAAAATGTCAATTTTCAAGAAATTTTTGTCCAAAAATTAATGTCATTTTTTTTAAAAAACTTTGTATCTATATGTTTTTTATCAGTTTTGACGCAGCACGGAAACAATAGGTTTCGGGATTAGCGCACTAATCACAAGAATTCTTCAAGCGAAGAACCCTAAAACACAATAACTGGAATCCACCAGAAATTAACTGGAATCCACCAGAAAATAAAGAGAAAACTCTTCAAATTTATTAATCAAAAGCTAATTTTCGGATTACATCACTAGGCCTATTTTATAGTGCCCATAAAACTTGAAAAACAATTCTAAACCTTCTAGAATTACTCCTAACCTATATGGTAACTAAATAGGACTCAAAAACTAGTAAATCTTCTCAAAATCTACTCTAAAATCATCCTTAATCAACCTATTAAAATTAATGACGAAAATAAGCAATAAAATGTAAACTAGAACAAATTAAGTCCTAAGATAGTAATTAAAATACAAAATTAATTGATATATTTGACTTCGTCAAATATCCTTTCTTAGTGCAGATTTCTTCCTCGGTTCCTCCTACATCAGTCACCCATTCTTCAAAAGAACTCGACCCCGAGTTCACATCCGATGTCTGAAAGGAGCCATTCCATCGAAATAAATACTTGGAATAAATTCGCCCCTTTTGCAAGATTTGATGTAAACCAATTTTGTCCGGATAAAAATTAAAACTATCAATCTCATCCATCCGTTGATCGTCCGTCCCATCTTCCTCAGAGTCAACAATGAATGAAAAATTAGCGTCCTCCATGGACTCTCCCACAATCTCCCCATGATCAATAATAAAATTATCATCGTATTTAAATTCTTCTGTCCAATCAATAACACCCACAACAATATCAAAAATTGATGATGCAGACCAAGTAATACCACCCACATCTTCATTCTTGAACTCAACTAGGGCATGATCATGGACCATAATACTTGCAGGAATAATTTCACCACAAAAGTTCTTATACAGTCTCTCCTTATTCCTATTGCCTGTTTCATTTTTGCTTGGTCCCACAAGCTGCAAATCTGTATCCCTAGAGACTCCAATTGCCAAGTCTTTCCCCATTGCAAGCGTGTCTAATTTATCATCCTCCTTAACACACTCCCTTGAGGCGGGGGTAGGTTCCTGGTAATCGCTAATTGCCTCTAGCCTTGTATGGAGAACCTGACCGCAAGTGCTGTTTGGGGGATCTGGTAATTGATGCCAATGTGATATTGCTTTGGAGCTATTTACTTCTGCAGCCCCTTTTCCTTCAATCGGCTCGACGCGGTGGAGGCTTTCCCCGCAACTTTCTTCTTGAGCATAATTTTTGTTATTCTGCAATAAGACCTCGAACTGGCTCCGACGTTCTTCTTCAGCACGTTCATAGACTGCAGATCTACGCGCTTTCGGTTTGAATCTTGGCAGTGTAGTGATCGGCTTTGTCGGCATAAAATTTGGCTTCCATCCTATAGTCGCTGCCGCCTAATCACTCGCTCCCTTGATGCCCGATTCAGATCTCTGATTGCTTTATATTTCTGCACACGTCGATCATGCTTGTCCGCTTCGTTGAGTTCTTCGTCCTCTAACGCTAGAAAATATTGTTCCTGTTGTCGAGCACGATCCAATCGAAGATCTATTCCGTGAATAACCTCGTCATCAGATCTGGAACTGGACTCCCCATTATTCCGATTTTCTGTCCCTTGAGGACGTCGTCTTGGATTAACCCTGTCTCTCTCACCATGACAGTTTTGATTGGTGTTTTGATCTTGTTGAGCGGCAACCAACGCTGCAATCTGCGTTGCCAAGGAAGTGATAGCGGTAGTTACACCACCGATATCAACCTTTGTTGCCTGATCTCCCATAATACTTCAGTATGATGTAAAAGACAGGATATGGCCTGCTCTGATACCAACTGACGCAGCACGGAAACAATAGGTTTCGGGATTAGCGCACTAATCACAAGAATTCTTCAAGCGAAGAACCCTAAAACACAATAACTGGAATCCACCAGAAATTAACTGGAATCCACCAGAAAATAAAGAGAAAACTCTTCAAATTTATTAATCAAAAGCTAATTTTCGGATTACATCACTAGGCCTATTTTATAGTGCCCATAAAACTTGAAAAACAATTCTAAACCTTCTAGAATTACTCCTAACCTATATGGTAACTAAATAGGACTCAAAAACTAGTAAATCTTCTCAAAATCTACTCTAAAATCATCCTTAATCAACCTATTAAAATTAATGACGAAAATAAGCAATAAAATGTAAACTAGAACAAATTAAGTCCTAAGATAGTAATTAAAATACAAAATTAATTGATATATTTGACTTCGTCAAATATCCTTTCTTAGTGCAGATTTCTTCCTCGGTTCCTCCTACATCAAGTTTTTTCACTAATCACTTTATACTTGCATAATTAAATATTTGGAAAGTGAAAATTAATAATATTTATACATCTTCGCAATATCTGATAATTGAAATTTCGATATTTATTTAGGGACGAAGGAATGAAGTATGTTTTTACTAATATAAACCCCTTTTGCCATTAGAAATCACAAACATTCCAAAAACTAGACAAGTCTACAAATGAAAGTCACATGGTGAGAGCTAGCTAGTGGAATGAGATTCTATCTTTGAAATTTACAAACACACACATGGTTGCCACAAAACCCACACCCATATAACCTTAACAAACTAATCATATACACATGTGGTAAATGATGTACTTAGTTTGATTAATCAACTTCTTTATCCTTCTCTCTTTGCTACAATTTCCACATAAATTAACATCCCCTCTCTCTCTATCACATACGGACAAACATAAATAGTCGAGTTTTGCAGTTCAACAGCAGCATACCCAAACTCCACACAAACACATAGAAACGCAAACAATCTATTCCACGAAATTCATATGGAAAGCGATGGAGATTGCAAAAGATTGCAACTTTTTGAAAGATCAAGGCCCCTTAAGCTCGAGGATAATAACAAGGGAATTGAGGTTAACACATTAAGCAAAATGAGTAATCTCTTTCCTAGTATTCTAGGTAACTACCTTAAAAGTATAGAACATATTTCCAACAAGCAAGAAATAGGGGGAAATGGGCATTGATGGGTTTCCACTATGAGCATTAACATGTTACAAATGTGCCTAATTTTAGAATGTCACAAGACTCTCTTTTGTTGTACGTGACAATTTCTTCAAACAATATGTTCCCATGATTTAACCTAGAGAAGGTCGAACAAAAGATGGATAAACACGAAACGATCTCAAATTAGTGGAAGCTAATCAATCCAAGAATTAAAATTCAAAAAATGCACTATTTTTTTTTCATAGGGATGCGTAGTCTACATGTATTACTTAATTTTTTTTTAACATGATTTAATCATGACCATTGAACTGTATCGATAAAAATAACGATACAATATCAATCCTTAACTTAGAGAGGGGACAATGATAGAAAACCCTCTTCCAAAATTGTGGCCTATCCATTTCTTAATTATGCTAATAATAATTGACGATGAGTAATCCAAAATTTAAGCTCATTAATTACATGAGCAATAAGCATGATTATTTGATGGTTCTATATTCCTAATATCCAAAACCTTAAGAGGAAAGTAGAAACTAAACCTTGTTTTGCATGTGGAATTCACTCCTCGTTTGGATAAATGATTATGGAAAAAAGATTAATTTGAGTAGCTAAAATGGTTTTAACTTCTTAATTTGTTAGGTTTTAATGATAGTTACATATTCGATAACTGTAACGACCCGAGAACAAAGTATAACCCGCTACGCAGGTATCATACATTGACCCACTAACCACCTTCTCATTTGTATTAATCACAACACATCACAAACTTTCAAAAATCTAATAAATGATTTGATACTTAGTAGTAGTGTATTGACATTTTATATAGCACAATTAATGCTCATTATCTTTTCGCGTTTGACTTTTCATTGATTTTAAGACCGACGATTTACTTATTTATGTTTATACCCATTGTCAAAATGCACTATAACTATTTTCATTTGAAATACAACTTTAGGGTTTATTGGTAAATGAAAATAGTAAACATTCATATTGACAAAATAAATAGTAAACATTTTTTTGCATTTTTCTCTAACTTTCTCTAGATCCAAACATGGTACAAAGAATACTCCCTCCATTTTGCCCTCACTATTTTGTCCCTTTCCCATTTCGCCCTTAAATTTTTTTTATTTTTTTTTTGCCCCTGAAAAAAAGGGGGCTTAATTAAAAAAAAAAAAATAACGTGTCCTCGGACACGGGCTTATTCTAGTCTCTTATAAATGTGAAGTTTTTGTTTTTCTATGTTTCTAATAAATGTCGCATCTTTAAATATGACCATAATTTTATCACAAAATAAAAATATACAAATAAATAAAATATATTTTCTCTGTTCCATTTGAAAATGCACAAAATTGATCATGCATAAAATTTAGTTAAGGAAAGTGTAAGTGTTGTAAGTATTAAAAGTGAGTTAAAAAAGAGGATGTGGGGTAGGAAATAAATAATTATTTTGAGTATGATAAGTGAGTTCCATTAATAAAGAAATATTAAAAAAAAAAAAATCATTTTGAGAGTGTGCCTCAAATGGAACATTTAAAATGATTTTTTTTTATGACTTTTTGAGTGAGATAGAAGAAATATTTCTTAAAAAAATTGACTAGTAAATTGTGACACTAGATAGAGTATTAAACAAGCCACCCACCCTTAATTGGGTTCAAATGAAGTCAATATTGTTAGAGACATTATCCTATACGGGAAATTGATGAACCTTGCACTAGTACAGATTGGATTTTAGGAAACACATGACCTTAGATAGCGCTTTTAAAAAACGCTAAGCAAGGTGTAAACTTACATAGCGCATCCACATCTTTAAATTTAATAATAAAAAAAAATAATAAATTAAATAACTAACATAGCGCATATTAAGAAAACGCTATTTTAGTAAAAGCTTACATAGCGCTTCTAATAAGCGCTATGATAATAAACGCTTCTTAAGGAACATGTCTTTCTATACTCCCTCCTGACGTAACCTACTTTCTACCTTTCGCTTCGCAGTTCTCTCCTCTCTCTCTCTCTCTCTCTCTCTCTCTCTCTCTCTCTCTCTCTCCTCTCTCTCTCTCACACACACACACATACCCCCTCTCTTTTAGCCCCTCCACCTTTCTTCTCGATCTCTCCACTTCCTCTCGCTTCATTTACCCCAAATCCAGTTGAATCCATGGTTCGCCGGAGCCCGAAGATGAGATCAATCTCGAGAGTTTGTGTGGAAGTGAAGAATCAGATCAAATCCAGTTGAATCCATGGCGCCGGAGCCCGAAGATGAGATCAATCTCAAGGACGAGAAGAACCCTCGCCCCCTCGATGAGTTTCACTTTTGCTCCGCAACTCGCAATTTTATTTTTTTTATATAATTTAAAATAGGTGCAACAAGAAAAAAATGAAAAAATTAACCCTCACTTGCATAGTGCTTTTGTAAAACGCTATGTAAGTTGATTTCTAGAAAAATAAAAAGTGCTTAGATAGCACTTTTCAAAAGCGCTATCTAAGTGCATGAGCTTATGTAGCACATAATAAGCGCTATGCTAACTTGCATAGCGGTAGCTTAGATAGCGCTTATAAGCGTTGTCTAAGCTAAAAAAAACGCTATCTAAGCTCAAATCTGTACTAGTGTTGCCTATAACATATAAAGATTATGGGGTATTCCCCTTAGCACCAATTGGTTTTCAGGTGGAATCTCAGACTTTAAGATGGTCTTAGCATCGTTTCACCTTAAAACCAATTGATATTAAGGGGAGTGATCATGATCTTTATATGTTATATGCGAGGTTCGTCAATTTATCAATGTGGGATAATCTCTCTAAGATGTTCCCTCACGTGCAGCAGGACTTATTAATCGGGTGGCACGGAGTAATATTGTAGGTTGTTGGGTCTGCACGTGTAACGGGTCTACTCTGATCCCATCTTAAGTAACCAACTCCTCTAAAATATTAAGGTGATAGAAAAGACACCCACACTATATATCACACATCGAAAATTTGTTGGAAATGGGTAACGGAAAGTTAAATTTGACTTAACGTTGACCTAGATTTCTAACGGAAGTTCGTTATGTGTTAACGGAACTAGTTACAAAATGTATTCTACATTTGTTGTAGATTATTAAACTCATTTAATGTCTCAAAACCATTTAGGGTGAATGAGAATTAATGACAAGTGTTTTTGTAACTTAAAGGAAGTTAAATAAAGGGTTAAAATTGATTTGAATTAGCCAAAACGTGCTTGGACTAATTGATCAATCGCAACTGTTCGAAGAGGCAATTTTCTGGGCTTCAGCGCGGTCGCGCTCCAGCCTAGAGCGGCCGCGCTGAGTTAAGTAAAACATGGGGTTGATCTCGGCATAAGAGCGCGGTCGCGCTCAAGGCAAGAGCGGCCGCGCTCGTGCTCAGATTCTGAACAGTTTTGGCACCTCTTGGAGTGAACAGCCATGAACCCTTTAACTTTCTTTAAATAGTTTCCCTCCGAATTTCAATTAACATACACAGTCATTCTGAGCCTTTTACCCTCTAGTGAGATAGATTAACATACCCAAATCATTGCATATTGTTGCATTCAATTTTTTCAAGTCCAAAGTTCTAAAACCTTGTGTTGTTCGTTAGATTAGTTATATTGGAGTGCTCCTTATAACTAATAGTAAGTCGTTTTATCTTACTAGAGTTTTGTCATACAACCGTAAGCACCAGTGCGGGACAAATAACTCTTACGGAGATTGTATTAAATACAAGACTCGACTTGAATTCGTTTGTTTTTCAATCTCCGTTACATTTGCTGTCAGTTTTTCTGTTAAGTCTTAAAGAAGCCATACACAAGTTCCAACAATCGTAAGAGTTATTTGCTCTTCTTCAAGATCATCAAGATGGCAAACGAGAAAGACACCACTTCATCTAGTCAAGGGAATGTGACACCTCCATCACAAGGTGATACTACATTCAACAATGTTGCTCCCGCTCCTACAACTCATCACATCAGTCATGGTGAGAAACCCGCGAAATTCACCGGTGTGGATTTCAAGAGATGGCAACAGAAGATGCTCTTCTACTTGACCACCCTAAGCTTGCACCGCTTCTTAAAGGAAGATCCTCCGGCGGTAGAAAAAGGTGATCCGGACCCCCAAAGGCAAATGGCAAAGGAGGCTTGGTCTCACGGTAATTTTCTTTGTAAGAATTATATCTTAAATGGACTTGACGATGCACTATACAATGTGTATAGTACATTCGAGTTAGCCAAGGCGTTGTGGGACACCTTGGAAAGGAAGTACAAGATCGAGGATGCCGGGTCAAAGAAATTTGTCGTCGGTAAGTATCTTGACTTTATGATGGTCGATTCCAAATCGGTAACAACTCAAGTAGATGAATTCCAAATCATTCTACATGGGCTTGATGCCGAGGGGATGATCATGAATGATCCATTTAAGGTGGCTTCTATCATTTAAAAGTTGCCTCCTTCGTGGAAGGACTTCAAGAACTATCTCAAGCATAAACGCAAGGAGATGTCCTTGGAAGACATTGTTGTTCGTCTTCAAATAGAAGAGAACAATAGAATGAATGAGGCCAAAGTTGCTAAAGGAAAGATGGAGGCTAAGGTCAATCTCGCCGAGGCTAGCACAAGTGGCACAAAGAGAAAGCATTCCGAAACTGCCGGGAATGCTAAGAAAGGGAAAAAGAAGACCTCTAAGAAGTTCAAGGGGTCTTGCTATAATTGTGGCAAACCGGGCCACTTGTCAAGGGATTGTCGTCTCCCGAAGAAAGAGGCGAACAATGTTGACCACATGGACCTAGACTTTGCAGCGGTTGTCTTTGAAGCCAACGTTGCAAATTTGGAGGAGAACCCTAAATCATGGTGGATAGATACCGGTGCTACCCGCCATATTTGTGGTAACAAGGAAAGTTTCTCCTCCTATACTCCCATCTCCGGAAGAAAGCTTTACATGGGAAATTCAGCGACCTCTGATGTTCAAGGCATTGGAAACGTGATTTTGAAGATGACTTCCGGAAAAGAAGTAACCTTGTTGGATGTGCTGCATGTTCCAGGCATCCGTAAAAATTTGGTGTCCGGCGCTTTGCTTAGTAAGGCCGGTTTTAGACTAGTATTCGAATCCGACAAATTTGTACTAACCAAGAATGGTTTGTTTCTTGGAAAGGGTTACCTCGAGGAGGGCCTTTTTAAATTGAATGTAATGACTGTGATCCGCCAAGGTGCGATGAATAAAAGTTGTGTTCCTTATGTTTACTTGTCGGAAAGTTCTAATTTATGGCATGATAGATTAGGACATGTAAACCTCGACACCATTAAGAAATTAGCGAGACAAGATTTAATCCAAATGACTAAATCCGACTCGACTAATAGGTGCGAAGTTTGTGTTGAGGCAAAAATGACAAAGTCGCCATTTAATGCCATACAAAGAGACACAACTCCTCTCGAGTTAATTCACACCGACATATGTGATTTAAAACTAGTGCAAACTCGAGGAGGTAAAAAAATACTTCATTACATTTATAGATGATTGCACTAAGTATTGCTATGTCTATCTCTTAAGAAGTAAGGATGAAGCCTTAGGGGCTTTTGAGACTTATAAGAAAGAAGTTGAGAATCAACTTAACTTGAAAATTAAGAAAATTAGAAGCGATAGAGGTGGAGAATATGAAGCACCGTTTGAAGGATTATGTTGGGAATCCGGCATAATTCATCAAACAACGGCTCCATATACCCCTCAATCTAATGGAGTTGCTGAACGCAAAAACTGTACTCTCAAAGAGATGATGAACGCGCTTTTGATCAGTTCAGGCTTACCCAGACTTGACTTGTGGGGGAAGCAATACTCACTTCTAATTATGTTCTTAATAAAAACCCAAGAAAGGTATTGATAAAACGCCCTATGAATTGTGGCATAATCGTAGGCCATGTTTTAAATACCTTAAAGTGTGGGAGTGTTTGGCCAAGGTTGAAGTACCTAAGCCTAAACAAGTCAAGATTGGCCCAAAGACCATTATTTGTGTTTTTATTGGATATGCCAATAATAGTAGTGCCTATCGGTTTATAGTGCATAAATCGGACATTCCGGATATGCACGTAGGAACTACTATAGAATCAAGGAATGCGGTATTCTTTGAAAACAATTTTCCGGTTAAGGGACGGGAAAGATGTAGGTTCTAATAAGAGAACACATGAGTCTACAACCGGTCCTTCTCAAATAGAAGATGAAGAGCCGAGACGTAGCAAAAGGGCAAGAGTGGAAAAGACTTTTAGTCACGATTTTCTATCTTACATGTTAGAAAACGAACCATCAAGCATTAAAGAAGCTTTGTCCGGTCCGGATAGTTCGTTACGGAAAGAAGCTATTAACAGTGAAATAGAATCCATAATGCTCAACAATACTTGGGAATTAGTTGATCTCCCTCCAGGTTGCAAACCATTAGGTTGCAAATGGATCCTTAAACGGAAGTATAAGGCGGATGGATCTATCGAAAAGTACAAAGCTAGGCTAGTTGCCAAAGGCTTTAGACGAGAAAGAGGGATATGATTTCTTCGATACATACTCCTGTCACAAGGATCACATCTATTCGTGTTCTCATAGCTATTGCGGCGGTGCATAATCTTGAGATACACCAAATGGATGTGAAGACTGCTTTCCTAAATGGAGAACTTGATGAAGAGATTTACATGGAACAACTTTGAAGGGTTCATAGTTCTGGTAAAGAAAGAAAGGTGTGTAAACTTGTAAAATCCTTGTATGGACTAAAACAAGCACCTAAACAATGGCATGAGAAGTTCGATAGAACCATGTTATCGAATGGATTCAAGATCAATGAATGTGACAAATGTGTCTACATTAAAGGAACATCTGAATCATTCGTTATCGTTTGTCTTTATGTAGACGACATGCTCATAATGGGAAGTAATCATGATTTAATCATGAATACCAAAGGCAAGTTAAAGAAGAACTTTGACATGAAAGACATGAGATTAGGCGATGTAATATTAGGGATAAAGATCTCTAGAACATCGAAGGATTAGTTCTTTCACAATCCCATTACCTAGAGAATGTTCTTCGGAAATTTAATGTCTTTGATGACCCTCGGCTAAGACACTGTAGACTTGGCTCTACATTTAGCCAAGAACAAAGGGAACCGGTTTCTCAACTGGAATATGCAAGAATAATTGGCGCTTTGATGTACTTAACAAATTGTACTCGTCCGGACATTGCATATTCGGTGAGTAAACTAAGTAGGTTCACAAGCAATCCTAGTCTTGATCATTGGAAAGCACTAATGAGAGTACTAAGATATTTAAAGTATACATTAAACCATGGGATACTTTACAATAAATATCCAGCAGTATTAGAAGGATATTGTGATGCCAATTGGATATCGGACACGAAAGACTCTAAGTCCACAAGTGGATATGTATTCAATATAGGTGGAGGAGCAGTGTCATGGAAATCCTCCAAACAAACGTGTATAGCCGGATCCACGATGGAATGCGAGTTTATCGCGTTAGATAAAGGCTGGGGAAGAAGCGAGAATGGCTTAAGAACTTCTGGAGGATGTTCCTTGTTGGAGCAAACACATTACTGCCGTACTAATCCATTGTGATAGTCAATCGGCAATTGGAAGGGCACGAGAATAGTATGTACAATGGTAAGTCTAGACATATTCGTCGTAGACACAATACCATTAGACGGTTGATCAAGAATGGCGTTATCACCATTGATTATGTAAAATCATGTGATAACTTAGCGGATCCATTTACCAAAGGTATAAATAGAGATCAAGCTGTATAAAGCTGTTAAGGGGAAAGGGTTTAAAACCCACAACAAAAGAACTTATAGCGGACACTCAACCTTGAGAAATGGAGATCCCAGGCCCTTGGTTCAATGAGACAACCAAGTTATAAGTTCTAGTAGAGTTACTTGGAAACAACAACTCGGTTTATTAACCTGGAGATGTTGAATACTCATTCCCAGAACATCCAAGTACAAGCACATGCAGCAGTGGTAAGGTTAAGTTGAGAAAACTTTTAATGATTTCTATACCTACGGGTGGAGTAGTGCATGATACTCCTTATAGTGAGAATCACCTATATAAGTGAGAGGTAATAAGGTCGTCTCTAAATGAACGCTTATGAATGAGATACGGTCCAGGGCCAAAATGGACAAAACGTGAGAACAACAATTGTTAGAGCGATTATTATGTGAGTATTATTGTCTTGGTATACACCCGACAGTCACTGGTTCAAAGCGACTCGCTACCAAATGGCTAGTATATCCGATAATATTTCACTAGGAAAGATTCAAGGCCACAAGCTATCTATTCCGATGTAATAATAGTTCGCCGGAACTTTGGACGAAATTGCATTCATGCATTAATTGTCATTCATGTGGGGGATTGTTGGAAATGGGTAACGGAAAGTTAAATTTGACTTAACGTTGACCTAGATTTCTAACGGAAGTTCGTTATGTGTTAACGGAACTAGTTACAAAATGTATTCTACATTTGTTGTAGATTATTAAACTCATTTAATGTCTCAAAACCATTCAGGGTGAATGAGAATTAATGACAAGTGTTTTTGTAACTTAACGGAAGTTAAATAAAGGGTTAAAATTGATTTGAATTAGCCAAAACGTGCTTGGACTGATTGATCAATCGCAACTGTTCGAAGAGGCAATTTTACGGGCTTCGGCGCGGTCGCGCTCCCGGCCTAGAGCGGCCGCGCCGAGTTAAGTAAAACATGGGGTTGATCTCGGCATAAGAGCGCGGTCGCGCTCAAGGCAAGAGCGGCCGCGCTCGTGCTCGAGATTACGAGCAGTTTGGCACCTCTTGGAGTGAACAGCCATGAACCCTTTAACTTTCTTTAAATAGTTTCCCTCCGAATTTCAATTAACATACACAGTCATTCTGAGCCTTTTACCCTCTAGTGAGATAGATTAACATACCCAAATCATTGCATATTGTTGCATTCAATTTTTTCAAGTCCAAAGTTCTAAAACCTTGTGTTGTTCGTTAGATTAGTTATATTGGAGTGCTCCTTATAACTAATAGTAAGTCGTTTTATCTTACTAGAGTTTTGTCATACAACCGTAAGCACCAGTGCGGGACAAATAACTCTTACGGAGATTGTATTAAATACAAGACTCGACTTGAATTCGTTTGTTTTTCAATCTCCGTTACTTTTGCTGTCAGTTTTTCTGTTAAGTCTTAAAGAAGCCATACACAAGTTCCAACAAAATTGACGAACCTTACCTATAAAATATAAAAATCATGGGTCACTAAAACCAATTAGTTCCAAGGACAGTAATACAAAATCTTTATACTTATAGACATGGTTCATCAATTTTTGACGTGAGATATTGTCTTTAACAACAAATACGAATGCTATAACTCAGTCAACAGTTTCACTTAGTGGATTATTCAACTCAAGATAATATAATCAAATTTTAAGAAACTTCACTTTGAATGTGGATTAGTTTAGTGTTAATAATCGAGAGTAGGATCACTGCTTACGCCGGTGGTTTAAGAAACTTTTGATTTTCTAGAAGGTATTTTTCTTTTTATTTCCTGTTGGATAATGGAGAGGGATTATATTAAACTC
The DNA here is from genome assembly GCA_022495995.1 of Adenophora triphylla var. japonica. Classification (NCBI taxonomy): domain Eukaryota; kingdom Viridiplantae; phylum Streptophyta; class Magnoliopsida; order Asterales; family Campanulaceae; genus Adenophora; species Adenophora triphylla. Next base: position 475,655 of record JAFEMH010001228.1, on the reverse strand, counting down.
CCTCCGTTCCAAAATATTTGTCCCATTTGATTTTTTTGTTGAACTTTGACCACAAATTTATGAGAGATTAATCATGTTCATGAAATTCTAAAAATTGTCGTTGATAATATTATTAATGGTGAATCAATAGAAATTTTTAGAATTTCATGAACATAATTGAATTGTCATATATTTGTGATCAAAATTCAACAAATAAATCAAAAAAATCAAATGAAACAAACATTTTGGGACGGAGATAGTAATATATATATATTGTCATATTGGTGGAAATAAATGTAAGTTAGTACTAAATAAAACTTAAGGGGTTTTCAATAATGCAAATATGTCATTATACAAGTTAATTTTCATATTATCCCCCATCCTTAGGAAAAATGTGTGGATATTATGACACCGTTTTATTTCAGTTCAAAACTTAACGAAAATACTGACCATGCTGCTTATTTGGCTATTTGATGAACACGTATGGAAATAAATTGCCAATTGGACTGCTGTTGATCACAAAACGACATCGTTTTATTAATTAAAAAATGAAAGAAAAGAAAAGAAACACAAAGTAACATGAAAAATAAAAGGAAAAACATAAGTTAACCTTCTTCTTCGCCCAATTTACAGCAACCACAACTATCGCCATCCCCGCCATTGTCTACTACCACCAACACAACCAAAATAAATCCCACCACCATACCTCAATACCACACTCACCCTCACCATCGCCATTAACACCGTCAGTTACACACCGTCAGTTACGACTATCACCACCACCACCACCATGACTACTACTACTATTAACAATAACACAGACACCATTAATATTAAAAGAACTGAATAGTATAAATCGAAATACGAACTGGGCTTGTCCGGGCAAGGCCCAAATGGATTGGGCCCTAAACATAATCCACTCAAGTCTCATATACGAGGAAGGAAATGGGCTCCCTCGTACTAATCCTCCTCGTCTTTTCCCAGGCCAACCTGGGCGTAATGGGCGAAATGACCAAGGCCCAACTTAAGGCCGAGGGAGACCTCCCTCCAAGGCTGAATGAGCTCCCTTGACGACGAGGAGACCTCTTCGGCTATCAAACCTTTATGACGAGTTTCTCCGGTTTCTCTATCTCTTCCCCGGCTTATCTTAGGCCGACCTGGCCATGTATGACTAGGAAGGTCTATCTCAGCTATCGTGCAGAGTTGCAGTTTACACAGTCCTATTCAAATAAGGACATTGAACAGTTATAATCTTTCTAGGATTGTAACCACATCACATACCAATTTCAGGTCCAACAAGGACTCCTCAAGTATAATCCTCACAGGATTAATATCTTATCTCTTAGCAATCCAATTCAACATGGATTATACATTGCTACACCTATAAATACAAACCATAATTCACATTATTTTGTACGTTATCTTTTGACTCTAAGCTCTTGTCAATTGATTTTTCTCTCTCACAAAGCAAATACTTACTCTCACGCCGGAGGACCTTCGCCGGAGAAGCCCCGACTTAGTTTACGTGTTTGTTTCTCTATTTCAGGTTATTCAATCGCCGGAGTACAACCGTCCGCTGGATTTGGGCTGATTCGATCCTTTTTGGCAGAATCAAGAATAATGATTTTGCTCCCGAATTAAGTCTCTCTTAAATAGAAAGATATAAATTACGAGAAAAAATATCGAGTCAAAATCATTTCAAGAACTTGAAAACTCAGATCTTAATGGATCTTAAAAAAACTTGAAACCCAAGTCTTCAATAACATTAAAACACAGATCTTCACAAAACCACCAAAAAAACATATCTTCAAAAACCCAGATCTTCATAGATACAAAAAGGATGATCAATCTAGGTTCAGAGTTTGTCGGATTATAAAGAGTCGATCTGGAATCTATGGATTTTGCCAATTTGAGATTTTGGGGGTAGTTTTGTGGGTTAAGGCTTGATTTTGGAGAGGATAGAAAGAGATTAGCCAGGAGGGGGTGTTGGTGATTTTTTAATTATTTAAATGATATGCTTTATTGTATTGCAAATTCATTTAGGCTCCGTTTGTTTAGCGTAAAACATTTTCAGGAAAATGATTTCCCGCAAAATATTTTTCGAAAAATGAAAATGTTTTCCGGAAAATAAGATAATAATGAAGTTTTCCCCATTTTCTGGTGCGAAACAAACACCGAAAAATGAGGAAAATGTTTTTCGGAAAATATTTTCCCCCAAACAAACGGAGCCTTAATGGCATTTATATCCTTGATGTTGAGAAACAAAATGATGTTGAAGGTATCTATCATGTGAATAAGAAATCTAAACTGAATGATGTGAACAACACATTCATGTGGCATTGTCGTCTTGGTCATATAAATGAAAAACGTATTTCTAAACTCCATAAAGATAGACTTTTAGTGTGATATCCCCATCCCACATCGGAAATATGTGGGAATTTAGTGTGATATATAGAAGGCTCATGCACTACTACTAAGCATCAAATCATTCATTGGACTTTTGGAGGCTTGTGATGGGTTGTGGTTAATCCAAATGAGGAGATGCTTAGTGGGCCAGTGTGTGGTGCCTGCGTAGCGGGTCGGGCTTCGGGCTCGGGTCGTTATAACTGGTATCAAAGCGGAACCCCGGCCTTAAGGCTTGTGAGCTAGCACGGGGGTACGATCTGGGTATTGATTGACCTTGTCAGGGACGGCAAGGGTTTGAGTGGGGGAGATTGTGATATCCCCATCCCACATCGAAAATATGTGGGAATTTAGTGTGATATATAGAAGGCTCATGCACTACTACTAAGCATCAAATCATCCATTGGACTTTTGGAAGCCTGTGATGGGTTGTGGTTAACCCAAACGAGAAGATTCTTAGTGGGCCAGTATGTGGTGCCTGCGTAGAGGGTCTGGCTTCAGGCTCGGGTCATTACATTTAGACTCACATGATTATGAATCATACGAGATAATGCCATTGTTTTTTATATAATGCCAGAGTTTGTTTTATATAATGCCAGTACACTTTTATAGTTCCATTGTTTGTTGTTTGAAGTACTAGTAAGGGTTTTTTGAAGTGCCAGTGCTATTTTTCTGAAGTGTCAGTGTTTGTTATTATATGTGCCAGTGTTAACATTCACTAGTTTTGTAGTACAATATTTGTTTAATAATGTGCTAGTGTTTATTTTTGAATATGCCAATTTTTTTTATTATATGTACCAGTGAATGTTGTTTGGAGTGTCAATGTTACTTTGTTGTGTGAAGTGCCGGTGTGTGTTGTTTGGAGTGCCAGTGTTACTTTTTTGAAAGCCAGCGTTTGTTATTACATATGCCAATCTTAGTTATTATATGTGTCATTGTTAGTTTTTGAATGTGTCAGTATTTGTTATTATATGTGCTAGTGTTTCTAATCTAATGAGCCAGCACATGTGTTGCTCTATTGCCAGTTAATATACTAGTTTAATAACAATTCTTGCTTTTGAAAAAAAATGCCAGTGTTTGTAAGGTGCCAGTATTTCTAATATAATATGCCATCACCTGTTTCTCTAGTGCCAGTGTTATTGTCAATCTAATTTTATTTTATTTGCAGCAAGTCATGTCGATTTTACTTCATCTCTGCTGGGGATAAAAGCAAATACATGGGAAGAATTGTATCAATTGTACAAGAATCATTCTAATGCATTGGGATTTAGTGCTAAGATGACAACCTCACGTGTCTCGAAGAAAACATCAAGGCCAACAGATAAGTATTTCATGTGTTCATGCCGAAGATACACAAAAGAAGCAGAAAATGAAATTGATGTTCCAGCTCCATTAGAAGTCGGTGAAATTGAGATTCCATCTAAATTGGAACGAATTGAAAACCCAAAGAGGAAATTGAAGAGAGAAAAAGATTCTTCTAAAAGAACAGGTTGTCAAGCTCTTATGATAGTAAAGTTATTAAATAAGGAAGACTTATATTTGTTTCACACTATACTATATGATAACTAAAATATTTATGCCTAATATCAAGAATAATAATATTTATTATCAATAATTTTTATTAAAGAATTATTAATTTTATAATTGATTAATTAATTAATATTAATATTAATTATATAAATAGTATAATATTAATAATATTACTAATAATAACTAGTAATTTTTAGTGACTAGGAAAAAATATTTTAGACTTTTTTTTATTACTGAAATTTAGAGAAAGTTATCTAAAATATTTACATGCTTTTATTTGATTTACCCCAAATTTTAGTTAAATTAGTATGCCTAATATCAAGAATAATAATATTATCATATAATTAGTAACAATACTTAATAATAATACTAATAATGATGCCATTGTTAATTATTCAATCATATAATTGAATATATTAATAATTATTATTATATAATTAATAATTATACTTAATAATAGTACTAAAATAACTAGTAATAATACATAATATCAAAAATAATAATGTTATTAATTAATAATAATACTAATTAATTTAATCATTTTAAGTTTATTAATAATAATTTAAACTTCTGAGAAATATTAATATACCTGAGTAATAATTTATAGTAATAAATTATAAAAAAAAATACTTATTAACAATAATAATAATTTAATCTTTAAAGGAAATAGTAATAATGTTTATTACTACATCCCAAATTTCATATACTTATACCCCAAACCCTAAACCCTAAATCATATACATATACCCTATATCCTATACTATATACCCTATACCCTATATACTATACCATATATACTATACCCTATACTATATACCCTATACCCTATATACTATATCATATACCATATATACTATATACTATACCCTATACTATATATCCTATATCCTATATACTATACCCTATACCCTATATACTATATCCTATACTCTATACCCTATATCCTATACTCTATACCCTATATGCCAGTGTTTCTAATTAAATGCAAGTGACAGTGAATTGTTTATAAAATTGCCAACATTGCATCAATAAAATTGTTAAAAATAACACTAATTTATTTATAAAAAAAAATACTAATTCAAATACAAACAATTATTTTGTACAAACAAAAATTCATTTGTCCTTAAATTTCCTAATAAAATACTTCTTTCCAGCCTTTTCTTCTTCTTCTTTCTTTTTCTTTTCTTCTTCTTTCTTCTTCTTTCTTCTTTCCTTTTTTTTTTCTTCTTCTTTCTTTTTTTCTTCTTCTTCTTCTTTCTTCTTCAAGGCTGCTCTTTTATCGTTTGAAAACAACTCTAATTCAAGCAGTAAATTTTGCCTTGCAAAATTAATATCACAAAGAACTAAAGATGCTAGAATCTCGGCCCTAATACACAGTCTTGATGAGTGATCACACAACTCAAGACATGAGTAAATTGCTCCATTAAATTGTCTCATTTCAGCCATTAAGTATACTTCACAGTCTATATTACCACAATTTTCTTTCAAAATCCATTCAAATGGCATATACTCAAACTAAAACTTTGACATATTTGCAGCACTTGGATGATTTATGTGTTTTAAGAAGTGTTTGAAGGGTGCATGCTGCAAATTAAAAAAATCAACAAAAATAATATGGAAATTTTGGTAACAAAAAAAACCAATAAAAAATATTACCATGATATAAGCAAGTCTTGGCATGTTCTCCCTCTTCTAATCATTCATTGACAAGTTGTCAAGATACTGAATTATTTGACTCTCAGTATTGACAACATAAAGTGTGTAATGGTCACTTCTGTTGTCACCTCTATGTAAGGGCAAGAAGAACTGCAAGAAAATAACAGTGCCAGTGAGTGAATTGTCTACAACCAGTTCATGTGTTTCCTATGCCAGTGTTGGTGATTTAGTGTGTCAGTGCAAGTGATCTTTTATACCAGTGTTTGGGTTAATAAGTGCCAGTACATGTATTTATAAATGCCAGTACTTATATTTCTAATTGCCAGTGTTAGTTATTTATAGTGACAAGAGTAGTTGTTTATAGTGCCAGTATTTGTCTCTTATAGTGCCAGTGTTAGTCTTTTAGTGTACCAGTGTGTGTCTTTATAAAATGACAATGCATACCAATTTAACTTCATTCAAATCAATTCCCCCAGCAGCATTGACATTAAGCTCAATCCAATGTATCAAACACTCTGTAATTTCTTCACCAGCTTTTTGCACAACATTTTGAGGATTCTGCTGCGTACGTTGTAACCAAGCAGCATGTATAACACATTAATAAAATTATTAAAGGGACACAAATATAATTTAATTAACAAACAACCATAAATAAAGAACTCACACAATGACTTAGCCCAAAAATAAACTTCCTCATTTACCATACTTTTGTTCCACATTATTAAGAAGTAAAGCCCAACACTCAATGGTATTTGAAGTTATTTGCATGTCTTCTTCCAAGCTCGAAATATCTTCAAGTAATAAGCTATGGACCATTGTATACATAGGATGACACTCGCTATAAAATAAAAATAAATTAGTAAATGTTTTTACGTACAAGTGTATACATTCATAAAAGGTGCCAGTATTTGTGTTCATAAGGGTCAGTGTTTTGTATTGATAAATGCCAGTGTTACATAAATTTATAGCTTACCCCCTAAGAGTTCTTAAAAAGTGTGTAGACATGCATAGGTCAACAGCCCTCTTCCTCAGCTTCAACATTGATCGAAAACCAACAGAGTTGCTAATCATAAATCGAGAACAGTACACAACTTTCTCGTTAGCTGCTCCACAATTCAATGAGCACCCTACGTTCAACATTTCGTAACAACTCCCAAAGTAACTCTCATTTATATTCTTCAACAAATTTTCAACATCTTTCTCAATCTGTTCGGCATCATCTTCTTGGCCTTTTTCATACATCGTATCACAGGGATAAACTTCATCTATCCCCCGCAAAATCTCATTTAAATCCTGTTCATTTTGAATCGTATCTTCTTTTTTTTCCTCACTCGATTGCTGAGAAAAAAAGTCAAATGATGGAGTTGAACCTTTTCTTTTTTTTCCCATATCAGCCTTTGTTTTCTTCAAAAGGTCTGAAACAATATTATCAATCTCAGAAAAATCTTCATCGTTAAAAATATCTTCTTCTACTTCCTCCCCCTCCCCCTCGTTGTCTTTCTCTTTCCCTTTCTCATCTGCTGCATTGTTTTCGTTATCCTTCTTGATAAGTTTAAGTCTTTCTATATGTGCATAGACATCATTATCAAGGTCCTTCCTAAATATATCCCATGACTCTTTAGCAGCCTACATCAATGAAAAATAGTAATAATGAGTGCAATTGTGCCAGTGTAGGCAAATGATTGGTGCCAGTTTTAAAGTGCAATTATGCCAGTGCAGCCAAATGATTGTGCCAGTGCATCCAAATGATTGTGCCAGTGTCAGTATTTTAAGTGCCAGTACATGTTATTAATTGTGTCAGTGCAAGTAATCAATAGTATAAGTATTTCAAAGTACCAGTGTAAGAATTTCAAATTGACAGTACTTACATCGCTTGATTCTGCATTTCTCTCCTTTGCACCACTTTCAATCATCAATGGACTAATATCTTCATGAAAATCACCAGGTATATCATCCACAAAATCGTCTTCAAAGGTACTTATATGATAAACATCCTTTTCTGAAAAAATTAACTTTCCCTAACCAACTTTAGCTTTCGAATCAATCCTCAGTTTGAATTTATTTGAATTCCAATGCTGAATCAAAGGGCAAACAGTTGATTCTTTCAACCCTTGAAATGGAAATATGTGAAGGTAAGCAATCACCAAGACCATCACACATCCACTACAGTTCTTTGAATTCATATGAGGTAGCTTAAACCTCGTAACACCCTCACATAGTTTATCCAAAACATATTGACACCAATCAAACTTCCTTATCTGTGAAACATCTTCTACAAGGCTTAACAACGACACGTCAATTGTTTTCGTAACTACCGGAGCAAGAAAAATTCCAACAACAAATAGCACAAACAAGCGTTTAAATTCATCCCAACCTTGATGTAACTCGAAAATGTGTTCCACAAGTTTATAGGCAGGAAGACTATCTTTAGTGTGCCTAAATTCTACAAGATACCGATTTCTCAATTCCATATTTTCATTGGATGATCGATTTACCTTATCATTTGCAACATTCCTAGGTAGACAAAATATATCAAAAACATCTGATGTTGTAATCACATATTCTTTCGATGAATCAATTTGTTGTATCCTTGTTGTTGGTTCAAATCTCTCAACAAGAAACTGAACAAGCCTAAGCGGCAATACCTTAACATCAAGACTCAATAAAGAGCCAAAACCAATTGCCCTAACATCTCTCTGCTGATCTGGAGTTAAACAGAGCTCAACAAGTCTTTTAAAAGTACAAGAATGCTCAAATTTATCACCCCTGTAGGTTTCTTACTAAAAGTATCAAAATCATCATCATCCACATCCCTTTTTGTAAGTACCCCAACCTGGATCACCCCCTTTCAAACACACGGGAAACACCGCAGACTCATCCACGCAGTCTCAGAGACCTCTCTCACTCAAAACCCTCTCAAAACCCTCTCAAACCCCCAACCAAACCAAGGGAGGAGCCTTCCTGGGATAAAAGGGACAAAAGGACCTTTTGGGAATTTTCAGAAATCGAAAGCAATTAAGGTCCGTACGGACCTCTTTGTTTCAATGATTACTAAATCCCCTTAAAGTCCACAATATTCCCTCAAATCCGGGAAAATGATTACTTCCTCAGAGTTGGTCCGTACGGACCTCTTTGCATGCAAGATGGTCCGTACGGACCTTATTGCTCAGTGGGAACACCATCATTCCGTAATATTCTCCATCATTGCGTGCATTCCCTCAAATCGAGGAAATCCAAAATTCGGATAACCAAGAAGGTCCGTACGGACCTCTTTGCTCCGAAATTTTTACTATAAATAGAGGGCTCCCCCTCCTCATTTTCACACACCTCCCTCTTCTCTCTTCCTCCCTTAGCCTTCTCGGCTCCCCTCTAAGTCCTCTCGAGGCACTCCCGGCCCCTTTCGGATCCTTCCGAGGCCTTCCGAGCTCCCTTGTGGTGCTCCGAAGCCTCCCGAGCGCTCCCGAGACGCTCCCGCGCCGCCCCGAGGCACTCTCGAGGTACTCGAGGCCCCTCGTGGTACTCCGAGGCCTCGTCGGTCTTTCCACGGTGTCCCGACTCTTTCCGAGTCAAACCGACGATCCCAAACCACGCCGAAACTCGCCCGAGTGACTCGCCACCACAACGCACGCCGAACCTCGCCCGAGTGATCCCGACGATCCCCACGCACGCCGAACCTCTCGCCCGAACGCAGCCTACAACCTCAACTCACGCCGAAACTCGTCCGCGGACAACCGGCATCTCCCGAAGCAATCCCGATCCATACCTAACGCTACTCCGACCTCAAACACTATTCCCACGGAAGACAGACACGAACCAACATTGGTAAGGCTTCCTTCCTACACTATTTCAATACATTTCCATACATAGCATACAATGTAGACATCCGATACAAAGATGCATTTTTAAAAGCACACACACACACACACACAACATTTAAAGGATATTAGGGGTATCCGAAAGACTCGTTTACGAGGCTACTCTAGTGAGCTCTAATATTCTAATATTCTCTTCCCTGGGAGTCATCTCGACCTCCGAACTCAAAATCTCATCACACAAAAACGGCTTTAAAATTATCTTTAAACCGATGCCCTTTTTCAATGTTTTGGGCTTAATAAAAACGGCGTGGCGACTCTACAAATGCGAAACAAACGGCGAGACACCTTCCAACGCGAAAGATGCCGATGCCGGGCCGCGAGGCCTTTCTCGGATCCGTAATTTCGCTGGCGACTCATTGGGATATTTTGTTTTAAAAACTTTTAAACAAAACAAAAGATTTTTAAAACGATGATGAGGGTCAAACTTTCATTTTACCCCTTCCTTTAACTCGTTGTGTGTGTGTGCATCGTGCTTCGTTTTTATTTTACAAAAAATAAAAATACAAAAAAAATGCATCAATATACATCTCGTGCATACATTTAAAATTCTTCAAAAAAAAAACTTCGTTTTTACTCGTAAAAGAATTTTAGAGACCGCACACTACGCGCACCGCCGCTCGGTTACACCGCACTCTACTCACACCGCCGCCTGCTACACCGCACACTACGCGCACCGGCCGCCTGGATACACCGCACACTACAACCCTTAACCCGGAGTGGTCTCGCTTGCTCCGTTTGGTCTTCCTAGGCCTCTTGGGCGCGCACGGATCATTCCAAACATCCCATCCTAGCCAAGCGTCAACCCCGCACGTTGAGTCTTGAGTCACACTGTCCCGTACTCGGTTGGTTTTTACCTGGGCCCGTGTCATACACTGGATACATATACCATGCCGGCCATTTTTCGAGTCAAGGCTCGGAACTCAAGATCCCTTGCGCAAGCAAAGCGATGAAAGGTCATGCTAAAATCTTGACTCGATCTTGATTTCCGAAGCTACACCTGCACGATGTTCCGTCCCTGATATACATCCATGCTCGCATGACACCATGTCATCACGCCTTTGATACGTCGCCCATGACGATATGACCCACCCAACGCCTAACGTCACGCATCCCTTGCGCAAGCAAGGTAAAGAGAGGTCATGCCGAACTTCTTGACTCGATCTTGACTCAGGGCCGGCTCGGTTCACTATTCACATGGCTAACGCATCAAAACGAACATGACAAAGCTCGGTCCTTAGGTTCGATTTTTCTTTAGGCCGGTGGAAACCGCTTGCACTATAGGACCCTCGCCCGGGCCGTCCACCCCGGGATGTCGAAATACTGTGTGCAAAACGAGGGGCTTATAGCCGCACGTATGGTCTCCATCGACCCAGATCTAGCATAGTTGCGAAAAAAGAAGAGCAATCTTTTCCAACCTACCTAGGATTCTCGAGAAAACATGTTTTAAGTAAATTAAAACAACAAAAAAAAAATCAAAAAAATAAAAGAAACGGAAACCGCATGCCACGTGAGCTTTCCCCTTTATCCCGTTAGGCCATTCCCGTGTCTAAACCTTGCCCATCACCCTCCAGCCTAACAGAGAGTGGTCGAGAGTACCCGGAACCCGTCTCCCAGTGTCAAAACAGCAAGGTCCTACCCACCTCTGTCACCGTGACAATCCGTCAATTCCACATGGCCAAGTCAGTGGATAACAAGGATGAGAACGGGACCTTACCCCCCAGAAATTCCCCAACACCGGAAGAAGTTTGGCAGGTCCTCATGGCTATTGAGAAACGTCAAGGTGAGCAACAAGCTCGGATCGAAGGTGCCATGCACCACTTCGGAACCTTAGCCACCCAACTACCTGGGCTTCCCAAGCCATGATCGCTCCTACAGCCTCTAACATCTCTCATTGTCTCCTGTAAGTCAACCTCGTTACCCTCGTACGAGCCATGCAGCTATGACGTAAGACCACAAGACCTTCCAGAGGAAAGCCTCGCCCATCCAGCCTCCCGAGGTCCCGGTACCACCGCCGAACAACGAACACATCTCGTGGGACGCTCGCGACAGAAGGCTTGTCCTGGAAATGGAATTCCAGGATGCAATGAACGAGGGCCGTCTCGACGAAAGAAGAAGCTATCTTCTCAACAAAAACTGAAAAAGAGGTAATGAATCCGGTGATCCCACAGCCGGAACCCTCGAGAACCCTCAGAAAGTTTGACTACTATGTCATCTACTCCAAAGAAATCTCCCCACTAGTTCTCGCACAGGCCACGGCAATGTTTGCTCCATGATCACCGGGACGAAGCTTCGCACCGCCACCGAAGGCCCGAAGGTCCAGATAATCCAACCCCGTCTTGGGAAGATCTCAAAGCCACTATTGATGCTTCAAGAAAAGCCATGACAAGTGAACGAATTGAAATGCGCAGCCTCGGCCTTACGCCAATCGTGCTCCTCCCACTACGTAAACGGGAGAGACAAGCAAAACCATAAGTCCAGAGGTGAATGTTCTCGACACGTTCCGGCCAAATCCCAGTGAATCCTCCACGGACAGACAAAAGGCCAGCCATACCCGAGCCACGAACCGAAAAGGGACCCTACGCCAAAGAAGCCGAAACCTTGGACCCAAAGGTTGAAGATCCCGTCCTTGACACGCCTCAAGCGCACTCAGCTAACATCTCACTCGGTCCTTACTCACTTCATCTTACCCGCACAAGCTCAAGTTGGAAGAAAGCCCGGCCTGCACTATGGTTCCCATCACAAAGGACACCTCGATGAAGCGCTCGTATGATTGGCAACGTCAATTACAAAGCAATATCATCACCTTCACAGCTCGATCTTCCAAAATTTGGGGCCGACCACAACGAGCCTCTCTACATAACAGCTCAACCGACGAGCGCCGTCTCCTCGGGTGTTGGTAGATGGAGGATCATCCATGAACGTCCTTCCACCCAAAATGATGGATTTGCTAGGGATCAAAGCAACCGATCTAAAACCTCTCGACTCGTGCAATCAAGGCATACGACTCAACATCCCGCCCGCCTGGGAATAGCCACCTTGAACTTGTGGTTCGGAAAACAAATGGTCCCGACGCATTTCCAAGTCATCGACATCCCGATCACATTCACTGCCATTTTGGGACGCCCTTGGCTACATCAGATCAATGGGGTGGCATCCACTCTCCATCAATGCGTAAAGTTCATCCAAGGAACAGATCTACCATCATCTACTACACAAGATAGTCAACCGAAAGGACCGAAACACCAACGGCGTCCCTGCTTTAGAGATCAAACACGACGATGACGGCATGATGCTCACAGTGGTTCACCATCGAAAGCCCAAAGGCCCAGGTGTGCCACATAGATTTGCCTTTGATTTGGGACAAGATTCCTCCCCCGATGAAAATGATGAAGCACATGAACTACATCCCGGGCTCGGCTTGGGAAAACGCCATCGTGGCACTCAATGTATCATCAATATCAAAGAATGTAATACCCCGCACGGCCCGGGATACTCTCCTACTCCCGAACACATTGCGTGAGGACAAGCGAGCCGCACGAAAACGCTCCACGTATAACAAAAGAGGCTTGCACGCAATCTCCGATCTTCGTCCTACAGCCTTCGACATGACCAAGTACTTCACAAGGAAGGCCGGCAACTTGGAAGAAGATCCGTAAAAGGGAACAGAGCCGATCGCCGCCAAACAAAGCCGGCCGACAACCATGGACAAGCTCCAGCAGTAACCTCCGGCAAGATTCGTAGGCCTCAAGCCAAATCCCGTCCGAAGAGCATTCCTCGACACACCGCCCTCGCCGGATCCACAACCACCACTATTCACAATGAATTTTGGTTCAAGAAAACCCTCTTTGGCGGAAGAATTCGAAAACTCTCTCGTCAACACTCCCGCCTTCAACAAACGGGACGAGTCCGCATTCGAGCTAGTAATGCCCAAGACAAAAGCAAGAGACTCCGCAGACGATGCTTGGGACGAGCCACCGCTCCACCTCGCTTCTTCAAAGAAGAAATCGAGATGCCTGGGATCTAATCGATTTTGTTTCGATAACTCGTGATAGCAATGATCGGGAACGGTGACATAAAGCCTTTCAAGCCCCATCTCCTATCAAGCTCATTGCCACTCAATAACCGGGCCACATTCTCCTGACTCCACCGCCAAAGAAAAGGACATGATCGAACAACTTGGTCCGACCCTCGAGTCCTAGAGTCTAGTGTCAAAACTCATCCCGAGTCCATTAGCTTTGAATTTGAGTCTCTCGAGTCATCTCGATGGCCTCACGCCGTAAGATTACGAACTCATTGCCAATAATGTATTCCCGTATGCTCTTAATGAATGCTTCGATCTTTCCGAGTATCCTCTCATTGCATCTTTAACAACCGATAAATTAACTAACACACAAACAAGCTAATAACGATTCACTTGATAAAGAAGCGTACACATTAAACGAACAATACATTAAGCACATCTTTAAGCATGTTGTCAAACGAGAGAAAACCGGGCCCAAGTCCGCCGAGGAGGTTTTAACCAAAGTGAATTTGGGAACCGCCGAAGAGCCAAAAGAGACGCAAATCGGAAGTTTCTTCACCGGCACAGAGCAAGACGCATTGATCGCACCGCCAAAGAGTTCGTGGACGTGTTCGCTTGGTCTTACCGAGACATGCCCGGATTAGATCCTAACATTGTAGAGCACCGGATCCCTTGAATCCCGAGGCTAAGCCCATCAAGCAAAAGCTACGCCGAATCAAGCCGTAATGGTCTTTACAAGTCAAAGAGGAGATCGAAAATGCTCCTGTCGGCTTCATCAGTGGTGATCGAGTACCCCACATGGCTCTCCAATATCGTCACGGTCACCAAGGCCAATGGAAAAGTACGCCGTTGCGTGGACTTCCGAGATCTCAACAAAGCAAGTCCCAAGGACGATTTTTCCACTACCCAACATCGACATGTTGGTAGACACTACAGCCCAATTTCGAAGTCAAGTCCTTCGTGGACGGTTTTGCCGGTTACAATCGATCAAGATGGCCGAAGAAGACCAAGAAAAGACAAATTTTCACAACCCCTGGGGAACCTATCGCTACACGCAATGCCGTTCGACTAAAGAACGCTGGGCTACCTACCAACGGGCAAAGAACCGCCCTCTTCCACGATATGATCCACAAAGAGATCAAGTGTACGTCGATGACATGATCGTTCACTCAAAGGGATCGACGGACAACACCTCACTGCACCCGAGAAAATTCTTCAATCGCCTCCGAAAACACTCAATGAGGCTTAACCCCGCCAAATGCACATTTGGGGTTAGCCGAGGCAAGGTTTTGGGATACATGGTCACCGAGAGAGGCATCGAGGTGGATCCTCAAAAGATCAAAGCTATCATCGAAATGAGACCACCGCAAACTCGCATGCAGGTGAAAAGCTTCATGGGCCGCCCGCAATATATCGCCCGCTCACAACCAATTGACCTCTATGTGCGAGCCAATCTTCAAGCCGATGAAGAAGAACGCCGACATCGAATGGAACTCGAATGCCAAGATGCCTTTGAAAAATAAAAGCATACCTTGTGAGTCCTCCGATTCTCTCGTCCTCCCCACGAGGAAAAGCCACTGCTGCTATACCTAACCGTGACCGACACCGCAGCTGGAGCCATGCTCGTCAAGAAAAGAAGGAGTCACGGGTCGAAACGCCATCTACTTCGCCGCCGAAAGTTTCAAGGCAGCGAACTCAATTACTCGCCCTCGAGAAAACTCGCGCAGCCTGGTATGGGTTGTCGGGAAACTACGGCACTACATGCGCCGCACACGCACACTTGGTTTCCAAAATGGACCCAGCCAAGTACCTCTTCGACAAACCATCTCTCGTCAATGAGGCTCGCCAAATGGTCTTTCTTCCTAGCGGAATTTGACATCAAGTACGTAAAACCAAAAGTCAATCAAGGGACGGGCCATGGCCGAACAACCGGCCGATTTCCCAACCGACGAGGCTCGAGGCCCCGAACCACAATTTCCAGACGAGGGAATCTTCGCAATCGAAGGCGAAAACCGATGGCAACCGTTCTTCGACGGAGCGGCCAACCAAAAGGGAAACGGCATCGGTATGCTCTTGGTGGATCCCAAGGACGAGCACACCCCAATTGCTATAAAGCTCAATTTCGAGGTAACCAACAATGCCGCCGAATATGAAGCTCGCGCCGCCGGACTACAAGCCGCACTCGAGAGGAATGTCCGTAAACTCGAAGTTTATGGGGACTCACTTTGATCATCAACCAAGTCTCCAACAAGTGGAAAACCATAGACCCGGCTTGCAAAAATACCATGCCCGCATAGAGGACCTCATCACACAATTCGAAGAGGTCACCTTCCATTACTTGCCAAGAGACCGAAACAGTTTGCAGATGCCTTAGCCACCTTGGCTTCCCTTGTGGAAATCCCCGAAGGAAAAGCAATCAAACCCTTCAAAGTCGGACGAAAGGAAATTCCCGCCTACCGTTGTGAGATCGAACCGTAACCTAAGCCCGTCAATGAGCCATGGTATAACCGTATTTTCCAATACCTCAAGAGCGGGAAACCACCTTCATGAACAAGGAAGACCCACACACGTAAGGGGTCAAAACCAAGAGCATCATGGCCCTAAAACGCCTTGCCTCTCACTTCGTCATCCTCGGGGACATGTTATACAAGAAACGCTACCACGGGCCACTCCTACGCCGCATCGCCCAAGAAGAAGCAAGCAAGTTCATGAACGAAGTCCACAATGGGGCTTGCGGTCCCCACATGAACGCCAGTAGCCCCGATGCAAATCATTCTCGTGGATGGGCTACTATCGGATCTCCATGGAGTGCAGATTGCATCCACTTTGTCCGAAGCCGCGACAAGTGCCAACGGTTCTCCAACCTCAATCATCTACCTCCCACGATCTCTACCGCATGACTACACCTTGGCCCTTTGCCACTGGGGAATTGACGTCATCGGGAAAATCGCTCCGCCAGCAAAGAATCGGTCACGAAGTTCATCTTAGTAGCCATCGACTACTTCACCAAATGGGTCGAAGCCAAGTCCTACAAGGTACTCACCTCCAAGAAGGTCGCGCATTTCCTCAAGGAAAACATCATATGCCGATACGGCATCCCAAATGAGGTCATATCGTACAACGGCTCACACTTCGAAGGGGAATTCGATGCATCGCCGGGCTGAATTCAAGATCACACGTCACAAATCTTCTCCCTACCGGCCACAAACAAACGGCGCCGTGGAAGCAAAGAAACAAAACCCTCGAACGGATCATCCGAAAATGACCACCCGAGGACGAGATTGGCCCGAGAAGCCGCACCTTGCACTTTGGGGCTACCGCACATCGCCGTAATGCCCACGGGAGAAACCCCATTTGCCCCGACATACGGGATGGAAGGCCCTTCCCATCGAGCTAGAAATTCCCTCACTCCGAGTGCCGCCGGAAAATGACATCAACGAAGTCGAATGGCTCCGGCCGACATGACGAATTGGCTCGCTAGACGAGCGACGACTAAAGGCCATGGAACACGTCCGAGCCTATCAAAGCAGATGGCTAGAGCTTTCGACAAGAAAGTCAAATCCCGAGACATCGTGGAAGGTGACCTTGTACTCAAAGAAAAGCCTCCCACTCGAACCAACCCACTGGGAAAATGGGAACCCACATGGATCGGCCCTTTCGTGGTTCAAAAGATCTTCTCCGGAGGCGCCATGAAGCCGATGCACCTAGACGGCAATCCCTTCATGAATCCAAATAACTAAGCAAACTTCGCAGATACTTCGCCTAAAGAAGAACAACCGTGCATCTCTTGGCACTCCATGTAGTGTCGAACTACGCACTCCGAGCCCTCTAGTCCGGGGGAACGTAGGCAACCTTAATTGGTCCGGTCTAAAAATACACAAAAAGTCAAAAGTTTGAATGTCAATCAAGACCTCCATCAAGCTACGCACTTTTCAAGAACACGCCCCAACAGTCACCTTGACCAAGTCAAACGACGGCGGCAACATCAAAGGACATCCGAGGGTCACTCAAAGATCAAACGATCCGACTCATGATCCGCTTCCAAGCCAGGGGCTTGTCTTCGCCCTCACGCGCTTCAAAAAAAAAAAAAAAGAGCTCGAGCAAGGGCTCACAAAAAAAAAAAAAAAAAAAATATAAAAAAAAAAGAGCTCAAGCAAGGGCTCACAAAAAAAATAAAAAAAAAGAAAGCTCAAACAGAAGCTGCGAAATTGAGGTCAAGAGCCCGACGCCAACAAGAGGCAAGGAAGCTGCGGAAAAGACCGTCAAAACGACTTGTCAAGGGATCATTCAACCTCTCAGCCAAGCACAAAGCCTCAGCAAAAGGGATTGCCGCTGTGGCCTGCATCGCTTCACCCGCGGATGCAATGTAAAAGTCCAAAGATGGACGCCGACAAAGCGCACAATGTAAGCAAAGGCAAACAAGAGATCTTGCGTCTCGACAAAGCTTTAAAAGTAAATCACAAATCACTAACGGTTACAACATTTCTTGATGAGTTCAAGCACGGTCTACTCTCAAGTTCACAACATGCTAAAAGACAAACTTAATACATTTAACTAATAATGTGTTTGCAATGCAATGAATGGATACCTAGGAGGTCATTCCGCGCCATCTCGCGCTTGTCCCCTCGCCATTCTTTCCTTTCTTCCCTCGTCCCCGGCGAGTCTTCTTTCGCTCCACGTGAACCAACTCTCGCGTCTCTCGCCCGAGATCCGGGGTCCTCCCCGTAGAGTCAAATAATCCAAGAGCTCTCGTGGCTTCATTCGCCCGTGCTTCGGCTCGGATCTCCTCCCCGCGAGTCCGTAAAGAGGACCTCTCCCCGTCGGGCCGGTCAACTCTAGTCTCGTAGTCAAACAAAGTGTCTCCCGTCACATCCAAAGGGTCGACCAAAGCTTCGAAACTCCTAAGGCAATAGCTACTACGGCAACCGGGTCCCGTAATCGCTACACGCCGCTCTCCAAGACCACTTGGGATCGCCCAACACGCCGCTCATACCAAAGCCGTATACCGAGTCGTCAATACAACGCTCCCGACGTCTAAGGAGTACCACAGAGGGAAAGCGGAATACTTCCATACCCTCGTAAAATACAAGAAGGCACCCGAAGCCGCCATACAAAGAGGAACTACCTCCGCAGCAGCAAGGTCATCCTGCCCCAACAAAGGCTCCTCGCTTCATCCCAAACCGCCGGAAACAAGCGACGGAATATAGAAGGAGGACCAAGACAAACCTCGAACTCGACAACGTAGGACCCTTCCCCGCAAGATCCTCCCCGGTCTCAATCCTCCAAAGGCGGAACCCACCAGCGGATCTCGATGCGTACCAAGCCGTGCCATCCATCTCTCCCAAAGTGACCGATCCATATCCAACACAAGAGGTCGCCGAGCAAATGACCACGGGCTAAACGACGTCGGAGCCTCGGACATGGCCTGAAGTCTCTCTCGCAGCCCACAAGGTGAGCAAAGCGGGGCTTCCCTCTCATAAAACGATCCCCAGCCGCGACGGTCGATACCATGAAGAGTCTCCCCAAAGACCAACGGGACAATATCCTCTCCACCTGCAGTGCCCTACCACATCTAGCAAAGCGCCATCACAAATGCCAAGGGAACCGACTGAAAAAAGCGTCGCCATCACGCACAAGGCAAATACATCCCAAGAGACGTCACTCTCATCATCAACCATGAACCGCTCCGGCAGCTCGAAATGTCGATATGACCCGAATCAAGGATCATGCCCCGCACTTCTTCCAACGAAGTACGAAGAAAGTCTCGCAAGCTTCACGCTCACAAAGCAACACCACCAATCAAAGGAAGCGAGATGGCCTCCACCTCCGGTCCTCCAATCAAAGCCCGAAAATCCTCAAAAGTGGGCACCATTTCATTGTAGGAGAAACAAGACACGTGCCTCCTAACATCCTGCAACTTCGCGGCAGCCCGCAACAAATCCCAATCAGAACCAACTCCTTAAAAGACCAAACCGAGCAAAGACGAAACCTTACCTCGAAAGCCCGTCTCGATGCCTCATACGGCGCCGCATCCACGTTTTCAACCGCTCAAGGAAGTGTGCTTGCCTCTCCCGCGAAAGCCTCGGCAAAATTCTAGGGACGTACGAAGAATCCATGGCAAAAATGGAGGTTCCTAGAGAAAATGGGGAAGAAAGCTCGAAAATGGCCGCAAATGGGGAAATGAGGAAGAACTGGACATCGGAAAGCATTTATGTCCTTCCCAAAAGCAAGGTTGGTCCTTACGGACCTCTTTGCATGCTAAGTATGTCCGTACGGACCTCCTTGCAAACAACCCATTTCCTCAAAGAAACAAGCATAAAAAGCCACTGTCCTCGCAAAACCTTGCTCCAAACCGCCCAAACACCGGCCAAAGCCATTCCCGCAAACATACACTACCCACAAATGCACTCTCACCACGTGGCATGCACAAAATAAAAATAATAATAGCAACAATTTCTAGGACAAATCCCGGAATCACAAAAAATGACATTACATCTTAAAATAAAATACCGTTTGCCATGCAAATACATGTGTTTTATTACAGTACCCATAAATGTCTCTGTTGCTAAACAAAAAAGGAGGGATATGAAAAGAGGGAAAGCAAATGAATACTAATCGAATCCTCAAGCATCATCATCCTCGCCAAGGTCCTCCAAAGAAAAGTCGGGCATCCCAGCGAACTCGCCCGCCACATCCTCGTCGTCGAATACCGAGCACCCGCCCGAGGCTCCCACGAAAAGTACTCGAAGGATCAAATCCGGCGAAAGGATCAAAGAAAGAAGGCTCGAGGAACCCTCACCCCGTGCGCCATGCGGAGGCATGAACCGATAAAAGGGCCGCTCCCTCGAAGGCCCCGCAGCCTCCCGAAGATGTCCCGGCATCCATGCTATGCCGCCCTCAAAGGCCCCTCCTGCTGCGGCTCCGGCTCGGCTCTAGGCGGAGGAACGTCCACAGAATGCCTCGAAGGCATAGGCTCGTACGCCGGCACACGACGCGAAGACCGGCAAGATATCTTCGAAGCCATCTTCTTCGCAAGGAGCGCATCGCCACGTAACGGCGAGTCGATATCATAGGCTCTCCCCGGGACTCCGCACCAACAAGAAGCCAAGGAAACGCTCATCAAATGCAGCTTATACTCAACAACAAAAAGAGAAAATGCGTAAAAGATGCCAAGATGGAAAAGAGTCGCACACTCACCGATCTGTCGGGATCCACTCGGTATGCAAGCAGAGCTCGCTCGAACGGGCATGCATTACACCCTCCTCTCGACCCGTCCCCGCGGACGTACGTGAAATCCGGTCCCGGCATCGGAACCTCCGGGAGCTCGCGGGCCGCCTCTCTCTCCCGCGCGCACTGCGGCGTCCTCGCCTTCCTCCTCACGAAGGCCCCGTACTCCTCTCCGTATAAAATGAACTCCTCGGCACCGACACCGCCAAGGTACCTCTCGAAGTCAAGCACATCCATATCCCGGAGTCAAGCATCCCAAAGGGAGGGTCCTCTGAGCCACGGGAAGCACACCGGGCCATGCCGCTGTAAGACCCGCTCCCTGTGTACATGACATCACAAGTCAAGCCCCGCAAAGCATCTTCCGCCGTCGTCACCTCGGGAGCCCTCAAACTCATCTCCCTCATACCGAGTCCACGGGAACAAGACAAACCCCTCACGGCTATCTCTCTCCGTACGCTCCCGCACATCCCCGTAGGCGATGGTGAGCTTCCCCGGCCGGTCCTCCTCTTCCTCGCCGTACGAGCCCTCCTAGCATAGCAGATACGCAAAGAATGCCCAGGATCCCTATCCCACGGGAAGCACCGGAAAACCTCATAAAACCACACCCGTGACAAAAACAGAGAAGGCTCAAGCAAAAGACAATGGAGAAAAGACAAGTTGCTAAATCAAAAACAAAGAATAAACTCATACCTCCAAAGCAAAGTCAAAACAGCCAACGAATCAAGCCACCCTGGCTAAACCGGTCCAAGGAGAAGTAGAGCTCAACCAAGCCTCGCTCGCCCCAAGCAATGTCGCAGACCCTATCCAGGTCAATCAAGCTCTCCAACAAAGCAAATGGAGCCGCGGTCGCGTGGTTCGAGAACAAAGTCTCTGACGGCGCATACCACAAGAAGGAGCGCGCCAATCGCCCGTCGTCACCCGGCCGGTCCCCGGATGTAGGCCCCAATACCGGCCGTGATCTTCGCCTCCACGTCGCTATACAACATGCCCTGTGCCCTCGCGAGGACGAGGCTCAAAGCCCACAGCCTCGGCCAACACATCATCGGAGATCATATCCCTCCACCGCACAGCCCTCCTTTCAAGGAAAGCCCGGTGATCGCAAAGCAAAGTCGGTAGGCGCCACCTTTGTCACCTCGCCCCCACTCGGGTGGAAGGTGCGGGTGGTATCCCACCAATACTCGATAAACCCAGGAAGACACTCTTGTTCTTCCTCGTGTCGACACTCCACAGGGTTCTCAACGAACACACCTAGGCCGAAGCATAAACCAGCCTCCGGGGACTCGGCCTACCGTCCACGGAAATATCGGGCATCCGCCGCCATAGCTCCACAATGACCTCGAGCGATCCCCGAGTCTTCATCCTCTTGGCCTTCCCGCCATAAGCCCCGCATCCCGCAGTAAACACAAAGAAAGGTACGTCAATCACAGTACTTAATATAAAGGCACATATAACCCGTCACAAAACACGGCACATATTGCACATAATTTTCACATACATTATACATATAATTTTTCCATGTAACCCGTCACAAAACACGGCACACAATGCACATAATTTTCACATATATCATGCATATAATTTTTCCCATGCAGTCCGTCACAAAAACACGGCACACACTGTACACATTTTCTCAAAAGAAAAAAGGGGGGGATTAAACCCTACACGACACATTTTCAAAAGAAAATCCGTCCCAACACGGCACATATTGCACATATTTTCCCCACAGAGTCCGTCACCCAAAAACACGGCACGACACATATGCATAACAAAAAAAAAAATCCGTCCCTACACGGCACACACTTTCACATATAACCCGTCACAAAACACGGCACGTGTCACATTTTTTTTTTTTTCACAAAAATTATCACTACACGATAATTTTTCTCACAATGTACATACATAAATAGCATTAGGTACAAAACACCAAAGCATGCAATTCACTAGATAGGCACTTTATTTTCACAAATAAGAGCTAATCTACACATTTCTGCACAAAATACACATACCCACAATTTTTACATGTCCATTTTCAACAATTCATCAAGAATTTCACAAAAAGGCATAAAATAATAACAAAAAAATTCAAAAATGCGAAAAACTAAAACCTAGTTCTAGCATTCAAAAATTCGAGCAGGGAATCAAAACGGAACAGATTTCTTACCTCCCCGACGTTCATGGAGCGACGATTGTGCACCTCCGGATTCGGATACAAAACATCCGGGTTCTTCGAAGATGGAACGAACGAGATCCAATTTCTTTGAAGCTCCATTCGTTGCTCGACCACCTCCCCGATCAAGGCTGCGTTTACGACTCCTTCGAGATCCTTCACCATGGCAAACAATTCAAGCAAAAATCTTTGATTTTGGTTAACAATGGAGGTTTTTTCCTCTCTCTCTCTCGCCTGGTTTACGCCTGGAAGAAGAAGGAATGGGGAAGGGCTCGGTCATTTAAACCTGGTCAAAGCCTGGGAACTGTAAAAAACCAAGATGGTCCGTACGGACCTCTTTGCAACCAGGTTGGTCCGTACGGACCTCTTTGCAAGGGGTGGCCAAATTACTTTCCTGCCCTTATAATCTTTGCCCCTGGCTGTCCTAAGGCCTTTTCCAAAAAATCCAAGCGAATGGTCCCTAACCCTTCAATTCAACCACCGGCCATCAACGTAAGACCGGTCCTCGCCCACTTCAACGGCAAATCAATCCCCGGCCGTCAGCGTAAGACCGGTCCTCGCCCACTTCAACGGCAATTCAACCACCGGCCGTCAGCGTAAGACCGGTCCTCGCCCACTTCAACGGCAATTCAACCACCGGCCATCAACGTAAGACCGGTCCTCGCCCACTTCAACGGCAAATCAATCCCCGGCCGTCAGCGTAAGACCGGTCCTCGCCCACTTCAACGGCAATTCAACCATCGGCCATCAAACGTAAGACCGATCCTCGCCCACTTCAACGGCAATTCAATCACCGGCCGTCAGCGTAAGACCGGTCCTCGCCCACTTCAACGGCAATTCAATCCCCGGCCATCAACGTAAGACCGGTCCTCGCCCACTTCAACGGCAATTCAACCACCGCCCGCCCGACGGCAATTCAAGAAGGAGCCAACACCTCCCAGCACGAATCCCAAGGCACGAGACGCCTCCAAAACGCCCGACGGCAATTCAAGAAGGAGCCAACACCTCCCAGCACGAATCCCAAGGCACGAGACGCCTCCAAAACGCCCGACGGCAATTCAAGAAGGAGCCAACACCTCCCAGCACGAATATCAAGGCACAAGACGCCTCCAAACGCTCAACGACAACTCAACCACTGGCCCTCAAAAGAGGTCCGAAGTCATCTTCCCAATGTAAAAGGGCCCTACAGGGTCATGCATCCCCAGCAATTCAAGCACCGGCAGTCAGATGTAAGCCCGAACTTCGCCCACTTCAACGGCAGCGCAAGCACCGGCCATCAAAGTAAGCCCGAGCTCCTCCCCAACAAGTCGAAAGGGAAGTCATACAGGACTGCATATTCCCAGCACCGACCATCATCCTTGCCCACTCAACGGCAAAACAAGCACAAGAAGGAGCCAACACCTCCGAGTACAAGTCCCAAGGCACGAAGCGCCTCCCAAAATGCCAAATGGTGAAGCAATCACCGGCCGTCATCCTTGCCCACTTCAACGGCAGCACAAGCACCGGCAGTCATCGTAAGTCCAACCTTCTACTCAACATGCAAAAACACAAAGGCATCTACGCCTCTCGAAGCACAAGGCAGCCACGCCTCCACGCTGACGATTCAAAGTCCGGCACGCCGCCGGATGACGATTCAAAGTCCTCGGCATGGCACCAACCGCCGCCAGATGACGATTCAAAGTCCTCCAGCGTGGCACCAACCGCCGCCAGAAGACGATTCAAAGTCCTCCAGCGTGGCACCCGCCGCGAGAAGACGATTCAAAGTCCTCGCGTGGCACCAGCCGCCGAGAGACGATTCAAAGTCCTCCCGGCGTGGCACCAACCGCCGCCGGATGACGATTCAAAGTCCTCGGCGTGGCACCAACCGCCGCCGGATGACGATTCAAAGTCCTCCCGGCGTGGCACCAACCGCCGCCGGATGACGATTCAAAGTCCTCAACGTGGCACCAACCGCCGCTGCATGACGATTCAAAGTCCTCCGGCGTGGCACCAACCGCCGCCAAGACGATTCAAAGTCCTCCAGCGTGGCACCAACCGCTGCCAGAAGACGATTCAAAGTCCTCCCGCGTGGCACCAACCGCCGCCAGAAGATGATTCAAAGTCCTCACGCATGGTGCAACCACATTCAGAAGACGATTCAAGTCCTCATCACTACCTCCAGCCCGGAAGGCTTTAAACCACTCAGTCCGGGAGACTGTATAAATCAGCCAAACTACTACCTCCAGCCCGGAAGGCTTTAAACCACTCGGTCAGGAGGCGTATAAATCAGCCAAACTACAATCCCCAGCCCGGAAGGCTTTAAATTACTCGGTCCGGAAGACCGTATAAATCTCCCAAATCATTATCCCCGGCCCGGAAGGCCTTAAACCACCCGATTAGGAAAATCGTAAAATTTCCACCCCAGGACACCACCACGTCCTCACAATTGACCTCGACGGTCACCACATCTTAGGACACCACCCCGTCCTTACCACTGACCTCGGCGGTCACACAACACTTCAGGGCACCACCACGCCCACATGCACTCACAAATTCACGACCTCTGAACTACGACTGTGCTTGATTCCCGCCGTGGATACGTAGGAATCCTATCACGGGTCCATCGACCTATACGGTCACCTAGACACCACCACGACATCGACCTATGCGGTCCACCCAGACACCACCACGTCCTTACCACCGACCTCGGCGGTCACACGACACTCAGTGGCACCACCACGCCCGCATTCACAAAACACTCACCCCACACCCGAACTACGACTGTGCTTGATTCCCGCCAGGGATACGTAGGAATCCTATCACGGGGTCCAAATTATTGACCTAAACGGTCACACACAAAAGGACACCACCACGTCCTCACATTGACCCTCAGGCCACTTCCTCTCCCAAAGACGCGATCCAGTTAGGACCCTTATCTTATCGGCGACCCCACTTCTTTCATAAGTGACGTCGTCGAGGGCTTCGTAAGTACCCCAACTGGATCACCCCTTTCAAACACACGGGAAACACCGCGAGACTCATCCACGCAGTCTCGTAGACCTCTCTCACTCAAAACCCTCTCAAAACCCTCTCAAACCCCCAACCAAACCAAGGGAGGAGCCTCTCTGGGATAAAAAGGGACAAAAGGACCTTTTGGGAATTTTCAGGAATCGAAAGCAATTAAGGTCCGTACGGACCTCTTTGTCTCAATGATTACCGAATCCCCTTAAAGTCCACAATATTCCCTCAAATCCCGGGAAAATGATTACTTCCTGCAGAGTTGGTCCGTACGGACCTCTTTGCATGCAAGATGGTCCGTACGGACCTTATTGCTCAGGGGAACACCATCATTCCGAATATTCTCCATCATTGCGATTCCCTCAAATCGAGGAAATCCAAAATTCGGATAACCAAGAAGGTCCGTACGGACCTCTTTGCTCCGAAATTTTTACTATAAATAGAGGGCTCCCCCTCCTCATTTTCACACACCTCCCTCTTCTCTCTTCCTCCCTTAGCCTTCGGCTCCCCTCTAAGTCCTCTCGAGGCACTCCGGCCCCTTTCGGATCCTTCCGAGGCCTTCCGAGCTCCCTTGTGGTGCTCCGAAGCCTCCCCGAGCGCTCCCGAGACGCTCCCGCGCCGCCCGAGGCACTCTCGAGGTACTCGAGGCCCCTCGTGGTACTCCGAGGCCTTGCACGGTCTTTCCACGGTGTCCGGCTCTTTCCGAGTCAAACCGACGATCCCAAACCACGCCGAAACTCGCCCGAGTGACTCCCGCCACCACAACGCACGCCGAACCTCTCGCCCGAGTGATCCCGACGATCCCCACGCACGCCGAACCTGCGCCCGAACGCAGCCTGCAACCTCAACTCACGCCGAAACTCTGTCCGCGGACAACCGGCATCTCCCGAAGCAATCCCGATCCGTACCGGAACGCTACTCCGACCTCAAACACTATTCCCCAGCGGAAGACAGACACGAACCAACATTGGTAAGGCTTCCTTCCTACACTATTTCAATACATTTCCATACATAGCATACAATGTAGACATCCGATACAGCATGCATTTTTAAAAGCACACACACACACACACAACATTTAAAGGATATTAGGGGTATCCGAAAGACTCGTTTTACGAGGCTACTCGGGTGAGCTCTAATATTCTAATATTCTCTTCCCGGGGAGTCATCTGACCTCCGAACTCAAAATCTCATCACACAAAAACGGTTTAAAATTATCTTTAAACTGATGCCCTTTTTCAATGTTTTGGGCTTAATAAAAACGGCGTGGCGACTCTACAAATGCGAAAACAAACGGCGAGACACCTTCCAACGCGAAAGATGCCAGATGCCGGGGCCGCGAGGCCTGCTCGGATCCGGGTAATTTCACTTTTACGCTTTGATGGACCTAAAAATACATATAAAAAAACATTACATCAGTATTTTAAAGTGTCAGCATCAGTGTTTTAAGATGCCAGCATCAGTGTTACAAAGTGCCAGCATCAGTGTTTCAAAAGTGCCAGTGTTAGGGTTTCAATAGTGCCAACATTTGCTTGTGTTTGCAAGTGTTTGTAAGTAAATATGCCAGTGCAACTGATTCTATTGTGCCAACATTATATTTTCAAAGTGCCAACATCAGTGTTACAAATTGCCAGCATTAGATTTTCAAAGTGCCAACATCAGTGTTTCAAAGTGCCAGCATCATTCTATCAAAGTTCCAGCATCAGTTTTTTCAAAAGTGCCAGTGTTAGAGTTTCAATAGTGCCAACATTTGCTTGTATTTGCAAGTGTTTGTACGTAAATGTGCCAGTACAACTGATTCCATAGTGCCAACATTATATTTTCAAAGTGCTAGCAGCAGTGTTTCAAAATGCCAGCAATAGTGTTTCAAATGTGCCAGCATTAGAGTTTCAAAGTGCCAGCATCAGCGTTTCAAAAGTGCCAGTGTTAGAGTTTCAATAGTGCCAACATTTGCTTATGCTTGTAAGTAAATGTGTCAGTGCTACTGTTTCTGTAGTGCAAGTGCAATTTCTTAATTCCAAAAAGCCATTGCTTGTGTTTTTTAAAGTGCCAGTGTCACGAATATGATGTGCCAGTGTATCAATCCATAACAATAGGTGGAAATTGAAGAAAAATACGATTTAAAACATGTCGGAGAAGAAATAAAATCAAGTATAATACATTTTCAAAAATCATACATTTTGAACAGTATAAACCGAGATACGAACGTGGGCTTGACCGGGTCAGGCCCAAGTGGATTGGGCCCTAAACATAATCCATCTCCAGGGTACGAGAAACAACAATGGGCTTCCTCTATCTCGTATATCGTCATCAACAAGGCTAATCTAGGCCCAACGTGCAAGTATAAATGCCCCAATTATGAGTGCCGAGGCTACCTTCCTCGTATGACGAGAGGTACCTTCCTCGGCCTTAACATCGGCCTTAACATTGAACGGGCTCTTCATACCACTATTTCCTCCCCGGCTCATCATGCTCCGAGAGGTCATGAATGACGAGGAGAGAAAATTTCGCACCTCGGCATATCATCATATGACGAGGAGACAAAATCACGCATCTCGGCATATCCACATGTCGGCAGATCCTCAACTGAAGAGGAAGCGAAATCATGCATCTCGGCTTACATGCAAATGCCGAGATAAGATATGTGTGTTCCTCGGCTATCCGATGAGCAGATTGAACAATCCCATTCAAACAAGGATTCAACAGTTATTATCCAATCAGAATTGTAACCATCTATATCAATTCAAGTCAAACAATGACTCCTTAACAGATATAATCCTCTGAGGATTATATCTTATCTCTTTACAAGTTCAAGTTCAACATGGATTCTATCAATCCATCCCTATAAATACAAGCCATATAGCACATTATTGGGTACGTTACTTTTTACATACAGAAACTCTGCCAATTTAGTTTCTCATCACAAAACCGTGACTTATTCTCACGCCGGAGGGCCTTCGCCGGTCAAGCCCCGGCTTAGTTTACGTGTTTTGTCTTATTTTCAGGCCTAGCAATCGCCGGAGCAAACGATCGCTTGGATTTGGGCTGATTTGACGATTTTGGCATCATCAATTAGTTCCATTGCCGGGAAATCGATTCAAACACCCTTTGTTTGGCCTGGAAAAAGCTCGCGTGAAGCCTGATTTCTTGCCGAATTTGCTCTTGATTTAACAGAAAAATCCGTTCCGTTTTTTCTCTGTTCTAATTTTGGCCGGATTCAGCAGATTCAGCCGGAATTTGCCCAATTTTCGCTCAGAACAAACGTTTTGGCTGGAAAAGTTTGGTGTTGTCATATTGCAATTGGCGATTTCGTGTTTGCGTTGAATTCTGCTCCGAATTTGGCTGGAAATCGTGATTAATGGGAAATTCATCCGTTTGGTAATTTGCTGTTTACAATTGTTGATTTTCAATGGAGGACGGTCAATTTGCAAGTGTTACCAACGAGGAGCAGACTCAAGTGAACGGGGTCAACCCAAATGCCAAGGTGCTTCCTCCTCCTCCACCTCAGCCCGAAGGACCACCTCCTCTCGCCATGAATCTTCGTTCCATGGGGCAG
Organism: Adenophora triphylla var. japonica; assembly: GCA_022495995.1. NCBI lineage: Eukaryota > Viridiplantae > Streptophyta > Magnoliopsida > Asterales > Campanulaceae > Adenophora > Adenophora triphylla. Next base: position 446,244 of record JAFEMH010001228.1, on the reverse strand, counting down.
CCAACTGCCGAGGGAGCAGGTGCTAACCTTCCTCGTCCTACTCGTCCTCGAGGGAAACGAATGGGAAGGAAGGCGACGAAGAACGCCGACGTCGGCCAAGCAGAAAGCACTCAGCCCGTTGACCGACATACTTTGCTACATAGACAAATGGAGACGTTGCAGAAAATGTATGAGACACAGGCTGCTCTTTTGTAATTGGATCCAGACAATTCCATGGCTGAATTCATGTTGCCGTCGATGGGCAACTCTCGTGGAAGGGAGCAGGGTGAGCGACGAGGTCCTCCCCTCGATCCTGCTGTACAACCTAAGCAGGCCCTCCGAGATCCTCCCCGTCCTCGGCATCACAATCAGAAGAAAGACCAGGTGGTTGACCTGAGAAGCCAGTTGAGTTCCAAGGAACAAGAAGTGGACTCACGGGACCTAAGGACGAGGCTCAGTCCGACCAAGCATTTATCCCCTCCTCGTCTCGTCATGGCACCTCGTCGTCCCGGTTCACCCCGCCCACGTCAACACCGTCAAGATTCTCCTCGACCTCGACGAGATTTTCCCCGTCCTCGTCCTCGTGAATTTGTACGGCCGAGAACTCCCGAGCCATACATAATGATACTTGGTGGCCACGAGTTAGAGCGAAGGCAAGATAGAGCACCATCTAAACGACGTGACAGCCACCGAAACGACGAGGGACACAGTAGGGTGAATGATCGCCCTAGAGATAAGTCAACCCGTAGCTCCCAACGCAGCACTCACTCTAGCACTGATAAAGGAGTGGACGCCAGACAATGGGAACTCCTGAAACAGAGACTTGATGACATGGAGATGGGAAAAAAGGTTGATGATGATGACTATGACTGGTCCACCCGTCCGTTCTCCCAGAGGATAACTGATGCACCACCAAATCCTCACTTTAAGGTCCCGAGTTTTGAAAAGTACAACGGAACCACAGACGCGAATGACCACGTGCAAAGTTTCGAACAAACCATGAAACTCCTCACCAAAGCTGATGACATGCTCTGTAAAGCTTTCGCGAGCACCTTCTCCGGAACATCCTTGACCTGGTTCCGTGAGCTGAAAAAAGGTTGTATCGATAGCTTGAGAGGCATGAGGAGAATGTTCTTGGACCACTTTGCCACTGCTGGAAGGAGAAAGATGAGATTGACCGACCTTGCCAACATCAATCAATCAAAGAATGAAACCACCCTCAGTTATTACAATCGATTCCGTAAAATGGCGGAACAAGTGGAAGAAAGACTCACTGACAGGGAGGTTATTGTTTGTTTTAATTCCGGATTGAGATCCGGTCCCCTCATCTATGAACTCTCCGCCCGAGAACCTAAATCCAAGGCTGAATTATACAACGTGGCTTACGCCATTACCATGGCTGAGGATAAAAGCAAGAAAAGGGGATCTGACAAGGCAGAACCAGAAGCGGCTGGCACTCGCCACAATGACAATGGGAATGGTAAGGGATCCAAGGGGAAGAATAGAACAAGAAGCACTAAGAATCCTGAGGTATTTACCCCTCTTACCAAACCCATCATGGAGATCATGCATCTAGTAAACCTTCCTCCACCCCGTCCGCTGAGCAACAAACCAAAATTCCCTCGTGACACTTCCAAATTTTGTGATTTCCACAAGGACCATGGTCACAATACTGAAGGCTGTTACGCCCTCAAGAAAATGATCCAAAGGTGGGTTGACGAGGGAAAGCTGGACCGCTACGTCATGAAGAAAGATGGCAAGCGAAAACGGAAGGAAGAGGAAAGTGAAGATGATGATAAAAGCGAAGAGGGAGAACAAAGGCCTCCTAGGGCCAAGCTGCATGTGATCCGAGAAGAGACAGTCTCTACCAGACAGCTAAGGAACCAAATCCATGAACTAAGCAAAGTATACCATGTTCCTTCTTGGGTTCATAAAGCGGAAGAGGTGATTAGCTTTTCTCCTAACGAGTTGGCTGGGAGCCGTGCTGCCCGTGAACAACCCTTGGTGATAAAGGGTCGAATTGATAATGTGGAATCTGAAAGACTACTTGTTGACACGGGAGTCTCCCGTGATATTCTGTATTATTCTGCATTCCAACAGATGGGCCTGAAAGACACCGCACTGGAGCCGTATCACGGAAGGTTGGAAGGTTTCACCAACCACAAAGTTGGTGCCAAGGGAACTGTTGAGTTGGAGCTGGAAATTGGCGAACATCCCTTTCGATCCACGGCTACTGTCACCTTCATAGTCATGGATCTAACAAGCGATTTTCATGCAATACTGGGCATCCCAAGTCACGCAAAACTTGGGTTGGTCGCCTCCCTTCCTCACCAACGTGTCAAGTTTCCTACTCGCTCTGGAATTGGATGCGTGAGGGCGACCGCCAAGGACTTCTTGGAGCATGTCGTGAAGAGCCGAAAAAAATCTAAAAGCGTAGAGATAGACACCCCTGAGGACAATATCAAGATCTCTAAATCTCTGAAAACTACCCACACCAGCTCCAGAGTGGGCTACATCCGTGAGGTCCTAGATGAAGAGCCTTCGGTCCTAGAAATTGCAGCTGACCAGGGCATAGTTCCATCCGTCTCTGAGGAAGATCCCATTCTCGTCAACAGCCAGGACTCGGGGGCCAACCATGACTTGAGGACGGTCGATCTGCTCGACATTGATGAACTAATGGAAGAAGAGGGCCTCAACGTGAATAACAATGAGGGTAGGAGAATTAGAGAAATCATCATCGAGTCCTTGGAATTTCGAGATGGTCCTGAAATGGAGCCTGTGGATGAACTGAAAGAGGTGGTCATCAATCCTGACTATCCTGAACAAAAAATCAAACTCAGGGGTCAGTTATCTCCGAAAGAGAAGGAAAGAATCATCTCCCTCTTGAAGAACAGTCTCGACGTATTTGCTTGGAGAGTCGAAGACATGAAAGGGATCAATGAAGAAGTAGCCCTCAACCGCTTAGAAGTTGATCCGTTAGCAAAAACTATATCGCAGACTAGGAGAAATTTTGCAAGGGACAAGGAGGAAGCTATCAAGGAAGAGGTGCAAAATTTACTGAGCGCCGGAATTATTCGTGAAATAAAGTACCCCGTTTGGTTGGCCAATGTGGTATTGGTAAAGAAGCAAAATGGGAAGTGGCGAATGTGCATCAATTTCACCGATCTTAACAAGGCCTGCCCTAAAGACAGTTATCCTCTCCCCAGAATCGACAAGTTAGTTGACTCCATTGTTGGACACCAAATACTCAGTTTCCTAGATGCCTATTCAGGCTATCATCAGATCAAGATGGCGGAAGAGGACATCGAGAAGACGGCCTTCCAAACACCTGGGGGAAATTATTGTTATGTTATGATGCCCTTTGGGCTCAAGAATGCGGGTGCCACGTACCAACGCATGGTGAATGAGGTATTTGACGCACAAATAGGCCGGAACATGAAAGCCTACATCGAAGATATGGTCATTAAAACCAAGGAGGGTAGTCACGCCCCTGACTTGGAAGAGACAATAGACAACCTCCGAGCCAATAACATGAAGCTAAACCCAAGTAAGTGTGTATTTGGGGTGACAGTCGGAAAGTTCCTGGGCTTCATGGTATCGTAGAGGGGAATTGAGGCAAACCCCAAAAAAATCAAGGCACTGATTGACATGAAGGAACCTACCAACATCAAGGAGGTTCAAAGATTAAATGGAAGAATAGCGGCACTGGGAAGATTCATAGCCAAATCCGCCGAAAAATCATTGCCTTTCTTCAAGGTTCTGAAGGGTACCAAGAACTTCTCCTGGACTCCCGAATGCTCCGAGGCATTCCTCCGGTTGAAGGAGTACTTGGTTCCCCTCCCTTGCTTAGCAGTCCGATTATCGGTGAGATGCTGTATGTATTCCTAGCCGCCATTGATCATGCAGTCGCAACTGTTCTAGTTCGGAATGAAGAAGGAACGCAGAAGCCCATCTACTATGTCTCCAAGGTGTTATCTGACGTGGAAAACAGATATTTCAACGTGGAAAAGATAGCGTACGCACTAGTTATTGCCTCAAGGAAACTACGCGCCTACTTTTCTGCGCATCATATCACTGTTTACACCAATGAACCATTGAAGAAGATCCTGCATAAGTTGGACGGCTCCGGACGTCTCCTAAATTGGTCAATCGCTCTTACTGAGTTTGATATCACTTACCAACCAAGGAAGACCCTCCTGGCACAGCCTTTGGTTGACTTCATGGTTGAGACCGCCTTTATGTGTGAGCACCTCCCCACTTCCCGTAAGCAAAACACTGCGAAAGAGGAAGAGTCTCCCATCGAACTCCCATCCAACTCCCATCCAATTGCTGGATCTTGTACACAGACGGATCGGCCACAAAGGAAAGAAGCGGAGCTGGAGTTGTACTAGCAAGCCCGGAAGGAGAGTACACCATGCAAGACATCATCCGATTCAAGTTCCCTGCCTCCAACAATCAAGCTGAATACGAAGCTCTAATATTTGGTATCGAGTTGGCTTCCTTCTACGGAGCAACCAAAGTGGCGGCATTTTGTGACTCCCAACTAGTTGTCAAACAAGTAAAGGGAGAGTATAACACCCAAGACCCCACCCTTACCAAATATAGAGATCTGGTCCTAGACATGACAAAGAAGATGAAATTTTTCAAACTCAAACAAATTGGCAGGGAAGACAACCAAATCGCAGACGTTCTATCTAAACTAGTGACTATGGATGTATCTAAGTCTAAGACCAATCCATAAGTAGTTTTTGCTGAGGAATCTGCGTATGAAAGATTACAAATCATGCTCCTAGATAGAGAGGAGAGATGTTGGATCAATGACTACATGGACTACATCGAGAAGGGCCAACTTCCGGAAGATGAAGCACAAGCCAAACTTATTAAGAGGAGGTCACCAAGGTTCGTTGTGATAAACGGAGTCCTCTACCTAAGATCTTTCACCAAGCCACTGCTAAGGTGTGTCTATCCCAAGGAAATTGAGAATCTCTTGGCGGAAGTACATGAAGGTGTTTGCGGCTGACACCCGGGGGCCAGAACCTTAGCTGACAAAATCATCTCGCTAGGTTACTATTGGCCAAACCTGAGGGAGGACGCACACGCCTATGTTAGAAAGTGTGGCAAGTGCCAGAGATTCTCCGATATTCCTAGACTACCGGCAGTTGAGCAGACACTTGTAATACCTACGTGGCCATTTGATATATGGGGGATCGACATCATCGGACCCTTCCCTCCCGCCCGTGGTAATTACAAGTACGTGATAGTAGCTGTTGATTATTTCTCCAAGTGGATAGAAGCCAAGGCATTAGCCAAGATAACGGAAGAGAACGCAATCAACTTTGTCCACGACTACATCTAGTGCCGATTTGGCCTCCCCCACACAATCGTTTCTGATCATGGACTCCAGTTTTCTACGGCATTTACAACAGAATTGGGAAGAGTCAAAGTCCGCCACGCAAAGTCATCAGTTAGCAGACCCCAAGGCAACGGTCAAGCAGAGGCTGCCAATAAACTGGTCCTAACAGCCCTTACCAAGAACCTCGAAGGACGCGAGGGTAGATGGTTGGACGAACTTCCCCTAGCGTTATGGGGCACATTCGCACAACCACACAGGGGCCAACCGGGAAACCCCATTCGCATTAACCTTCGGTTCTGAGGCTATGACACCAGCTGAAATGGCCATCCCCACTGTAAGAAACTTCCATTACGATGAGCAAGTCAACAAGGTCAATAGGCTCCTAGACCTAGACTTGATAGATGAAAAATGACTAACTGCGCAGATGAGGATGGTAAACTACAAACAAATGACCAAGGCATATCATGACAAGAGAGTCATCAGAAGAGTATTTCAAGTAGGCGATTGGGTACTTAGAAAAATTGAAGCAGGCGGGTCGGAAGGCATAACAAAACAAGCTCTCCCCAAATTGGGAGGGTCCCTATATCATCACTCAAGTTATTCGAGAAGGGACCTACAGATTAAAGACTAAGGAGGGGAAAGATCTCAAGCATCCATGGCATTTCGACAATCTTCGAAAATATTATCATTAGTCTAGTTTGTTTTGTAATAGATTAGTTTCCCATTTTCAGTCTTTTACTTCTTAGTTTGATAGGATTGCAGTTCGATGTAATCACGTTTCAATTTATGAAAGCAACTTCGTCCAACATGCAAGGCAACTATCAACTCCAGACACAAACATCGGAAGACGAGGATCTTATCCCCGACTCTTCAAAACACGTGCCTTACGTCTCGACGAGGGTCCACCTCGACTCAATGACTATAGGCTCCTAACAGCCAACACGAGGATCCTCCCTCGACATGCTGGCTTACCTTACATCATGACGAGGGTCCGCCTCGATTCAAGGATTACAAGGTTCAAACAGTCAGGACCGAGGACTTCTCCTCGGCCTATTGACTTGCCTTACGTCAAGACAAGGAAACACACCTTGCTACTACGACTAACAGGCATCACGTCTGAAACTTGTGCACGAGTCATCTTCCTCGGCATAAGGAGATGAAAAAGAAGAAAATGCCCAACAGTCAAAGCCGAGGATCCCCTTCCTCGGCTTATACGACTTGAAGTGTAGTCAAGACCGAGGGTCTTCACCTCGGCCTAACAACTCACTTTATAACCGGGGGACGAGGGACCCTCCTTGACTTCCTCCCTACTACAAGTCTTGTACTTGTACATAGCATACAAACAAGCATCCAAACAATTCATTAAGAAACACACGAATTGGAATAAAAGGATTTGTTCATTGATATTTCAAAGAAAATTACAAATCCTAGCAGATATTACAACAAAAGAAAAAGGGAAAACCCTAAGTCTGGGCATCCTCGAAGGGCTTCTCCAGGAATTCCTCGGTGGCAGCGTCAGTGGCCGGCGGGATGGTCGCTCGGCTTCGTCGTTTGTATGAGCTCCCCCGGTAGCACCGCCCTCGGCTTCCATCTTCCCGTCTTCAATAGCCTCCACCAAGGCTTGAAGATTGTCGGGATCAACCGTTGGGGGAATCCAAGCCTCTCGGCCAGCCCGAGCATCCTCCCTGGCCATAATGCCCAAATTATATTAGGAGAATGGGACAAGATGGTGGAGGGCCCTGGCCTCCTCATCGAACTGACCCTTACATATCAATTTGGCAATCGCAGTCAAGTCCAAGCCAGTTGATAGATCAGCCAGGAGGCTGCGGGCCAGATGCAAGTAGCCGTCCTCGAACATTGTGGCCGTCTTAGCATCCACGGCAACTTGGAAAGCCCGGCTGGCCTTAAAACGTGCCACGGCTTCCTCTGCCCTAGAAGGAATGGTGGCCTCAAAACCCCGGCACTTAGCCTCGGCCTCCTCGGCCGTTACCTGGACCTCGTCCTTCAGCTTTTCCAGCTCAGAGTTCTTTTGCCGAAGGGCCTCCTCAGCTTGATCACGGGCCTCTTTGGCTTGCACTCGGGCCTCCTCGGCTCTCTTCACCTCGGCTTCTACCTTAGCCTGAGCAGCCTCCAGCTCGGCATCCTTGGCTTTCAGTAGCCCGACAAAGGCATCCTTCTCAGTCTCACCCTTCTTATGGGCGGCCTTGACTTCATGCAATTGCTTGTCCGTGGCCTTGGACAGGACATTCTCATAGTCCGTGACACTAGCAAGTTGCAAGATAAATCAATGTCAGATATCTTATTAAGTATAAAGTTACGAGATCAACGAGAATAAGGATACGAGATAGTTACCTCGGCAATCAGAAGTCCCTTACGACACAGCAAGTTCTCCTTGCTCGGCTTGTCTCGAACAAGCTCCTCATAAGCCTCCTCGTCCAAGGCCCTTTGCACGGGAGCTCGGCCCAATCTCAGTAGAGGACCCTTCCTGTTCTGCAGAGGGATGCCCCTCAAACGTGGGACATTTGCCACCATACGCCGGGCAAGCTCCTCGGCATCCTCATGGTTTTTAATAGTTTGGATGGTGAGGACGGGAGGAGCTTGGGGATTGGAAGGCTCCACGGCATCCCGTTTTGATTGGGGCTCCTCGGTAGTCGCACCTTGGGGCCTCTTCTGACCCGATTGACAGTGGACGAGATCAGTCTCCTCGACTGACGGAGGCTCAGTCTCTACCTCAGTAACATCAATATGGGGGCTATGCCCCTCTACAGTTGACGGATTATCATGGCCTTCGGAGGCCCCCTCCTCGGCTTCAACGTCCCCGTGCAACTTGACGGGGAGAGGTTGATCTCCCTTGGCATTAAGGAGAAGGTTGCGACGATTGGTCTCCTCCTTCCTATCCGTCAAGGCCGATTGCTTGGCCTGGCGCCTCTTCCTCCTAATCAGCTCAACGGCACTTAGCTGCTCCATTTCTAGCTCAGCCTCCTGCTCAGGGGATAAATCTGCAAAAGACGAGGAAGAGATGGTTATATTACGAGGAGGATTAAGGCAACATGCAAAAAACACAAGTATCAAAGACGAGGGAAAAACAATTTACATCCTGCGACATCAGTCTCTCTCAAACACTGATCTACGGGAACGAGCTTACACCTCGCACAATCCTCGTGGAAGACCAAACCTGGATGAACCCTCCAATCATTGAAACGTCTCCCCCTCTTAACATCAACGAGGGGAACCACCCCGTCCTTCGTCCCCGGCATCAATTCGGCCTGGACATAGTACCGCTCATCGGATTCTAAAGCTGACCAGTCAAGGAGCCCGACCTCGGCAAATTCCTCGAGGCGCTTGATCAGGTCCTTAGTCCACCCATACTTCTGTACGGGACCCGAGGAAGTTGGCACATCGGCAGGAGAGGGGAACTCCCAGCCTCTTCGGCTCTCTACCCTGATGACATGGTTTTCCCAGCCTCCAATCTTGCTAGACAAAGGGAGGATAATTTTCGGATTCTTGGGTTCACTCCGTATGACGAGGAGGCGACTACTCTTCACATAGCTGATCTGGAAGAAGTGACGGAAGGCTCCTAGGGTAGGCTCGTAACCTAAGCTACGACAAAGCACAATGAAACTAACGAGGACCCTGGTCCCGTTAGCCCCCAACATGGCCGGGACAGCCCTCACATCACCCAGGAATTCGTTGATAAATGGGTCCAATGGGAGACGAGGTCCCTGCTGAAATTGCTTGAAATAGAAATGGACATGGTTGTCGTTGTAGTAGAATCTATACTCCTCGGCATCAGTGGCAAAAACAGGTTTGCCGATATAAGTTAGCCGATATTCATTCTTATCCACCCCGTACTTGGTATAAAGCTTCTCCAGCATGGGGTCCCCGGCCTTGGGTGGTCTCTCTCGGCCTCCCCTTCCTCGGCCTCTCCTTCCGTCAACTTGTTCGCCCTCCACGAAGGCATTGACAATTTTCGTAGACGAGGAGGCTTCACCCCCTCTTCCCGTCATATCTGCAAAAATGCCAAGGATCCAAAGTTAGTCATTATCCAAGGCCAGGCTTACGACGGGGAAGAGGGATGCCCCTCCTCGTCATTAGAGTTAGGCCGAGGAGGGAGCCTTATCACTTAGGCGCTCACGAGCTATGTGATCTGAAGACGGGTAGAACAAATCTATATGCTCCATTATCTCGGCCCTATCCTCAAGCAGGACTATGCTACGAGATGAGGAATCAACCCGGTCTATCCTCGTACTATCTGGGTATTGGATGAACATTCGAGTACGGCCATAGTTTCTCAACATCTCTCCAATGTCAGCCAAGGTCAGCATCAACCATGGTCCTCTCTCTCTCCGGTAAACTCTCAGATTGCTCTTGTGGTATCCATAAATGAATCGGGGAGAATGGTCCCAAGAACGAGCCATTTTCTAAGGGGGAATCAAAGATCAATGGGGGAATTCATACAAGATTCAAAGAAATTCATCCAAAATTCAAAGAGAATCAAAATTTTCAGAAAAGAAGCTTCAACAAGCTTAACAATGGCAGTTTTTGAAACCTAAAACCCTACCAAAACCCTAAGCATGGGGAAATCAAGTATGAAAAAGCATAGAAAGGAAGAAACGTATACTTGTTGGTTGGAATGTGGTCAGAATCGGACACTGAAGCAACTTCACCGGGAAAAGCAAATCTTCACCAGAAAAAGCAAATCTTCACCGGAAGCTGGGTTCGAACGGTTCAAGAAATTCGTCAGAGGGTTCAACGCTCAAACCTTGCTATATGCTCTCAAATATCTCAGATACGGAAAGGTTAAAATGAATGGGGTTTTAGTTTTTATACTCGCCCAAAACGGGTTAAACCCGAAAGTAAAATGGGCCACCGGGTATGGCGCCCCAAGCATTTAATGCCAGCAACAACTTCCAAGATGTGTCAGGTATGGGGGCCCACATCTCATCATTATGGCAATAACCGGCGGATAATGAAACGTCGTACTACTGAAACGACACCGACGCGTGGCAAACCTGTTCGTATTCTAATAGCCGAGGACGAGATGACTTTCTCCTCGTCCTAGGCCGAGCTAGAAAGTCGGGGGCCACTGAACAGTATAAACCGAGATACGAACGTGGGCTTGACCGGGTCAGGCCCAAGTGGATTGGGCCATAAACATAATCCATCTCCAGGGTACGAGAAACAACAATGGGCTTTCTCGATCTCATATATCGTCATCAACAAGGCTAATCTAGGCCCAACGTGCAAGTATAAATGCCCCAATTATGAGTGCCGAGGCTATCTTCCTTGTATGACGAGAGGTACTTTCCTCGGCCTTAACATCGGCCTTAACATTGAACGGGCTCTTCATACTACTGTTTCCTCCCCGGCTCATCATGCTCCGAGAGGTCATGAATGACGAGGAGAGAAAAGTTCGCACCTCGACATATCATCATATGACGAGGAGACAAAATCACGCGTCTCGGCATATCCACATGTCGGCAGATCCTCAACTGACGAGGAAGCGAAATCATGCATCTCGGCTTACATGCAAATGCCGAGATAAGAAATGTGTGTTCCTCGGCTATCCGGAGAGCAGATTGAACAGTCTCATTCAAACAAGGATTCAACTGTTATTATCCAATCAGGATTGTAACCATCTATATCAATTCAAGTCAAACAATGACTCCTTAACAGATATAATCCTCTGATGATTATATCTTATCTCTTTACAAGTTCAAGTTCAACATGGATTCTATCAATCCATCCCTATAAATACAAGCCATATATCACATTATTGGGTACGTTACTTTTTACATACAGAAACTCTGTCAATTTAGTTTCTCATCACAAAACCGTGACTTATTCTCACGCCGGAGGGCCTTCGCCGGTCAAGCCCCGGCTTAGTTTACGTGTTTTGTCTTATTTTCAGGCCTAGCAATCGCCGGAGCAAACGATCGCTTGGATTTGGACTGATTTGACGATTTTGGCATCATCACCTTCGTTTCGACGCTTGGTCCTAATTTCTTTGATTTGGCCGGTCATAATTTCGTAAAACAATCGAAATCGACAAAAACTCACGTGAGAACATGAATATCCGTCTCATCCATGAGACGGGTCGGATCCGACCCATGGCTCATTACTCTCTCTCTCTAGACGCTCCCTCTCACTAAACGCAATCCAGACTCTCTCTCAATTCGCCGGCGACCGTTTTCCTCTCCCTCTAATCCTTGTGTAACTCCAACAAATTCTTATCCCAATTTCACCTCTGAACTTCATAAATCCCCCAATTTCAAACGCCGATTAGAGAAGAGTGATAAAGGCGGTTGAGGGAGCTTGGTTCGTTGAGGAGCTAGGTCGCCATTGATACCGTTTAGAGAGAGAGAGAGCGGTCTCTCTCTGTTTGTGTTTAGAGAGAGAATCCGAGCTTAGGAGAGAGAGGCGGTTGTGAGGGGATTGATTTCCACCGGTGAGGAGGTCGCTCCGCGAACCGATTTTGGGGAGAGAGCTCGGTGGAAAACGGTGGAAAAGGATTGGTTAGGGAGCTCTGTTATTCCGCTTAACCTTCCCCTACCTCAATTAATTAGCTCGCTGATCGTTATTCCGCTAAACCTTCCCCTACCTTAATTTTGATTTTGAGTAATACTTATCATGTGTTTAAGTAATAGTTGATATTGCTATAAGTAATAGTACTACACTTGTAAAATAATAGTGTTATTTTTTTATCTAATAATAGTTTTAGGAATTGTTTTCATTTTGAGTAATACTTCTCATTTGTTTAAGTAATAGTTGATATTGCTATAAATAATAGTACTACACTTGTGAAGTAATAGTGTTTTTTTTTTTAACTAATAATAGTTTTAGAAACTGTTTTCATTTTGAGTAATACTTCTCATTTGTTTAAGTAATAGTTGATATTGCTATAAGTAATAGTACTACACTTGTGAAGTAATAGTGTTTTTTTTAACTAATAATAGTGTTAGGAACTGTTTTAATTTTGAGTAATACTTTCCATTTGTTTAAGTAATAGTTGGTATTGCTATAAGTAATAGTACTACACTTGTGAAGTAATAATGTTATTTTTTTTAAACTAATAATAGTTTTAGAAACTGTTTTCATTTTGTTTTCATTTTGAGTAATAATTCTCATTTGTTTAAGTAATAGTTGGATTATTAAAGTTACTCTTATAGAAATATGTTACAATTTCATCTATCAAAGTATTACATTTACTTGTATAAACTATTACATTCATATACATAAGTTATTACATTTCAAATGTAATACATTAAAGTATTACATTTGAAAAAATGGGTGAAAACGAGCTTTTATTTTTTTAAAACAGGTATTACGTTTACTTATGAACAATGTTACTTTATATGTATACAGTCATTACATTAAGAGATGGTAACTATTACTTTTTCTAAACCACTGAAAAACCGAAAAAATAATATAAAAACTAAATAAAATAAAATAAAATAAAATAAAATAAAATAAAATAAAATAAAATAAAATAAAAAATAAAATAAATTTGGGCCTATCCCACTGTTGCACATGAGAAATTAAAGAATTATAGAGAATCTAAGCACGAGAATGAGAGGATTGCTCAATTTGCTTGCACTGTTGCACGTGAGGAATAAAGAAACAAACAGACGGTTTGTGGGATAGGCCCATGGGTCATGGGTCGACCCGTCTCACCCATGAGACGGGTCATCCTGTTCTCACAGGAGACTCCCTCATCGAAATCAGGTCGGAGAAGATGTAAAATCGGTGAAAATTGATGAAAAATAAATGAATTCCTTGAAGAACAACTACGAAAAATAAAATTGAAGAACGCAAATGACGAAAGAAATTTAAAATTTTTTGTTGTACGTATAAAAAAGATAGTAGAGAACCGGACAAAAAAGCGTGTCTATGAACGTTAAATGAACCACATATGAAAAACGCGTTTTTTTGGGGAAAAAAAAATCGTTTTTTACGAGATTTTTGCCAGGACACAAGATTATTGCAAATATTTAATGCAAGTAGCGTCCGTAGGAAATGGTTTTGGAGGTGTTTGCTGAAATGGCGGCACATGTTGTGTCCGATGGAGTTGACCTTGGAAGTGTTCTCTCCGTGCCGGAAATCAGGGGGCTTACAAGCAATACATTATACACGCACAATAATGTACAGCAAGTTGAAGAAAAACAAACGTTTTTTTTTGACGGGAAGACGAGCTAATTCCCTCTGTCTGCATCTCAAGTAATGGAGTTTTGCCCCCCCAAATCTCTAACGTATTTCACAACTTCGGCCATTCTTTTGGTGATCTTGATTTCCTCCCAGAGCTTCACTGGCACAGGTCTGCACATTTCCTTTTTTATCTTTGTGAATTTTTTTTTGATTCGATTGTTGATTTAACTTGGGGGTTTTGACTACTTGCACTGTTTGAGATTTCTCACTTACAGTACCAATTGACTGAGTGATGGGTAGTAGGCATTTGGGAAATTCGGCAAGTTAGTTTACATAATGAATATTTTGAGTGCAACTCTTCATCGTTTGTGCTCAAATCACCGGCCTGCCATTGAAATTCAAGTAACTTGTAACCCACTATAGATGGTTGAGCATAATGAATGATTTGGTGGACTACTAAGTCTTAAAGTCTGAGGTTCCACCTTAAAATCAATTGGTGATAATGGGTTTTATGTGGAAGATTGTAAAGTGGAAGATTTACCACCTCCGTCCCCATTTGAAACTACATATTTTGGGTTGGACACGTGGATTGAGGAAATGAGTTAATTGAGTATGTGTTTTGAGTATGAAAATTGATGCAGAAGAGAGAAAGTAGGGTATAGAATAGTTAGTTGAAAGTTTGGAAGTGGGTTCCATTGATTGAAAAAGTATTATAAACTTTTCGAAAATGGAATATGGTAAAAAATGTAGTTTCAAATGGGACGGAAAGATCATTATTTATTATTTGATCAAAATCACCGACTTCTCTATTGAGGATTCTCTTGATTGAGTGGAAATGAACATTTTGGGAAGATAGTTTTCATAATCAATGATTTGGTTCTTCTTTTGTTTTTGTAATGGGTTTTATATGAACTGTTTGGTGGACTGGATTTTAGTTTTTGTTGGGGGTACTTTCTAATTGAAAAAAGGCAAGTGATTTTTTTTAGGGTAAATGAGTCACTGTTCTACTCTAACAACTTGACAGTTACAAAATGGAAACAACTAACCGACTTCAGTTACAATATTACCACTTTGGTCCTGAACTTCATCATTGTTACATTCAGCACCCTTAGTACTCATTATATCCCCCTCAAGCTCAAAGTACTATAGACACTACTAGAAACTGGCCCATTACCGACGGAAAATTCCGTCGGCAAAACCCAATTTCCGTCGGTAATGTGGCTTTACCGGCGGACGCGTTCCGTCAAAGTCCGCCGGTATATTCTGGTTGGTAATACCGGCGGACTTTTCCGTCGGTAATTCCGGCGGACCGTTCGTCCGTAACGCATATTCATCCGTCAGTAAGGAATCTCGCCGGCCGATGAACGGCGTTATTGCCGGAGACATTACCGGCGGATTGGTCCGTCGGTAATCACAACAGCATTCAAAGCCCAATTTCCGTCAGTAATGATATCTTTTGGGAGTTGAACTTTGTGAGTCACTTTAGAAGTAAGACCATTAGGTAAATTAATGAGAGAAGAGATAAAAACTGGATTGAGAAGAATATGAAAAGAGGTGGTAATGTGATTGGAAGCTTCAGAGCAAGATTGTAAAGTGGAAGATGTATTGTTTAATACTTATTAAATCAATTAGCTTTGTTCAATAGACGGTCTCAGATTTTAACTTATCACAAACACTTTTGTTTCAGAAGCCTATGATCCACTTGATCCAAATGGAAATATCACGATCAAATGGGACATCATTAGTTGGACTCCTGACGGCTATGTTGTAAGCAGTAGTAAACTAATCCTTATATAATAACCTTACCTAGAAAGAACTATACCTTCTTTTTCCTCCTGATTTTCTTTTTCCTGTTTAGTGATTGCTTGAAATATAAAAATGTGCAGGCTGTTGTTACAGTATACAACTTCCAGCAATTTCGCCACATTAAATCTCCGGGCTGGACATTAAGATGGTCATGGTCGAAAAAGGAGGTGATATGGAGCATGGTGGGAGCTCAAGCCACAGAGCAAGGAAATTGCTCAGAATACAAGACTAGAATTCCCGACTGTTGCAGGAAAGATCCAACAGTTGTGGACTTGTTACCAGGAACTCCTTACAATCAGCAAATTGCTAACTGCTGCAAGGGTGGAGTAATTAGCGCGTGGATTCAAGATCCAAGTAATTCTGCAAGCTCTTTCCAGCTCAGCGTTGGTGCAGCTGGAACCACTAACAAGACAGTTAGACTTCCCCAAAACTTCACCTTGAAAGCACCCGGACCTGGATATACTTGTGGACCCGTCAAAGTTGTTAGACCTACTAAGTTTATAATTGCAGATGGACGAGGAGTGACACAAGCTATGAGTAAGTTTATTATCATATTTTGATTTGAATTTGTTTCATACTATAACCTTGAGAGTATGATAAATTTAATCTCAAATTTCTCTTTTACCAGTGACGTGGAATGTGATATGCACATACTCTCGATTCCTGGTACAGGAAACTCCTACTTGCTGTGTTTCTCTCTCATCATTCTACAATAACACAATTGTACCGTGCCCGAAATGCAGCTGTGGGTGCCAAAATAATGCTACTCAACCTGGAAGTTGTGTGAAGTACGTTTTTTGAGAAATTTTCCTCAATTCTCCAGCCTCTACTTGGAAAAACTGTAGACTTTTCTAACATTTTATTCTTTATTCACAGCCCAAGCTCAACTTCCCTGGCTTCAGTTGTGAATGCTCCTGGTAATAACAGCTTTCAACCTCTGGTTCAATGCACGAGTCATATGTGCCCTGTCAATATTCATTGGCATGTGAAGCTCAACGATAAGGACAACTGGCGAGTGAACCTCACAGTAACAAACTTTAATTTCAGGATGAACTACAGTCAGTGGAACTTAGTTGTGCAACATCCGAATTTCAACAATCTTACAAAGATATCTGGATTTAACTACAAGCTTTTAAATCCGGAAGCTATAAGTAAGTGCAATTCATTCCCCACTTCAATAGAAGAAAATCCTTGAATCTCGTTATAATAGAAAAGATCAATCGATCAGTATATATAACCTTTTCTAACGTTTTTTTTTTAACCAACTACTTCTCAACAGATGATACAGCCATGCTATGGGGTGTTAAATCCAAGACCGATGTTCTAACAACGCAAGCTGGACCAGTTGGTAATGTTCAGGCAGAGCTACTATTCCGGAAAGATCGGTCAACTTTGACTTTCGTTAATGGTACTTGGGCTTTCCCCGGAAGAATTTATTTTAATGGTGATAATTGCGTCATGCCACCTCCTGATGCCTATCCATATTTGTCAAACGCAATTGCTCCATCTCCTGAAGCCTCTCCTCCATATTCGTCAAACGCAAGCACTCAATTAAAAACATCTCTAGTTGCACTTGCAATAACTCTGCTGTCCTCTCTGGGCTTCTTCTTTGCATGTGTTTGAGAATCATCTCATTAGGAAGAGCGTTTGTACTGCATCAGTTTAACCCGTCGACTTCTGGAAGCCAGTTGAAGATTTTGTGCTTTGTTACTGCTTGTATGTAACTAGAATAAGCCCGTGTCCCCGAGGACACGTTATTTTATTTTTTTTAAATTAAGCCCGTGTCCGAGGACACTTTTTTTTTTTTAATTTAAAAAAAAATAAATTTAAGGGCAAAATTTAATTAAAAAAAAAAAAAATTAAGGGCAAAATGGGAAAGGGACAAAATAGTGAGGACAAAATGGGAATTTCGGCCATTGAAACTATTCATAGTACTGTTCACCCCTTCCCTCATTTATACTATAGATGCTTGGTGAACTCGTCTCCATTTTGTAATTGTATATGTTTTGTTAAATATTTAACGTTTTACTCATTTCATTCCAAAAATGAATGTCTATTTTTATTCTTGATCAATTAAGAACAAAAATGAATATTCGTTTTTGAGACGGAAGAGATAGCACTAAACTAATTCTTTTGGCCAACTTAATTTTACGTTTACCAACTTCATAGGAGTTTATATAGAAGTAAGAGCGAATTGTGAAAAGATTACTTTGTATTATTGATAACACAAGTATTTATATACAAGAGTCCGATTAAGAATTCTATTAAATTATTCATATACTCCGTATTACATGTATTGCATTAACAAAAAGAGAAAATGAATAACTAATTAGGGCGACTTCTCTAGGGTCCTCCTTTCGAGCGAGATTTAAACTCAAATTAGGACACATAATTTCGAAGATTTCAGACACCCCTCCCCTCGTCTCTTATAATTGAATTGTAAGAGTTTTTTTTTTTTTCATTTTTCAGATTATTAAAGTCTAGTAATTGAATTTATCTCTTATAGTTGAGCTATAAAATAATTATTTCAACAAAAAATAAATAAAATTTTCCAAAAATAGCCACAAATTAATCTCATAATTTACTTATTTAAACTCTTATAACTAACTGAAGTATTCGACCAATTCACCTTTTATAAATTAGATATAAGACAATTTCCAACCATATAAGTCAAAAATTTCAATAATTGCAAGGGAATAATCATATAATTTACACAATACAACTCTTATAACTGAAGTATAAGATTAATTCAACTCTTGTAATTCAGCTATAAGACAATTTTTTAAAAAAAAAGATAAGCAAAAACATGTCTTTTATATTTGATTGATGCTCAATACTTACTACAATTGTCAGCAACTTCAACACCATGGTCTACTAACATACCTACCTCTATCAATGGGAAACCAAGTGTTTATACAAACATAACCAAAATGACAACAGTTTCAGACCACTAAAAAGAAAAGGAAAGAAAAGAAAGGTTTCACCCCCTCTTCCTAAGCATTACATATTCTAGTTGGACTCTTATGCTTATGTTTTGCTATCAATGGGCATTGGTTTTGCATCCTTTGGAATGTTTTCTGCAGACAGTGGGGCATCATCAACTAATTAAGGAAAATTGACAATGATCAAGAGATTTATCCACATCTGAAACAATAGTATGTCTGGGGAATTAACGTTTAGAAATAACTCTCTAATTGATATTGACACTTTAAAAAGGAATAATATCTGGACGGAAGGGCCCTTGGATAATGAACGGAATAAATTGTGATGGACCAAGCCCAAACCGTTCCCTCCAGGAGACGGGCTCAACAGGCCCGCTAAGGGACTTAGCCCGAAGGATCGACACTAGAGTTGGGCCGTAGCCCGGCGTTCCAATGGGTGGCCCTCGTTGCCATTGAATCATCCATGCGACGCCAGAGTTGGGATGTAGCCCGTCTAACAAAGGATGGCCGTCGTCGCCATTGAGCGACCAAGCCCATCCAAGGACGAGGCCTCTCACCCTCACACTCACTCGTCGAATCATCTATCAAGTGACAACCTCACTGGACGTACAGCTCCAGGTCGTCGACTCGTTTAGCTTGCTCAACAAGCCACCCTCAGATAAAGTCAAACATGTCACTGGCCCACTCTGCAAATGTTCCCACCTAACTAGCAGTGGCGTCGCATTGTGCAGGTGAAACATTCCATTATAGGCAATCCACTATCAGTGACAGTTGCAGCAGTGTCCTTGCTCGTACGAAGCAATCGCAGGACGCCACGTGGACACATGGGGACAAAACTAATCCAACGGTTGACAACAATCAAATCCAACGGACCAGATGGAAACCCTAGTTTCCCTCATCTACTATAAATACATGAACAGTGTCTTGGACTAAGGTAATGACTATTCACGCATACACACACTCACACGCTTTCTCCATATTTTTGCCACCTTCTCCAGCCCACACTGATTCTCACGCCGGAGGACCTTGCCGGACAAGCCCCGGCGCAGTTTACGGTTCATTTCTTGTGGTGTGCAGGTCTCCCTAGTCAGCCTATATTACTGCTGGACTTCCATAGCTGATCCCGAACGATTTCCTGCGTCATCAGAGTGGTTCCATTGTCGGGAACCGTTCGTCGGAGACTTCAGCCAAGCATAGAAACTTGTCGGAAAAAACCTGGAGATGGTGTCAGACGGACACACAGCAAGCATGTCAACGCAAAATGATGGCCGGCCACCTTCACCTGAGCAAGGCCACCAAGAAAACCCCAGGCCTCCATCACCTCAACCTAGGAACCCTAAGTTGAGGGTTACCAGGTCACATGGTGTTGTGGATGACACTGGACTTCCAGATGCAAGAAGAAGAGAGAAAAGGCTTGCTCAAGATCAGCGGCAGCGACGACCCCCAACGGGAAGGAGGACAGAAGGAGCTACTGTACGAAATTTGGGAGGCCCATCCAACCCACTTCTCGACAGAACCGCTCTTCTCGTCGAAAGGGCAAACACACTTCACGGCCTCCTGCAGATCCAAAACGAACTTATCCAAATGGTCGAGGACCGATGTGAGGACCCCGACCCGGAACCTACACGTGTCCCGAGTTGGAGCGTCCTCAAACTAACCCAAATATCCTAAACTTTTAAAAACTTTGATTTAACTTTCAAACGCTACACCATTTACATACCCATTTCAAAAATAACTCTACTCCTTTCTACGCTGGGGGAAGAGTTGACCAACTCCGAAAGTAATAAATGATTTACAAAAAGATGTTGAATATAAAATAAGATTAAAGTTTATAAATACAAACCCTTTAAAAGAATTATATCAATACACAATTTCTACGCCAACCTATACGTACCCCGACAAACCCAAAATACCACATCCAACTCCTTTCCGCCCTTACTTGGCCGGTCCACCTGTCTCGGGATCTAAAACAGTAAAGGGAGAGGGGTGAGAATAAATCTCAATGAGCTATTATGATATGCAAAGAAGATGCCAAACAAAGTGCAACACATAGCATGGTAGCACATAACACATTATAAAAGCGGTAAACACCTTACGTTACCTCATTTTACCTTTTTCCCGTCTGAACAATAAGTCGTACAACGTGGGAGTAAAACTCCACTATTTGGTGAATTGCCTCCAAAGACATTCACCTCTTATAGGTCTCATGCCCCAGAGATCCATATAAGAAAGGATCCCTATATTAGAGTATCCCAAAAATAATATCGTCCCTCCTTACAACGGTCGCCACAGGCCTGTAAAGCTTTTTGGGTCAATACAGTCGTTAGCACGGCCCACCCCGTGGCCACAGAGTGGGAAGGGTCACCGGTATGATGTACCTTCAATCACTTATTGAACAAATCAATAATTGATTGGCATCCATCATACCCACCCGAACATAACACGCTCAAGCACATGATAGTTACTTGAGATAATCCACAAAACGGGATAATAATATAACAATACCAAATAATCCACAAAGGGTATAAACACCATGGCAACATGGTAAAATATACTCATGTTCAACCAACATCATAATGCAACATTTAAGTAATACACTATGCATAGTATCATCAACAAATATGAATGATAACAAATAAATCCACAATGGAATAACCATACAACTACATAGTAAACATATCCACACATTGGGATAACATAACAACTTGTCAAATATTCCACACTTGGGGAGCCACATAACACTTACCAAATAATCCACAAAGGGGATAAACAATATAGTCACATGGTAAAATAGAATATCTGGAAATGATCATTACATATTTAGTTTATAAAACCAATTCCATTTGAGAGATCACCTAAAAATACTCAATTTGGACTCTTGAACCATCCAATTTCGAGTCCGTATGAATTAACTATGATTTATTCAATTTCCACTCAACTTCTAACGTACAATACTACCTGCTGTAACCAAATCAGATTTTTGGGACATAAGGATAACTTCTTTAGCTATGAAACCATCACATTCAGAAAGTACTCAGAAAAACACCCAATTTAGACCCAAGAACCATCCAATTCCGATTTAATATGATTAAGTTATGACCATCACAAGATTGCTAAACGAATCCTGGTTCTGTAATTGAAGTTAGATTTCGTCTGGCGATTGCCAAAACCTCTTGGGCGACCGCCCAAGAGGGTTTTCAAGGAAATGTGAGTTTCTCGCCAAGCATGGGCGGCCTGCCAGCCTCGTGCGACCGCCCAAGCCTCCCGCCACCCCAAACTTAGGTTTTTAACCCCTTTAGCCCTAGTTCTTCCTTCCCTCTACCATTGATTATTCAAGAACACCCAAGAACACCTTCATTTCACCAAATCCCAAACAAACATGTAAACTCCAAAACCAAGTAACCCTAGATTATTTATCACTACTATTTCTACCCATTTCAACCCTTTTAACTCATCTTCATTGAACCCTAACTTCAACAATTTCAAATTCTATCCATTCCTTAAAAATCTAAATCAACTCCCATGAACCACTATCTTTTTAAGTCATTAATCCATTTTCTAACTCCAAGAAGATTTCCAAAGCATATAATAACAATCACAACACCAAGAACAACAATAGATAGATTATGAGCACATAGATGAAAGGAGGTCATAACAACTCACATTGGGATTTTAGAATGGAAGGAAGATCTTTCTAGCTAGATGGCTTCCTCTAGGTCATCCAACTTCAATGGTGCCCTTAGACTTGATTTTTGGTGAAGAAGTGCTTGACTTCAAAGCTTGGGCAAAGGGGACTTCAATGGAGGTTTTCTCTATTTTCTCTAGGATGAAGAATGGTAGTGAATGAAGGAGAAGGAGGGGAAGGGGAGTAAGAGGAGGTGATGGAGAGGGGGGGCCGGTCAAGGGGGAAGTAAGAGGAGGGGAGAGGGGACACTTGGCATGCATAGGAGGGAGTAATACAATTGGCCCCCTTCAAAAATAAACCAAGGCTTTCACCCTAACTCATTTTTAAAAATAAATCCTTATCTTAAATAATTCATCCTACCCAATTACCTCCTTGTACTATTTAGCATATTCCCATTTTTATTATTTCTCCAAGTTTCTTTATTTAATGTCTAATAGTTTCATAAAAGATTCTAAATTTACTTCTCACCCAATTTATCTTAATTTAAGAATTTAAAGACATAATTGAACACATAAGTCAACATAAATATTTGAAGCATATAATATAATATTTAAAATTAGTGCCTAGGTTGGGGTCGTTACACTCACTCCTTAAAGAAAATTCGTCCCGAATTTGACTGTCACTTACCCTAAGGTTCAAATAGCAAGGGTTAACTTTCACACATTCTAACTTAACAATTTCAATTAGACTTCTCAAAGGCATGATTCTACTATACATTTTCACAACTTAAATACTCTAAGACTTCAATTCCCAATCGCCTCATCAATGCTATGATTCTTTCCAAGATTCAAATTTCATTAATAATGTGATATAACAACTCAATACGCCAAGAATACCATACCATTATCGCTAACCCGAACTTTCACGACCTCAAAGAAGTATATTAAATGAAAAGTATTACACCTTATGTTACCCAATACATTACGATATTACATTTAAAACTTCAATTGCTCTATAAGTCGCTCCAAGTCGCCTATAAGCAAAATCACCAACCCTTTCTAAAACTTCAAATGGATCAACAAATTTTGGCGCCAATCTACCTTAGGCCTTGCTTCTCTAATCTCAACCCAACAAATTAGAGATCGATATTTTCTTCCCTAACAACGCCTCATACGGTTTTATCTCAAAGTTAGAATAATAACCGCTATCATACGCATCCAACCACTGGTAATCATACGACCTATCGACTACCAAAGTCCATTGTACATGCCCGTAGCATATCCTCAACAATACGTAATGATTCCTCAATTTTCACAAGGTTAAACTCAATAACATTCCTACATTCCAAAAGGACTTTCCCAAATGAGGTCTATCCAATCCATTTAATACTAGGGGTTTATACAACTAAACGATCCCCTAACATATATGAGAACTTCATCAATAAACCTCTCATCGTGCTATATATATAACGAGGAGAAAATACAATTCAACTTTCTATTATCACCATTCAATATTACAATTATATTCATGCCTAGTGACAATCAATATTCAAATTGAAGGGTTGGCCGCCCACAACGGAGCCGATCCAACTCCAAAACAAAATCGAGTCTATTGTGACCGACACAATAATAACCCCACATTTATCAAATCATTTCTCGGATCACAACTTTAATATACTTAATCAATATAGGGAAACTAGGTTGCCCTTTTAACTTGCTTTTGTACGAACTATATCTTTAAAATAACCAATCTTTCGAAAATTTACAACATCTTTCAAAATTCCAAGGATAGATAAAATGAGATCAAATGAGACTCGAATGGTTTATTTATTTAAAACTGTCCCATACCAGTTTTAATTAACTAAACCACTCACACTCTTAAGAAATTTTCAAAAGATTGATAAGCTACCAAAAATAACTCGAGTGATTTAATTATCTACAACCGTCCCATACCAGTTGTAGATAGTTAAATTACTCACAGATTTTAATGTACACAAAAACGGTTCACCGACCTTATTAAATCAATTATCCCCGAAGGGTACAAATACTCACACCGAAGTTCAACACACACTTTCAATTGTTAAACACAATTAAACAATACCAACATAATATTCTTGTTTGACCTCTATTTATATTATAGCCACCACTTATAATATTTATACTTAGTTAATTTCTCTATAAGAAAACACAATCTTGCCATACTATTACTATTTCCGATAAATAACACTAAACAATCATTAAGCTTATAAACTAGGTAAATCATCCTCAATTCGATAATTCCTCAAGTTGTATATTCAACACTTTTACTTAATTTGAATCATCTATTCCCTACCTTTAATATTGGTATTGTACTTAGCAACAACATATTGTAAAACATCTAGTTCCCAATCAAATACCATAATTTCTAAATCAGAGAATATAATTGGAACTCACATAGATCAATCATTCCCGAATTTCAATTAAACATTACAGGATAATCTAACTTAACTCTCAATAACCATCAACAAACTCAAAATCCGTACAACGTTAATATCTTTCAAGCATCACACAAATCCCTCATATGATTCACGTAACTAAGTCGAACTATAGTATATAACCATCCTAAAGTATCCTGTCTCCCAATAAGATTCATCCTCATTTTCTCAACTAATGATAATCAATTCTCAAAACGAACCCTATACCTATTTCACCAATTTCTGAAGTTGACCCTATAAGTCACCAATAACTACGTCTATTATACTTCTTCACATTTACCCTTTTTACCTCTCCATGGCTAGTACACAATCCATAAATCAAAACGGTCATACTAGATATAAATGTTGTCTTAAGTATATCCTTAAAGCAATTTTCCACCGAAATTGTAACACTCCGAAAATTCAACTAATAACCACGAGTATCCTACTAGTTTCTAAAATCATTCATACAAATCGTCAACAAGTGCTAACGAATACTTATTCTTCACAGCTACCTATTTAAGATTTCTATAACCCTTTGATTAACCACCAAGTATCATCTTTTCTAAATATAGTACCTTATAGCAACTCAAAATCTCAACATCCCGGTATGATATCTCGATGAAAACCTAATTTGAAACTCACACCGAAAACACCACTTAGTCAACTAATAGCACACAAGGCAAAGATATATTAATTCCATAAGATCTCGTACTCGCGATATTTATAACTCATATAATCCCACTTAGACTATCACTTTCAATACTAGTCTCATATATCTAGTCTCCCACGAGACACCAATGTAAGAATACTCACGCAAGTTACACAACCATAAATCACTCTTAATTAGACCATATACCTATCCTCAACTAAGAGTTCACAAATTCATTTACTACCGTACATGAGATAACTCAAGGTTCCTTTAAATCAAAGATAACACACAACCCAAATAATCTTCACATTCCTTAGGCCATACTTTCGACATTTATGCATATATGATAAAATAGCAAATAATGACTCATCCGCCTCTACCACACACGGAGGCAAATCAAACATAGATAAGGAGACTCGCTTCTTGCGACAGTCCTCCTCAACACAACAACTACTCAAATAATTCAGGTTAACATAACGATGATTCACGGATAGGTAACTCGCCCAAATCCACCGGCAATACATGCCCACTTAATCACAATTACCAAGATAATTAAGGATGATTCGAGGTACGACCCCATCGGAGTAGAACCTCCAACACATAAGGCAACTCTTAGGCCAATTATGCAAATAAAAGATGAAATGTAATGCCACGTGAGAACGAATGAACAGGATTTATAGAAGTATGAACCCTAACTCCCGAGACAGTAAAATACCTCAAATGATGGTGGAGGAATCTATCTTTCCATAACTCACCTTTCCTTGATTCCTTTGGTTGGTCATTATCCTTTCTCGTTATATAACAATTTCCCGCATTAAACCCTCGACGTCGCTTATCACACACTCTCACTCAGCTAGACTCTACCCGAGAACTCTAACCGAGCTCTGATACCAACTGTGAGGACCCCGACCCGGAACCTACACGTGTCCCGAGTTGGAGCGTCCTCAAACTAACCCAAATATCCTAAACTTTTAAAAACTTTGATTTAACTTTCAAACGCTACACCATTTACATACCCATTTCAAAAATAACTCTACTCCTTTCTACGCTGGGGGAAGAGTTGACCAACTCCGAAAGTAATAAATGATTTACAAAAAGATGTTGAATATAAAATAAGATTAAAGTTTATAAATACAAACCCTTTAAAAGAATTATATCAATACACAATTTCTACGCCAACCTATACGTACCCCGACAAACCCAAAATACCACATCCAACTCCTTTCCGCCCTTACTTGGCCGGTCCACCTGTCTCGGGATCTAAAACAGTAAAGGGAGAGGGGTGAGAATAAATCTCAATGAGCTATTATGATATGCAAAGAAGATGCCAAACAAAGTGCAACACATAGCATGGTAGCACATAACACATTATAAAAGCGGTAAACACCTTACGTTACCTCATTTTACCTTTTTCCCGTCTCGAACAATAAGTCGTACAACGTGGGAGTAAAACTCCACTCTTTGGTGAATTGCCTCCAAAGCACATTCACCTCTTATAGGTCTCATGCCCCGTAGATCCATATAAGAAAGGATCCCTATATTAGAGTATCCCAAAATAATATCGTCCCTCCTTACAACGGCCGCCACAGCCCGTAAAGCTTTTGGGTCAATACAGCCAGTATACAGCCCCCACCCCGTGGCCACAGAGTGGGGAAGGGTCACCGGTATGATGTACCTTCAATCACTTATTGAACAAATCAATAATTGATTGGCATCCATCATACCCACCCGAACATAACACGCTCAAGCACATGATAGTTACTTGAGATAATCCACAAAACGGGATAATAATATAACAATACCAAATAATCCACAAAGGGGATAAACACCATGGCAACATGGTAAAATATACTCATGTTCAACCAACATCATAATGCAACATTTAAGTAATACACTACGCATAGTATCATCAACAAATATGAATGATAACAAATAAATCCACAATGGAATAACCATACAACTACATAGTAAACATATCCACACATTGGGATAACATAACAACTTGTCAAATATTCCACACTTGGGGAGCCACATAACACTTACCAAATAATCCACAAAGGGGATAAACAATATAGTCACATGGTAAAATAGAATATCTGAAAATGATCATTACATATTTAGTTTATAAAACCAATTCCATTTGAGAGATCACCTAAAAATACTCAATTTGGACTCTTGAACCATCCAATTTCGAGTCCGTATGAATTAACTATGATTTATTCAATTTCCACTCAACTTCTAACGTACAATACTACCTGCTGTAACCAAATCAGATTTTTGGGACATAAGGATAACTTCTTTAGCTATGAAACCATCACATTCAGAAAGTACTCAGAAAAACACCCAATTTAGACCCAAGAACCATCCAATTCCGATTTAATATGATTAAGTTATGACCATCACAAGATTGCTAAACGAATCCCGGTTCGTAATTGAAGTTAGGATTTCTGGGGTCTTGGGCGACTGCCCAAACCTCTTGGGCGACCGCCCAAGAGGGTTTTCAAGGAAATGTGAGTTTCGCGGCATGGGCGGCCGCTCAGCCCCTTGGGCGACCGCCCAAGCCTCCCGCCCAAACTTAGGTTTTTAACCCCTTTAGCCCTAGTTCTTCCTTCCCTCTACCATTGATTATTCAAGAACACCCAAGAACACCTTCATTTCACCAAATCCCAAACAAACATGTAAACTCCAAAACCAAGTAACCCTAGATTATTTATCACTACTATTTCTACCCATTTCAACCCTTTTAACTCATCTTCATTGAACCCTAACTTCAACAATTTCAAATTCTATCCATTCCTTAAAAATCTAAATCAACTCCCATGAACCACTATCTTTTAAGTCATTAATCCATTTTCTAACTCCAAGAAGATTTCCAAAGCATATAATAACAATCACAACACCAAGAACAACAATAGATAGATTATGAGCACATAGATGAAAGGAGGTCATAACAACTCACCTTGGGATTTTAGAATGGAAGGAAGATCTTTCTAGCTAGATGGCTTCCTCTAGGTCATCCAACTTCAATGGTGCCCTTAGACTTGATTTTTGGTGAAGAAGTGCTTGACTTCAAAGCTTGGGCAAAGGGGACTTCAATGGAGGTTTTCTCTATTTTCTCTAGGATGAAGAATGGTAGTGAATGAAGGAGAAGGAGGGGAAGGGGAGTAAGAGGAGGTGATGGAGAGGGGGGGGCCGGTCAAGGGGGAAGTAAGAGGAGGGGAGAGGGGACACTTGGCATGCATAGGAGGGAGTAATACAATTGGCCCCCTTCAAAAATAAACCAAGGCTTTCACCCTAACTCATTTTTAAAAATAAATCCTTATCTTAAATAATTCATCCTACCCAATTACCTCCTTGTACTATTTAGCATATTCCCATTTTTATTATTTCTCCAAGTTTCTTTATTTAATGTCTAATAGTTTCATAAAAGATTCTAAATTTACTTCTCACCCAATTTATCTTAATTTAAGAATTTAAAGACATAATTGAACACATAAGTCAACATAAATATTTGAAGCATATAATATAATATTTAAAATTAGTGCCTAGGGTTGGGGTCGTTACAACCGACCTGCTCAGGCGTCCCATAATACGGTCACATCCGGGAGACGAAGGAACGAGAGAGGGGTTGATGGTCATCGTGAAGATGCTGCTGTCGGGAACGATCGTCAAGTGCCGCCGCAAGACCTCAGAGAGCATCTTAACTGTCGTCGCAGTGAAGGACACTCATCTCAGCGACGACGGGAGGAGGCGGACAGAGAACTTCGGAGGTCTCCTCCTGCAAATGATGATCTTGAGCAAAACCCAAGCCAACGTAATTGAGGTCAGCAAATGACCCCCTCCATGCATAATGAACGAGCTCCGAGCTATTGGGAAAGGACCCGTACTCCCTCATCCTCGCGGACGGGAACAATCTAGGTCTTACAGACCATCCCCTCCCAGAGGTAACAGAAGAGAGAGAACGGTTTCCCGACGACCTACGGTCACTGAGAAGCAACGCTCGAACACGGTCTCTCAAGGACATCGTCGTTATAAAGCTCCCTCCGCCGACAGAGCAGAAGGTATTGACATGCGTGAAGTGCTCAGACTCAAGCGTAAGGTTGAGGAGTTGACAGCAAGAAAGAACAACGCTGATAGTGATGACTCGGAGGATGATATTGGCACCTTGAAACCTTTGGCATCTTGGATGCTTGAATTGGGACCACCAGAGCCAGGGTTCAAACTACCTGACTTGAAGCAATATGACGGCTCTACAAGTGCTTTAGACCATATGCATCACCTTGAAGCTCAGATGATACTGGTGTCAAGGTATTCGAGGCAAGACGATGTAATGTGTAAAGCTCTCACTAGCACTTTGACTGAAGCAGCTCTGAGATGGTTTAGAAGCCTTCCAAAGGGAAGCATCGATTCATGGAGGCACATGCGTAAGAAGTTTTTGGGCAGGTTTGCGACTGCTGGAGATCGTCGCAAGACAGTAAACGACTTAAGCAATATCACCCAAGGAGCAAATGAAAGCTCGATGAATTATTTCAAAAGATTCAAGAAATTGGCAGACCAGATCGACGAGGATTTGACAGACCGTGAAATTATCAACTGTTTCAGGCATGGGATCGTATCTTCAACCTTGGACTACGAGCTTCAAGTCCACCCGGCCAAGTCAAGAAAGGACCTCTACGCCAAGGCCTATGCAGTGGTCGAAGCTGAAGAGAGGAAGTTGCAACGTGATGAGAAGGCCGTCGTCAATGACGAGGTGGCGAAATCTAAGAAAGACAAGGCCGGAGACAAGGGAAAAAATAAGTCGAAAAAAGCTGAGAAGGTACCTGAGTCGTACACTCCGTTAACAGTATCCCGTGCAGAAATTTTGAGCAACGTTGATTGATGGGTTAAAACTCCTACTTGTAATAAAAACACCTCGCAAGTGTACGAGTGTCGTTGTGATAGCGTACACAAGTAAGGGGTCGAATCCACAGGGAGTTGGGTGATTGAGTCGATTTGAGTAATGTAAAACAACAATAATAAAACAAGTAAAAGGGGAGGGGTTGGTTTTGAAAAATAACGAACAACTACAATTATCAAGATTAAAAATTAACACTAGGAAAGACAAGTAAACAAAGAGAGCAAATTCAACTAGAGACTAAAACAATAATAAGAGGGGATTCCATGGATTGGATTTCATTTAATCTGAAAATACTATGCCATTAATTTGGAAAAATATATTAATTTCTATCTTGGATTCAATCACCAAAGTCAAGATTGGTACGGTAAGGCCGCCGGATTTCAATCTATTCATTTCTATTCAATCACTTTTCGCAAATCAAGTCCAAGTGATTAAAAAGGAAAGCTTTAAGTTTTAAAGATTTTATGAACCAAAACTCATGTAGTATCAATCAAGAAAACCAATAGATTTCAACATCTAGCAAAGTCTAAGTCAAAATCCCCAAATCAATATAAGAAATTGACACCCATAAAGTTAAAATGAAGAAATTAGGAATCAACCACAATTTAATCAAAAAAAACTTTCATTAAAATAGCAAAGATGAACAAGACATCAATTAATAAGATAAAATAATTAATGGCATAGCATAAATGACTAAATTATCATTCAATCCATGAAATAAAGAGTTTAGCTACACATAATAATAAAAATAGAAACTAAAATACTAAATAAAAATAGAAAAACTTACATAACAAAAACAAAGATGAAGAAAATGAGAAATCTCCCTAAAAAAAAGGAGCTGCCTCCCTTTTTCTCCCAATCAAAACCTTAACCCTAAATTATTACACATTTTCTATATTTATATCCAAGGGACACACGGCTGACCAAAATAGGAGATTGGGCAAAAAAAATGGGGTTAAGCCCACAAAAACAAAGGGGAAGCCCACAAAAAACCAAGGCAACAGGCTGAAGGATGGACTGGGCGTTGGGGCATCGCATGGGCGGGCGCCGTAGTGTCTTGGGCGGCCGCCGTAGGGCTTCGGCCGAGCTTGGGCGGCCGCTGTTGGGCTTGGGCGGCCAGCTGCTTCAATTCTTTCTTTCTTTACTAAATCCTTAGGGGGCATTTGGTTGAATGGAAAGTGGGGGAAAGGAATGGAAAATTCTCTCTTTTCCATTCCTTTCCCCTGTTTGGTTCAATAATTTAAAAAAAAAAAACCGAAGGAAAGTTGAATTCCTTCAAATAAAGGAATTCAACTTTTCTTCACAAAATTGATGAAATCTTCAATTTCTTTGGCAATGGAAAAAAAAAAAAATTGACCAAAATACCCCCAAACCCTACCCACCCCTACCCCCTACCCAGCCCCACCCAGCCCCTACGCCCCACCCCCCCACCCCCACGAAAATTTATTTTTTTTAATTTTTTTTTCTGCCTACCCTCCCCCCCACCCTACCTCCCACCCCCCACCCCCCCACCCCCCCCACCCCCACGAATTTTTTTTTTTTTTTTTCCGCCTACCCTCCCCCACCCTACCCCCACCCCCCACCCCCACCCCCACGAAATTTTTATTTTTTTTTTTCTACGCCTACCCTCCCCCACCCTACCCTACCCCCCACCCCCACGATTTTTTTTTTATTTTCTTTCTCGCCTACCCTCCCCCCACCCCCCCACCCTACCCCACCCCCTCACCCCCCACGAAAAAATTTTTTTTACTCATTTTGCATACCCCCTACCCCCCCCCTCCCAAAATTTTTTTTTTAAAGGGTAAATTGGTCATTTTATATGCTTTCATTCCATTCCTATAATTTGTATTTTCAAACCAAACATGATTTGCCAAGGAATTGAATTACAATTCCATTCCATTCCGTGCCAACCAAACGGAGGGGGTTGACCAGTTTTTTTCCATTCCAATTCCTTAAGGAATTCAATTCCATTGACAATTCCATTCCTTCACGTTTTTTCCACCGAACCAAACGCCACTTATTACTTTCTTTGAACTCGTTTCGGCTCCGTCTCGAATTTTAATTTTTTCTCCACCTTAAATCACCCATTTTCCAACATTTCAACCTGAGAATAAAATAATATTAACAAAATAGTTAAACTACTATTTTACTCGGAAATTTTGCAATAAATAGAATTTAGAACGTATAAAATGGATATAAAAATATATCCATCATTGATTTTGGACCAGCACCAAAGATGAACCCCAATGCAAAGGCGAAGAAGAATATGAGCAAGTACTGTGAATACCACCGGGATAGGGGGCATGATACAGAGGAATGTTTTAGCTTGAAAAAGATCATTCAATGGTGGATCGACGACGGTCGCCTCGACCAGTACATAAAGAGGGATCGTCCAGCAGCCAACAACAGAGCCGCTAACAACGACCCACCTGAGAGACAGCCAAGATTGGTCTTAGTTATTTCTGAGGAATCAAGCAAGAACCAAATCAAAAGTGCTATATACCATTTGAAGAAAGCCCCACATGTTCCTCCAAAAGCAGATGTTCCAAATGATGTAATCAGTTTTTACCCGTATGAGTTGTCAACCAATGCAATAGCTCGTCAACAGACTTTGATTGTCCCAGGTTTCATCGACAACTGTGAGTCAAGAAGGATACTCATTGATACAGGGGCGGTAAAGGACATTTTGTTCTACAACGTCTACCAAAAAATGGGTCAACCTGACAGTCGGTTAAGTCCCTACTTAGGTCGTATTGAGGGATTCACCAACCACCGAGTAGACGCTAAAGGACAAATTGACTTGCCCATCGATATTGGAGACCATCCGTTGAGAACAATTCAAATTGTAACTTTCATTGTGATCGATGTTGTGAGTGATTACCATGCCATACTTGGATAACCCGGACAGGCTGCTCTAGGGATCGTTGCTTCAGTCCCTCATCAGAGAATCAAATTCCCAACACGCTCGGGTGTGTAGGATGTGTATTGGGGACGGCCCCAGAATTCCTTGAGCATGTGTTGAAGAGAAAACGGACCATCGAAATTGACGACCCTGAGCATATTGTGAAGTTTTCAAAATCGATTAAGCAAACCACAACCTCCTGCTCCAACGTTTCAACGATTAAATGTGTTGACGAGCCAGTTGTAAGATCAGACGGTCCTGAAGGTTTTATAGACGAGATATTACTGGACGACCAAACAACAGCTACGCAGCTTTTGGTCAACCAGGACTCGGGGGCAGAGTTGGATAAGCTAATTGAGGACGAAGTACCTGACCTTACTCCGGAGGCCAAAAAGAAAATCAAAAAGGTTGTAATTGAATCTATGGATTTCCGTGACGAGGCACATGAACTAAAGCCTGCCGACGAGCTAATTGAAATAGACATCCACCCAAATTACCCTGAGCAAAAGATTAAACTGGGATCTCAGCTAACAACTGAAGAGAGGGATGAGATAATCACCCTACTCAAACATAACACTCGTCAACGAGCTGTATGCGGGGTCAGTATCCAGCTCGACCTACAACTAAGTTGAATCTGTGGTCAGGATTCAACTTAACACTCGTCAACGAGCTGGATGCGTGGTCAGTATCCAACTCGGCCTACAACTAAGTTGAATCTGTGGTCAGGATTCAACTTAACACTCGTCAACGAGCTGGATGCGTGGTCAGTGTCCAGTTTGGCCTACAACTTAGTTAAATCTGTGATGACGATTCAACTTAACACTCGTCAACGAGCTGGATGCGTGGTCAGTATCCAGTTCGGCCTACAACTATGTTGAATTCGTGATCCGAATTCAACTTAACACTCGTCAACGAGCTGGATGCTTGGTCGATATCCAACTCGGCCTACAACTGATTTGACTACAACTGATTTGAATCCGTGGTCAGGATACAACACAACACACGCCAAAAGTCAAGGCACCAGCTCGTCCGGCTAAGTGACCAAGTCAAGGCATCGACTTGCACACATTTACAAAATCGAGTTGTATTGTGACCCAGTCAAGGCCCTAACTTAATACACATATTTACAACCTGAGAGACCTAGTCAAGGATCCAGCTCGACACACTTTCTAGCACTCAATCTAGGTGCTAGCCCTACCACGACCTGGATTCAAGTCTAGGACCCAACTTGTCCAAGATCTAGAGCCCAGTCTAGAGGAAGGCTCGGGCAAAGCTCCGACGAGAAACAAACACTATTTACAATATGATAAATGCCAAAAAGTGCAAAAGATTCAAGCACGAAGACAAATATTAAGAACCTTGCGAAATATTCTCTCCACCTTACATGATTGGTCGTCATAATATAAACCAACCGAGCAAGCTATCAAAGCTTGTGCTTCCTACTCTCCCCTACTTGAATAGAAAGCGGGGGTCACTGTATAGATCAAACTAAGCCCAAAAGAGTCACGAAGCACACGATTCGGCCTCAATTCCAAATGGTTAAACTTGAGCTGATGAGCTTGACACGAGAAACCTTGATCGCGCCAACCATACTCCCGCTCTGCTAATTTGAATAATGTTCCTACTCAAAAAATAAATAAAAAAATTGGAATATAATTCTTGAATTTGCCACTACTTACAACATCTATTTTCTCTTGAAATTTTGATATTCTCATAGACACATGACCATCACAAGTGGTTATTTATCTTTATTTGGTAGCATTATTTTTAGCCTTGCTCTTATCTTATCGGGCCAATTATCCAGTTTCCTTTTGAAAAATGTAGCAATTTTGTATTAATACATTTGGAAGAAATTCATTTTCTTCAATGAAAACTTAAATATTTCCTTTTTTGTACTAAAATAGAATAAATTATATTACACTATATCAGAGAAATGTGCCCCTTCTGAAACTAGGCCTCAACCATCGTCCATCATAAACTCATACTTCCTCCGTTTCATTCCAATTGAGACCAATTTTTGGGCACACAGATTAAGAAAAAGTTAGAGAAAGAAAAAGTGAAAGAAAATGTTGTGAATATGAAAAATTAAATAAGAGAGAAAATGAGTGGAAGGAATAGTGATTTGATTGGTGTTGTGAGTGTAAAAGTAAAATAAGAGAGAAAATGAGTGGGGAAAATAGTAAAGATTTTCTTCCATTTTGGACAGTCTCAATTGGGTTGGGACGGACCAAAAAGAAAATAAGTCTCAATTGGACTGGGACGGAGGGAGTATTTATTTTGAAATTTTATTGACTATTGTGAGAAATTCAATTTACAAATTATTGTGGGATGGAGAAAATATTTTACACTTAGTTTTAGAATAAAAAATTTATTAAAAGTTTGCATGTTTATTAAAAAAATATACTCCCTCCGTCCCAAAATGTTTGTCTCATTTGACTTTTTTGTTGAACTTTGATCACAAATATATGACAATTTAATTATGTTCATAAATTTTAAAAATTTCTATTGATTCACCATTAATAATATTATCAACAACAACTTTTAGAATTTCATGAACATGATTAATCTCTCATAAATTTGTGATCAAAGTTTAACAAAAAAGTCAAATGGGACAAACATTTTGAAACGAAGGAAGTATAAAAAAGGAGCAAAGAAATGCAAATAAATTAAAAGTACATTTTTTTTTAAAAAAAAAATCCGCTTACACATTCCAACATCATTCTCTTAGGGGGCGTTTGGTTGGTGGTAAAGTGGGGGAATGGAATGCCCAATTCCATTCCCCCAAATCATTTGGCCTGTTTGGTTGAAGAATTTTTAAAATTTTCATTCCAACGAAATGTACAATTCCCTCCTTGGAAGGAATTTGCCATTCCTTCCATATATGGGAGGAATGGCCAATTCCTTCGGAAATGAATTTTTTTTTTTTTACTAAAATATCCCCAAACCCAAACCACCCCTACCCACCCCCACCCAGCCCCTGCCCTACCCCACCCCACCCCCACCCCCCACCCCACGAAAAAAAATATTTTTTACTCATTTTGCATACCCCCTACCTACCCCACCCCCACCCCCACGATTTTTTTCCCCTACCTACCCCCTCTCCCCCATCCAGCCCTGCCCTACCCCCCCCACCCCCACGAATTTTTTTTTTCCCTACCTACCCCCTCCCCCATCCATCGCCCTCTACCCCCCATCCCCCACCCCCACGAATTTTTTCCCCCGCCTACCCCCCATCCAGCCTCTACCCGCCCCTACCCCTCACCCCCCACGAAATAAAATATTTTTTTACTCATTTTGCATACCCCCTACCTACTCCACCCTCACCCCCAACCCCCCCCACCCCCACCCCACGAAAAAAAAATATTTTTTACTCATTTTGCATATCCCTACCTACCCCCCTCCAATCCTCCCCCCAATTTTTTTTTAAAGGGTAAATTGGACATTTTATATGCTTTCATTCCATTTCTATAATTTGTATTTTCAAATCAAACATGATTTGCCAAGGAATTGAATGACAATTTCATTTCATTCCGTGCCAATCAAACGGAGGAGTTTGATCAGTTTTTTTCCATTTCAATTCCTTAAAAAATTCAATTTCATTGACCATTTCATTCCTTCACTTTTTTTCCACCAAATCAAACGACCGTTATATCTCTCATCATCATGAAAAAGTGAGAACCCATTCCAACAACTTTCTCGTGTATCCCATCATAAGAAAATACTAACCCATTCCAATCCAACATCAAACCCTTTTACACACTCAACCCTTCTCTCTCACGTGACTTTATTTCTTTCACATCCATTCCATTTTAGACCAGATTTTTTTTTTCTTTTTCTTTTTTTGTCCGTCTTGAGTTCCCGCATTCGTCAATTTGAGCCGAGCTCGTTGGGTCAGGCCGCCCGGCCACGAAATAGGGGTGGATTGAATTTTAAAACTATCAACCCGTATGAAAGTGGGCCAATTCGGGCTAGCCCAAACGAGGGCGGGCTAAACGGGTTCGGGGCGGGGCGGGGCGGGCCAACCCAACCTTTTTTTCTTTTTCTTTTTTCAAGCGCCTTCTCACACATCCGTCGTTCCCTTTTCTATTTTGTAGGGTTTTCACATTTCAACTTTTCTAATCCCTCTTTTCTTCAGTTTCATTCCAAAAGCCGTCCGTCTCCCTTGCCCTCTCTCTCTCTCTCTCTCTCTCTGTCTCTCGACTCTCTCCCCAATCCCTTCAATTTTGCCCTA
Organism: Adenophora triphylla var. japonica; assembly: GCA_022495995.1. Lineage (NCBI taxonomy): Eukaryota > Viridiplantae > Streptophyta > Magnoliopsida > Asterales > Campanulaceae > Adenophora > Adenophora triphylla. The sequence continues at coordinate 409,260 of JAFEMH010001228.1, read as the reverse complement.
ATTCGTCGACTTTTCAATTCAATTTGAGCTCAGCTCTTGCTTCTCCTTCAATTTCGAAGTGTGATCTCTAGTCGATTGCTTCAATATGGCTCAGGAGTCTGGTTCAACTACTGGAAATGGGAATAACAATGGCGATGTTGATTTTTATGATCTTCCTGCGACTGTGGTTCAGTTGCAGCCATCTCATCCCTTGTATCTCAATTTGAATGACAATCCTGGTATGTTGCTTTGTTACTCTAGTTCTTACTGATTTCAATTTTAGACAATGGAAGCGCTCTTTCACGAATGCATTAATTGTTAAAAATAAATTGGGAATGGTTACTGGATGGTTATTGGATGGTTATTAAACCTATGTCTACTTCCAAATACGCCACACACTGGTCAAGATGCAATATCATGGTTATTGGATGGTTATTAAACGTTGGAATGTAGAAATTGCCTCTTGTTTGGTGTATTTTTGTTGATCCAAAGCACTTTTGTCCCCCCAGTTCATTCATCCTGCTTTCTTAACACTAAGTAAGGTAATGACTTGAAAGTGAATCTTAGATTTGGAAGATTATGCCTTTTGGGTTGTTGTTTACATGTTTAAGTGAAAGATTAAATTTTGAATTGATGGGTTGTTGATCCGAGTGTTTGTTTGATTCTGGATTTATTGTGTTCAGAATCTTTGATTGTTCTTTGGAATTGGGGCAAGATGAGTGGAGCTGTGCTTGTGGCTGTTGCTGCTGCTGTTGGCAACTTACTGCAAGGATGGGATAACGCTACTATTGCTGGTACCTATTCTAGTTCACTTGTAGTTTCGTTTAGAAATGTTTTGTGTTCACTTTTTGGCTGGCAAATTGTCTCTGGTTAGCCAAATCTAAGATTCACTTTCAAGTTCATCCCTCTCTAAGCTAGCCCGCATTGGCCCGCCTGGCCCACCAACCCAAGGTGGGTTGGGTTGGGTTGACATATTTCCGGCCCGCCAGAAAATTGCCCCGCCCCGTTTAGTGGCGGGTTTTGGCGGGTTGGGCCCGCCCCGCCAGCCCGTATTGACGGCGGCATTCCTCCCCTTCGTTTTGTAAATGTTCATTTTACATTTTGAAGTTTTTTTTTTTTAAAAATAATAATCGATTTCCTATTAATTTAATTAAATAAGTTGTATAAAATATTTTTTATTTACTTTTAAATTTTTAATAATGTAATAAATATTAAAAAAGAAATATTGGAATAATTTTTTTTTGAAAGATTATTTATTTTAGAAGTAATTTCCCATATCCTTAGCGAATAGACGACTGACTAAAATTTATAAGAAATTGAATGGGTCAGTTCCTTTAAGGCCCCTATGACGAGATTCAAATCAAATGCAGATGCATCAGATCTAAAATTTCACTAAGATTCCTATAAATTTTAATAAATAAGTAGTTTTTTTATACTTATAATATTTACTTTTTTCTTAATTTTTGTGCCAAAAAACTAAGAATATTAAATCAAAAAACGAAGAAATTATAAAGATTAAATCAGGACGGAGGGAGGATTCATTAATGAAAGTAAGAGGGTATAATATTTATTAGTAATTCCATCCACTTACCTTCTTTTTTCCTTAAGATAATCCAAAATCACGTGTCTCACGTGAGGACATAAGAAAGAGACTAGCAATATACAGCAAAAAAAAAAGGATGAAAATCCAAATTTATAAACTAGTGATCCAAAAAATTCAAGATAAAAACAATTTAGTCAAAGGGGTATATCTTCATCTTTCCGTCACTGCTCCTCCCCCATTTTCCTTCTTCTTCCTTCACCTCATCCCTCCGCCGCTACCTCCGCCACTTTCCTTCTTCTTCCTTCATCTCAGCCCACCGCCGCTCCCTCCCTCCCTAACTGCCACCAATCGTCTCTTTTTCTTTCCTTGTGAAATCCAACCCCACCAAACTAGCCTCCTTTTCTCTATCCCATCAGACTATTCTTCCCTCCCCTAGTTTTCCATCCCGGAGAAGGAGCAAGGGCAAGCGAGGAATCCCATCGGAGATCGATATTAGAGCATTACCCGGCGAAGGTTTTTTTGGTCATTAAGAGGGGTTTTTTTGGGTCGGGTATTTCGGTAAGTTCACACTCACACACTCGCTCTTCGAAATTTCTACATAATCCTCTTCTATTTTGTTCAATCTTAATCTTCTTCGTAATCTGTTTAGAAACACTTTCAATATGTGGCTTGTTGTTGATTTGTTGATCTGAAAGTGTTTTGTTGATACCTCTGATGTTATTTAGTATCATATTTCAACATTTTCATGTCAATTTATTTCTTCTGATTTTAAATACACACTCACACACTCACTCTTCGAAATTTCTACGGTAATCCTCTTCTATTTTGTTCAATCTTCTTCATAATCTGTTTAGAAACACTTTCAATATGTGGCTGGTTGTTGATTTGTTGATCTGAAAGTGTTTTGTTAATATCTCTGATGTTATTTAGTATCATATTTCAACATTTTCATGTCAATTTATTTCTTCTGATTTTAAATACACTCGCACACACTTTTCAAATTTTCTACGGTAATCCTCTTCTATTTTGTTCAATCTTCTTCGTAATCTGTTTAGAAACACTTTCAATATGTGGCTTCACTGTCGGATCTAGGATCTGTTATATGCTTAACTGCGCGTGCATAATTTACACTATATAACTTTATACTAAAATTTTCCGTAACATAATTACATTGCAATACGTAACTTCGAATACAATTGTCTCATAGGAAAAAACAATACAAATATTCGAATTAAGTTTGTACCTTACGTGTTATCATACTTTGAAAACGTTTAATAACATCATCATTCGTTACTTTCCTAAGCATATCTTTTTCAATATAACATACAAGACAATTATTCAAAAATTGATCACAAATCTTGTTTCGTAAATTGTTCTCGACAAAGTTCATCCCCGATAAGCATCTTTCCACGCTTGCCGTTGCCAACTTCAATAATCGAAACACCAATGAATACGACAATTATTTTCTTGTCTTCAATAGAAGTAAGTACAAATCCGAAAGGCCCTTCAATTGACCAAATCTGTCATCCGATTGCATATCCATAATATATGTCTCTGATTGATATTTAAGAGCATTACCTTTGTGATAAATGAAGTCATCCGGATAAAACTGAGCCAACCTTATCAATTTTGATGAATCAAAATCAACAAATCTATCACTTAGATTCAAACTAGCAACACAAAGAAGCAACTCAGTATTTATCTCATTGAACCGATCATTAATCTCTAAAATCTGTTTATCCAAAATGGCCTAGTAGCACTCCACACAATAATGAAAATCGTTTGTAACACAAGTCTTATGGCGAGGACGGTGACGATTAACAGTCAGCATTCATATTCAAACTATCAATGTTATTCTTGCTGCAAAAGTCAATTATCTTCTTTAGGAGAAATTCCCACCCATCACTTCTTGTCATTTGCAATCTTTCATTGCTCAATTTAACAACCGACATAGCATTCAAAATATCTGTGTCTCTTCTTTGCAAAGCTAGATTTGTAATTGAAAGAATAGTCGACATCAATTGCAAATTAAAGACAAAATCAAATGACTTCAAATATCCAAGTATACCATGTGCTTGATTTATTTGTGACGACTCAGTAGCATCATATGAAACAACTTCAAGAACTTCAACAACCGAAGAAAACATGACAGATAAGTTCAACAATGATCTAAGATGAGACCCCCAACGTGTATCAGAGTCTCTCGAAAGGCATAACTCTTGATTTAATCCTGTTCCTGTCTCAATTAAACCATTATCGATTTCTTCTGTCACTTTTGCAGCTTGTTGTAATCGAAGCATATCTTTACGTTTACAAGATGCTCCAACAACATTTGTTATGGTGGAAATCATTCTGTAAAAATCCTCAATATCATCATATTTTTTAGACAAAGCAACAAGAGCAAATTGTAATCGATGAGCAAAACAGTGAACATAATATGCAGATTGATTTTCTCTCATAATCAAAGTTTTCAAACCATTGAATTCCCCTCTCATATTACTAGCCCCATCATAGCCCTGGCCCTAGGCTTTCATCAAACTCAAATTCAAGTCAACTAACACACCATCAATAGCAGATTTTAAAGACGAAGCAGAAGTCTTCAACACATGAACAACACAAATGAACCTCTCTTTTACATATCCATAAATAAGAGTCCACATATCGCAAAACCACGACCATTTGTTCTTTTTTTGACACATCATTAAACTCATCAACCAACAATGCAAAATAATCATCTTTAAACTCCTCAATATATTACTCTGTAATTTTCTTCTCCGTACAAAGCAAACCAAGGTTTTTCATAAATAAAAGCTAAAGCTGCAACAAAATGTATTTATAGTCATCATATTTAGCATCTGGGAATTAGCTTTCTTTGGTATGATTGAACTAAAAAAAAAAGGCTTGCATTGTGATTAGGCTTCAAATGTGTTGTTCGGGATGTTTGAGCTCACTACCAAACCCACCCTAAATGACTAATGAAAAAAATTGGTTAAAAATATGGACAAAGTTTTATAAAAAATAAAGATATTCATTTATTTTGAGACGAAAATTTCTTGAAAATGACATTCATTAGAGACGGAGGTAGTAGATAATTAAAACAAAATACGAGTCTGGCACCAGCAAAGAGATGTGGGAATATCTCTAAGAGGAGGTCATTTCCGCCCACAAACTCAGTTTCCTAACTATTGTCTCTAGTTCTTGATGTGGAACGGAGGGAGTATAATATTAATATAACCATAGTTGATAACCTTACCTTTCAGCAGAAGTCATGTTTCTGAATCTGAAACTGATACTTTGAGAGTCTTCATAAACATCCAGTTCAGCAGCTCCCTACACCATGATCAACTCATTTAGAGCCAATAACAACTTTTAGAAAATATGACCCTGTTGCTGCTGCAGAAAGGAATAATGTTGTCTTATTTGTTCACGTCCATAGAATTTTCGCTTGCAAATCATTAAGCACCAATACGTAGTATAAATGATAACAATATCATCAACAACAGCAACAACAAAGCCTTCGCCCAAAATGATTTGGGGTCATCTTAACATGAATCAACCCAAATCATTTCTATTATGACCCTAAGCAAAACAGAAGGCTCTTTATTAGCAGCCACTTCAAAGTTACACTCAGAAGTTACACTCAGACGAGCATCCGCTCAGCAAAGTAATCCAAACACAAAAGCAAAGATATAACCTACTTCAAGTTGTAGCTTCCTGACACACTATCAAGATATAACCCAACATAATGGGAAAATGTTGGACAAAAAAAAAATAAAATCAAAAAGTACTGGCTGCCCTGCTTAACATCTTCACTACCCAACAAATTACACAAACAGTTATATATAGTTTCAATACTTTGAAATTAAAACAAGCATTCCCACGAAATTTTGGAATGACAAATTGTATATAAATTAAAAAGAACAAATAAATAAGGTCATGATTAAAATATCTATAGCTAAAGAAAAAACACCAAGTACATTGCTGCTAGCACTGAAATCTTATTCAGAGCGTGAACCAAGCGTTGTACTGAGGATAAAACTTAGAGGTCAAAAAGTTTAAATAACTAGTGCCCATTTCAAAGGTGTGGTACCTTTTGGTGGCAAGGGAGTAGAACAAAATTGAGCCGTCACCAACAACTCTTGGCAAGTTACTGTTCCGCACGGGAATTAAGGAAAAAGTGAAAATGTTGATGTGTTGTGAGTGTAGATAGTTGAGTAGGAGAGAGAATGAGTGGAGAGAATAGTAAATTATAATGGTGTTGTGAGTATTATAATAATGTAGGAGAGAGAATGAGTGGAGGAAATAGTAAAGATTCTTTTCCATTTTAGGAAGTGTGACTTATCAGTGGGACGCCCAAAATGGCAAAGTGTGTCGCTTGTTATGGGACGGAGGGAGTATATATATATATATATATGACAACAACTCTCTTCTTTCGAGGGTGGACAAAAATGATCTCCCCAGCTTCATTCTTCCGCACTTTCCCGTTCTCATCTTTTTTGGCATTATACGTTACAAAAGCCTCAAGCAAGTTAACATCATTACCTCCATTTTGTGACTCCTACGTATGAGTAAAGACGGAGTTTTAGCTAATATGTTCTTTTACAAAAATAGATAATAATAATATATAAACAAAAATCCCTAAAAACCTTTTTGCACTAAAATGCAAATCCTCCACAATTTAGAAATCATACGAAGCATAAACTTTACCGGAATATGCAACTTTTGTGAAAAAGATACACTGCCCCTGCATGAGTAGAGGATCCCACTCCACCTGCTCCGGTCCTCCGATTTCGGCTTGCTACAGCAGATCTATCCTTTACCTTCGGATCTCGCCAGTGCGCCAACCATTTTTCCCAAAGAGCCAACTCATCCAATCTGCCTTTCGACCATTTTTCTTCCACACATACTTATCTTCCCAATGATATTCTTGTATGCCTCCTTCCCCATAGTTGTTAAAAGCGTCGCCTGCCTCGCTTTTTTTGTCGCTTTTCGGGTTCGTCGCTTCTCTGCCATCGAAGCGGGCGTTGTTCGTCTTTTTCAGAAAAGCGGACGCTTCTTTGTAAAAAGCGTAAAGAAAAAAGCGTCGCTTTTTTTTTTAAAGCGTGATACTTAAAAAAAGTCGTTCCGTCTTTCCGTCGTTTCTTTTTTTTTTTTAAACAGCAATCGATTTATAAATGAAAAAAGACGAGAAGAGAGGTAGTTGAAGGGTTACATTTTTACCAGGTAACGGTCTTTTCTAACGGCGATCGGTCGCCGGGCAGCCGACGACACATAGACGACAGCGATTCCAGGTTAGATTTCTCCTTCTGTTCGTTTCTCTCTGCTTTTTACAATCTTTGACTTTTTTTCCAATTTTGACTCTTTTCTATCCGGCAGCAATTGTTATTTTCCTATTTGTTTAGTATAGCGCTTGATTTATTATGACTTCATGTTTAATTCAATCTCAAACTAGCAGTCTAGTACTTATTTTTGTTAATTTGAACATCATAATACTAGTAATTGTGTGTCTTTTGTCTTGGAATTCATACTTTGGGGTTTTCATTTGGTTAATGATACTATTAAGCATGAAATTTTGATATTTATTTACTGTTTTATTCTAGTTAATAACATGGTTTAAAACTTTAAACTCTTTTTTTGTGTTACAATGTATATAGGTTCATATTCCTGTTTCTAACTTATTTTTTTTCCTATTTTTCAGAATTGCTCGCTTTTTTGTCGCTCGCTTCTCGCCTCGCTTTTCGCCTCGCTTTGGTACCATTCGCCCGCTTCTCGCCTTTAACAACTATGTCCTTCCCATAATTACTAAATGCGGAGAAAGCTTGCTCTCGTGAGTAGCCAAAGTGGGAGTACTTTACCTATTTAGCAATATATTGGAACATCATAAAAATTCCACTAAAACAAGCCAGACACCAAAAAACTGGTTTAATGTCACACATATATTAATAATGTTCAGAACAAACAATTATTTTACTCAAGAGTGTTCATGAAAACCTATAAATCAATAAACACCATCATGTACAAAAATAGTAATATAACACCCCAATTTAACAACTCCCCCTTCAACATCCTCAAAAAATTTATAACACCCAACCCATCATTGTAGATGGTCTTAGAAAAATTCTTAAACTCTACAAGAAAAAGAAAAAAAAAATCATGCAACACCTCCATCAGCAACAACATTGCCCTCACCTCCATCAACAGCAGCATCCCCACGCCATGCTCACCAGCTGCAGCGGCACCTCCACCACCAGCTGCCTCATTGCCCTAACCCCCATCAGCAGCAATGTGACCCTCACCTCCATCAACGTGACCCACGCCATGCTCACCCGCTGCAGCGGCACCTCCACCACCAGCTGCCTCATTGCCCTCACCTCCATCGGCAGCAACATTGCCCTCACCTCCGTCAACAGCAACATTGCCCTCACCAGCTGCAGCGACACCTCTACCACCAGCCTCATTGCCCTCACCTCCATCAACAGCAACATCCCCACGCCATAATGCCCTCTTAATGACAAAAAAACCTTCGCCGGGAAATGCTCTTGTTTTTAAAGTCTTGGGTTTATTAATTTCAGATTAAATCGGGGTATTTTAGTAAAAATCATACTCCTATTTTAAAATATAGTTTTTAGAATTTTCTTAGGTGTGTATTTAGTAATTAACGTGTGTTGATAACAACATATTTTCCTATAAATTTGACTCACCGGGTCATTTGGCAATGCAAATACCAAATTACGCCTTCGTTACAATTACACGAAGAACACACTTAGCAAACACACACTCTCTTCTACGAATCGTCTTCTGTAATTCTATTCTATTTTGTTCAATCTTCTCCCTACTTTGTTTAGAAACGCTTTCAATATGTGGCTTGTTGTTGATTTGTTGATCTGAAAGTGTTTTGTTCATACTTTGATGTTATTTAGTATCATATTTCAACATTTTCATGTCAATTTATTTCTTCTGATTTTAAATACACATGCTCACACATTCACTCTTCGAAATTTCTACGGTAATCCTCTTCTATTTTGTTCAATCGGCTTCATATTAAACGCTTTCAATTTGTGGCTTGTTTGATTTTTTGATCTAAAAGTGTTTTGTTCGTATCTCTGATTTTATTTAGTATCATATTTCAACATTTTCATGTCAAAAAATCAAACAACAAGCCACAAATTGAAAGATTTTAATATGGAGCCGATTGAACAAAATAGAAGAGGATTACCGTAGAAATTTCGAAGAGTGAGTGTGTATTTAAAATCAGAAGAAATGAGTTGACATGAAAATGTTGAAATATGATACTGAATAACATCAAAGTATGAACAAAACACTTTCAGATCAACAAATCAACAACAAGCCACATATTGAAAGCGTTTCTAAACAGAGTACGAAGAAGATTGAACAAAATAAAATAGAATTAAAGAAGACATTTCGTAGAAGTGAGTGCGTGTTTGCTAAGTGTGTTCTTCGTGTAATTGTAACGAAGGCGTGATTTGGTATTTGCATTGCTAAATGACCCGGTGTCTCTAATTTATAGGAAAATATGTTGTTATCAACACACGTTAATTACTAAATACACACCTAAGAAAATTTTAAAAACTATATTTTAAAATAGGAGTATGATTTTTACCAAAATACCCCGATTTAATCTGAAATTAATAAACCCAAGACTTTAAAAATAAGAGCATTTCCCGGCAAAGTTTTTTTTGTCATTAAGAAGGCATTATGGCGTGGGGGATGTTGCTGTTGATGGAGGTGAGGGCAATGAGGTTGGTGGTGGAGGTGTCGCTGCAGCTGGTGAGGGCAATGTTGCTGTTGACGGAGGTGAGGGCAATGTTGCTGCCGATGGAGGTGAGGGCAATGAGGCAGCTGGTGGTGGAGGTGCCGCTGCAGTGGGTCACGTTGATGGAGGTGAGGGTCACATTGCTGCCGATGGAGGTGAGGGCAATGAGGCAGCTGGTGGTGGAGGTGCCGCTGCAGCTGGTGAGCATGGCGTGGGGATGTTGCTGTTGATGGAGGTGAGGGCAATGTTGTTGCTGATGGAGTGTTGCATGATTTTTTTTTTCTTTTTCTTGTAGAGTTTAAGAATTTTTCTAAGACCATCTACAATGATGGGTTGGGTGTTATAAATTTTTTGAGGGTGTTGAAGGGAGAGTTGTTAAATTGGGGTGTTATATTACTGTTTTTGTACATGATGGTGTTTATTGATTTATAGGTTTTCATGAACACTCTTGAGTAAAATAATTGTTGGTTCTGAACATTATTGATATATGTGTGACATTAAACCAGATTTTTGGTGTCTGGCTTGTTTTAGTGGAATTTTTATGATGTTCCAATATATTGCTAAATAGGTAAAGTACTCCCATTTTGGCTACTCACGAGAGCAAGCCTACTCCGCATTTAGTAACTATGGGAAGGAGGCATACAAGAATATCCTTGGGAAGATAAGTATGTGTGGAAGAAAAATGGTCGAAAGGCAGATTGGATGAGTTGGCTCTTTGGGAAAAATGGTTGGCGCACTGGCGAGATCCGAAGGTAAAGTATAGATCTGCTATTGCAAGCCGAAATCGGAGGACCGGAGCAGGTGGAGTGGGATCCTCTACTCATGCAGGGCCAGTGTATCTTTTTCACAAAAGTTGCATATTCTGGTAAAGTTTATGCTTTGTATGATTTCTAAATTGTGGAGGATTTGCATTTTATTGCAAAATGGTTTTTAGGGATTTTTGTTTATACATTATTATTATCTATTTTTGTAAAAGAACATATTAGCTAAAACTCCGTCTTTACTCATACGTAGGAGTCACAAAATGGAGGTAATGATGTTAACTTGCTTGAGGCTTTTGTAACGTATAATGCCAAAAAAGATGAGAACGGGAAAGTGCGGAAGAATGAAGCTGGGGAGATCATTTTTGTCCACCCTCGAAAGAAGAGAGTTGTGGTAAGTTGGTTTTCAATTGCTAATGTACAATGTCAATTGTGTGTCTTTCTCTTTGCTTTCCTTTTTGTTGTCATATATATATATATATATATATGGAACCCCCTTTTGAACAGTGGAATGAACAGTTTCACGCGGGGAAATTCCCATTTTGCCCTCATACATTTGTCCCTTTCCCATTTTGCCCTTAAAAAAAAACAAAAAAAAAAAAATTAATTTAATAAAAAAAAAATTTAATTTAAAAAAAAAATTACGTGGCCTTGGACACGGGCATGTGCTAGTATATATATATATATTGATGGAATCACAGATTGATTAAGTACTTCATTGAATGTTAGTCATTTTTATTTTGGTGTTAAGTATTTGTGGTTCAGTTATGGCACTTAATTGATGGATTCAGTAGGTTCTAGGCTATCAATTTGTAGATGAAGAGGTAAGATTTTGATGTGGATAAAAGCAATACTTCATTTATTTGTATTTTATTGACAACATTTCACTTGTTCTCACTTGGAAATTTCTGCATTTTGAATGTTGGGATTTTCCCTTCTGGTGACGGTCAATTTTGCGCTCTAATGGTATTGAAATTGATGAGGCCCTGCTGGGGAGTGGGGACTAAGCTTGTGTTTATGTATGTAAATTGTGGGGATTTAGGTGAGGGAGGCGGATCTTTGATAAAATTGCTAATGAGAAGGTTTATCTTTGGAATTTATTGATCAATGTGTATGCAAAGATTGGTAATTTTGGAGAGAGTATATATTTGTTCAAGAAAATGCAAGAATTTGTAGTTGAACCCAATGCTCATACATTTTCTTGCATTTTAAAGTGTTTTGCTGCTATAGGGGGTGTAAAGGAAGGAGAAAGGGTTCATGGGTATGTTATAAGATTGGGGTTTGATTCTTATATAGTAGTGTAGTGAATTCTATGATCGCTTTCTACTTTTAATGTGGAAGAATCAAAAGTGCAGATAAGTTGTTCGATGAAATAACTAACCGAGATGTAATTACTTGGAACTCGGTGATAAGTGGTTCTGTAACAAATGGCCTTGGTGAAAAGGGACTTGGTTTTTTCAAAGACATGCTTATTTCTGGAGTTGGTGTTGATTTGGCTACAATGGTTTGCGTTCTTACAGCTTGTGCAAGTTTTGGCAGCATTAAGCTGGGCAGAGCAGTTCATGGTTATGCCGAAAGAAAAATTAGAGAGCAAAATGACTTTTAGTAATACTTTACTGGACATGTACTCGAAATGTGGTGATTTGGATGCAGCAATTCGAGTTTTTGAAATGATGGGTGAGAAAAGTGTTGTGACATGGACTTCAATGATGGCTGGTTATGCAAGAAATGGTCTTTCAAGTAAGTCAATCGAATTGTTTCTTAATATGAGACATGAAGGAATTAAACCTGATATTTTTACTGTTACGAGCATCCTTCATGCTTGTGCTTCTTATGGTTCGCTAGAAAATGGCAAGGAAGTGCATGAATACATCAGGGGGAGTAAAAGAAATACTCCCTCCGTCCCTAAAAGTTTGTCCCATTTGACTTTTTAGTTGAACTTTGATCACAAATATATGACAATTTAATTATGTTCATGAAATTCTAAAAATTCCTATTGAATCACCATTAATAATATTATTAACAACAACATTTAGAATTTCATAAACATGATTAATCTCTCATAAATTTGTGGTCAAAGTTCAACAAAAAAGTCAAATGGGACAAACTTTTAGGGAGGAGGGAGTACTTCATTTATTCGTATTTTATTGACAACATTTCACTTGGTCTCACTTGAAAATTTCTGCATTTTGAATGTTGGGATTTTCCCTTCTAATGACGGTCAATCGGTACTCTATTCCATTGTAAGCATGCTGATCCGTTCTCAAGTACGGAGGACAAGGAAAAGGAGTCTAGATTGTGGGCGAATGGGAGTGCGCAATTTCCCGATAGGGCAGGGGTTACATGATAACAAGTCTCCAACTTGAATTGTAATATCACTTGAGGTTTCTCCACCATTGAGCACCATAGTAGTTGGTAACTTTTGACGGATACAATTCAGAAATCCCAAATTGGGATGATACTAGTCTTAGAGCTAAACCACTCAAGAGGCAGTGTCTTTGCCATCCTTTTTTCTTAGATATCTCCTCATGCCAAAATGTTAATAACAATTGTGTTTATTTTTGTTAGATTAGGTATATATACTATTTATTTTTCATCTTTTTGATCTAGTCTGACATTTTGGTGCAAAATGATTACATTGCTAAAGTTCGGCTTGAACGCACATCAGAAGATGAAGGAGAAACAGTAGGGAATAACAGATCAGTTGACATTATTGACATCCCTTTTGATCCCGATAAGTAGGTTGATTCAACAGGTGGAATTTGTAAGGGCCGCATTTTAGGCTTCGGGTCAGAAATTGCTCTTTTTGCTCAAGGAAACAATGGACAAGCTTCTCAATCTACTAGGATAAGACCCTCTCATGACTCGATATCGCATCAAGAGTTACAACAGCTTGTGGATGAGGCTCGCCGGAGAGAAGATGAGGCTCACCGTAGAGAAGATGAGGCAATGCGTCGCGAGCAAGAGATGCACACTAGGATGGAGGAAATGACGGAAACACAGAAAATAATGCATCAAACTCAAATTGACATGCAAGCCCAACTGGCACGAGTGTTATCTTACTCCAAATCGAATCATCCTCGCTCTCGCGGGTCTTAGTACTTTAACCTTCCATGCCACTTTATGGATGATCCCATCTTATAATGTTTAGTACCATGTGTTATGTTTTATTTGAATTAAGAGGAGTTGAGAAATCATCTTATAAACTATTTTTTTAGTATTTTATAATGTTTTATTTGAATAATGAATGTTACTTTCTCTCTCTCTCTCTCTCTCTCTCTCTCTCTCTCTCTCTCTCTCTCTCTGTATTATCAACTAAAATTTTGTGTCTAATACAATCTTGTAGTCACTTTTTAGCCACCCAATTTAGCATCTAATATGAAATATAAAGTATTAATTATATTATTTAGTAAAAAAATATAATAATTTGAGAAAATTCATATTATTATTTAGCCACAAAATATTGGTTGATGAAAGGTTTCAAAATTTTAGCAACTGATTGTTGTTGAATTTCATATATTAAAATTGGCAACTGTCTGATGATAAAAATTGTCACTGGTTTTCAGTTGCACTTTTTGCCACTAAATATCCTGTTACTAAATTTGCTACCTGCATTTAGCCACTTATTTGAAACTGAATATTTTAGTGGCTACATTAAGTTTAGCCTCTGATTTTGAAGATTAGTCACTAATTTAGCCGTGGCTAAAACATATTTTTCTAGTAGCGACACTTATAACATTAAAACTTATTCCAGTTAATTTTTTTAAGCAATGTTCTTCATGAAAGTAGGAGGTAATGGTCATGAAACCAAAGCCACTCTCTCTGTGTGTAATTATTCTCACAAGGGTAAATGCTAAAGTTATAACAAAATTACAAAATTTGATTACAAAATGATGTTTTATAATTGTGTTAGCGCTTATAATTAAAATGTGGCGTGTTTATAATTGACACAACCAATAAAATATCGTAATCTCATTTTGTATTCATTATTTTATAAATTTCTCTTACGCCCCGTAGTATTTTCCTTCTCACAATTACTAAAATCTTCTTCTCTATGTAGAGTCATTTTGTATTCATTATTTTATAAATTTCTTTTATTGCCGGTATTTTGCCCCGTAAATCCAATGAGCTCACAGTACAAAAAAAGGAAACCCCCTTGAAAGCCACACACGCAAACACGCATAGTTCTGCAAAGGTTATTTATTCAAATGTTCACGAGTTCTCAAATGATGGAAAATAAATATGAAAATTAATTTGGATGAATAGCTCAGGAGGGATAGACAAGGAAGGAGAACGTGAGTTGGGCGGGAGCGAAGATGGGACATCATTGAACACCATACCATTAACTAGTGAGGTAGTGTTCAAAACCCGATGGAAGAAAAAGTCAGGGTAAGACGCGTAGGGTCTTACAAAGTCAAAAAAAAGGTCTTACAAGGTCAAGAATAGAGAAGGTGCGAGAAAAGTAAAAGGCAACAAGTCAAAAAATTCGGACATGAGGGAGAAGGAATTATCTAGGTTAAAAAAGGGTAAAGCTCAGGCAGGATAGCACCATATCGTTTTCACCGAACCATCATGGAGGAGCTTTCGTTGTGGAAGCTAGCGGTGGTGGCAGATACATTGCTCCGTTCCCTATCGTGGTCATCATTGATGCAAGATTCAATTGATCCATTTCTTGGAGGATGGTAAATAGCTTGAAAATGGCCTGCATAAATATGAAAAATAGCATATGTATAAGATATATAGACAAGATAAATGTATTTAAATAAGGCTATACTTATGCTATACTATGAATCTATGGAAAAAAACAATAGTGAAATGACAATAAAATATAGAAGAAAAGATGTAAAAAAGTTTCATACCTTGTAAGAATTTTGAACTCCCCATACAAAAAGTGGAGAGAAAGAGAGAGAGAGAGAGAGAGAGAGAGAGAGAGAGAGAGAGAGAGAGGAGGAGGAGGAGGAGGAGGAATGAATGAATGAATGAATGGAGAAAAAGTGAGGGAAAGACTGGGGTTATATTCTAGAATTAGGGTAACTAGTCAAAAAGTAAGGTCTCACACCAATTGAACTTAAGTTGTTTAAAACAATTGCTCCAAATTAAAAATACTCCAAGTGGCGTTCTTGGATTATAATTAAGCAAAAGGAAAAGTTAATTTTGAGATGTCAAAGCTTTGGATATTATGTAGCTTTGTTAAAGATAAAAGTTATAAGGCCAAGACATTCCATAATTCAACCTTATTATGCAACTTTATTCAAACTAGAAAAATAAAATAAAACAACCTTATTATGTAGCACAAATTATGGTCCCCAAAAATATAAGTCCTAAAACAATAGTGTCAAATTCAGAAATAAATGGGAGGTAAGGACCATATAATATAAAAGGGAAATCTTGACAACATAACATAAAAAGATAGCGTAAGCACTGACACCTGATTCTAGAATAAGTCAGAATTAATAAGAAGGTAAAGACCGTATAAAAGGGAAATCTTGACAACATAACATAAAAAAGGTATCTTATTGAAGACATTCACACAATCCCAAGTTCATCAACAGCATAATTTGAGGATATTTAAGAAGTTTATAAGGGTGTACTAGCTAGGGAAAAGAGAGGGAGAACCCCCCCCCCCCCCCAAAAAAAAAAAAAAACGAGAATAATTACCATGGAGAATAATTACCATGGATCTAGGTAAGATATGTCCAAATAGAATCGGGAACTGACGGAACCGGCGGGTAGAACCGGAATCGGGAATCGGCGAGAACTGGGAATTGCCGAAACCGGGAACCGAACGTAACCGGGAACCGGATTGAAACGGTTCGAATACGAATCCACCATATTGGGAACCGAGGAACCGAGGAACCGAGGGAACCGGAAACCGGCGGTTCCGGAACCGGGAACCGAAACTCAATGTAAGTTGGAGTATTTAGCATTTATTTAGTATTTGTACTTGTAGTGTAGTGTTGTTTTATTTAAATTATAAAAATATTGTTAGAATTTTTATTCTATCTTTAATAATATACTAACCAAATTTTGTCCACTTCTCATTATTTTCAAAAACATACTCCCCAAGTGAAAAAAAAAACAGATTAATTAGCGTAATTACTGTCTTAAGAGGTTTGAATTTAAAAAAAAAAAAGAAGTTAGATGGTGATGGAACCGGTGAAACCGGAACCGGAACCGGCGGATAGAACCGGGAATCGAAAACCGGATTAATATGGTTCAAATACGGTTTTGACTATTTAAAAACCGGGATCCGGCGATTTCGAAATCGGAAATCAGAACCGAAACCGTTTGGACACGTGGTATTTGCATTGCACCTTAAAATTGTTGCAAGAACTTACTTTAATTAGAGTACTATTGTATAATATAATGTTTGAGTCTCAAATAATTATAATATTTTTAAATGTTGTGAAGAACAATGAGTGTGGGAGTGGAAACTTTGTGGGCATGCGGAAGAGAGAGAGAGAGAGAGAGAGAGAGAGAGAGAGAGAGAGAGAGAGAGAGAGAGATCTGAGAACATTGCCCATATGCCCTCACAGTCTTCTAAGATGCAGTCAAACTTGTGCCACTCTATGATGTTGGAATTTAACATATTTTAGGGTTGTGTTTATTCAAAAATTAGTTCTAAAATAATGAATTAGAATTAAAACATATGCGTAGTAGCAGTTTGGTGTCTTTTGAACCAATTATCACGTATCGAAAATTAATTGATAGTCATTTATAATGGCCGTCACACGATACATACAGCGGAACAAGCAAATGCTAGCGGCCTATTTCAATAGTGTGTTTGATTATTTATTTACTCTGGATCTTTAACATAGTTGTCTTTCCATTTATAAATGTTTGCCGGCTTGCAATGAATTGAAACCATCCTCAATGCCACATTTTGATAAAATTTAACTCAAATTTAGATTAGTTTGCTAATATTCCACTTGTCACATTCTTGCTCAAAGTAATAAAAATATATATCAAACTTTATAATAGAATTAATTATTATCACTTAATGTGTTTCTTTTTTTCTTGTCTATATAAAGAATAGAGAACAAGAATGCCGGCTTCATTTAATAAAGGGTCATTGCCCCATAAGTTTCTTTTTTTTTAATATATGCTCAATAAGTTTCTTTTATGATGTTGTATTATGATGTTGTATTATGTTTCGAAAATACAACATCAATTAAGGCCATAATACTGCATTCCGGCGGCCGCCGGTGACCGGAGTCCGAAGCCCATGAACCGGCGATCAGATTCCGACCTCCGGCGACCGGATTCCGGCGACCGACGGTCGGATTCAGGCCAAAATTGCCGAATTTCGGTTAAAATTGACCGGATTCTGACGAAAATTGACCGGAATCCGGCATGCGGCGATAGCAGACGGCGGCGGCGGAGCTGGACTGTGGCAGAGACGGTGGTGCGGATGCAGTATTATGCTTTTAAACTACTGCATAACTAAATGTTGTATTATACATAATACAACATGAGAACTTATGGGTCATTTTAATACAATGAGGAACTTAGTGAAAAGTAATTTGTTCCAAAAGAAATTTATGGGGCAAATTCCCTTTAATAAATTAGAGTTCAGATGAGGATTTGGGACATGGAATTTTAGAATTTCTAAGGATTCAACTAGGCATTTGATTCGACTTTGGTGTAAGGCTTCTTAAGTGTCAGTGTTGTTGAATATTGACCCCAAAGCAAAGAAAAAAAAAAACACAAATACAAAATGAATCACACACAAAGAACACATTTTGTTAACCCGTTTCGTCAAACAAATCAACTAATTCGAGGGCGCTACCAAGCATATATTATTCTCAATAATATGTTATGGTGTTATAGTGTATGCCTAAAATTGAATCACACACACACAAGGATTGATACTTATAACATTAGCTAGCATTGACATTTAATAAAATTAGCACCAACACTTTGAAAAAACACATTTTAAAAAGTGTCGGTGTATACCTAAAAAAAATTCATTGTGCGCCTTAAAATGTGTTAGTTGTAATGCTAAAAATTGTCAGTGGTAGTGGTAATAGAGTGTCAGTTCTAGTTTTGAAAAGTGTCGGTGCTAGTATTGAAAAGTTCTAGTGTTAGTGTTAAAAATTGTTAGCGTGTTTTAATAAGTTTCGATTATTTATACAAATCTCATCGCACATTTTAAAAGATTATCAGTTGTAAAGCTAAAAAGAGTGTCAATGCTAGTATTAGTAGTAAAAATTGGCGTCAATGCTAGTATTAGTAGTAAAAATTGGCGTTGCGTGTCAACGTTTTTTAATAAGTCTCTATTACTTATAAAAATGTGAATCCACATTTTCAATACATATTTTGAAGGAAAAAAATAGAAAAAAATTGACAATAAATTATGATTTCAAATGCTTGTACAGTACACCTACGCCTTCACCACGGAAAGCACAATGGATCATGACTGTATTTAGGTCCAAGTAAATTAAATGATCAGTCATGGAGCTACTAATAAATTCCCATCACATGACAACTTAACCTAAAATATAAACAAGGGCCATCAATTGTGACTTTGTGAGTCATTAATAATTATACAATCCTTTTTTTAATTCCAGAATATGAATATAATGATGTCAAAAACGTTTGTATTAATCCAAATTTAGCGTCAGATTGTATCATGTATGATTGAATAGTCTGAAAAAGAACAACAAACACGTAAACTAAGTCGGGGCTTCACCAGCGAAGACCCTCCGGCGTGAGAGTAACTATTTGTGTTTAGATAGAGAAATCAATTGACGAAAGTTTAGAGTCAAAATATGTGTTACCAAAATAATGAGAATTATGGCTTGTATTTATAGGCATGACATTGTAGAGTCCTTGTTAAATAAAAAAGCGTGTGAGAGGTGGTCATAATACTAGTGGGAATGACGAGCAAATGTAGGAAAAGCTCACTTCATTTGTTGTATTTGAGACTTGTATGAATTATATTTTGAATCAAATTCATTGGATTTTGTCTTGCTATAACCCACGTTCTTAAATTAGTTTATACCGTTCAGAATATTTTATTATTAAGTAAATGAATATTCTCTATATTAGACAAATAATATATACCCTCCATTACATAACACTTTGCTCTACTTTTTTTTTTTTTTTATTGTTTTATTATAACAAGTTGGATTGACAAAAAATGGTAAATTTATAATATTTATTTATTCAATAAGACTCACTTATAATACTCACATCAATTATTCTCAGTACTCTTTGCCTCACTTTTCATAAAACTCTAAATTTTTCTTAATTTTCATGACACAAAATTTGATAGTTTTTTGGGATGGGTGAAATATATATAATTAAACAACCTTATAAGAATTGACAAATCTAACACTAGCAAAAAATACTTCCTCCTCCGAACTCTCGAACTGATCTTTCCATTTTTTTATTTTCATTACACGAAGATATTTTGAGTAATAATTATAGATTAATTTAATTATTCTTATAAAAAATTAAATTTTTTTATCAATACATCATTATAAATACTATCAATAATAAATTTTAGCTTTTTATTAGAAAAATAAATTAACCCATAATTATTGATGGGCCTAAATATGAATAGTACTCCTAAAATGGGCTCGAGTCAACACAGCTAAATTAATGTCCAATAAGCTCAGCCCGCAAACATAACCCAACTGGACTTTACCGGCTCGAAAATTCGAAATATGTTCCGTGTACTCCAAGTAGGCCCACTTTCTACTTTTGGTCCACTTTTGCTTGACACGTGTCATCCCCGCCTCCGCTTAGTTCGTCGTCCGGCTAACATTTCGAATTCTCGACCATCGCAATTTCTCTAGATGGCGCTAACAGCACTGTTCGGTCGCCGGAGTTTAATAGCGTCACCGTTGCCGCTTGTTGTGAAATTGGTGCTCCCCCGTTGCAATCAAGACAAAGAAAACAACACACCCACACGTACAAGAAAGAAACAATCACACACAAGAACACAAGAGTTGTTTACCCGGTTCATTCACCAACTCATGAACTACGTCCGGGGGCAATTGTCAAGCCAATATGTTATTAGTCTCCTTCTAATATGTTGCTACAATATGTTCTAGGCCGAAATTATGCTTATATAGTTATACAAGGAAGCCCTAACTCAGTTTAAGAAGAGATCTAATCAAAATAGGAAACAAAATAAAAATCGCCGAGATCCGGACCGAGTGCGGCCGCCTCAAGGACGCGCGGCCGCCCTCAACGGCAGAAGATTTTGGCACCCACGAAAGAACTCCAGCGCGGTCGCTCTCCACCTGAGCGCGGCCGCTCTCCTCGACAGAAGCACCTCCGAGATTTTTCCTTCTTGATTCACCGACTCCTCCGACTTAGGCTCCTCCTCTTCCTTGTAGTTTAGGATCCAATCCCAACAATCTCCCACCGGAGACTAAACTAACAAACATAAAATCACCCATCAACTCCCACCACGGAGTAAAGACCTTCGAACACATTCCCCCTTCATCCATATTGGCTTGACACTACCTCTCCTCTCCTCAAGTACTAAGGCGAGTTGAAACCAAGCGACGTTTCAACCACTCCGTGTTAGATCGTTCTTGCCTCCCCAAATCAGCTTCTACCTTGATTTCTCCCCGCAAGTCTAACTTCGCCTTCTCCCTCCAGACCCACCTTCCTCGCAATGCCTCCCCTTGAAACTTGGACACACCTTGTTTCTTGCATCGACTGTTCTTGGTCTGAAACCGCTCTCTGTTAGGGCCCTTGGACTTCCACACCACGTTGATCAACTTTGAGTCCTCCCCAACATACCGTTTCTTGATGTCTCCCCTTTTCACATCAACAGGCCGGTTCTTAAGCCTCTTGCTCCCATCGGAACGAAAAACGACATTGTAGGTAGAGTACAACGTCTTCCCCTTAACCCCATGAGCCAACACCTTAGCCCCTTTTGTGACTTCCCAAAACCCACCAATGAAAGAAACACCATACCCTTCACTGTCAAGTTGTCCCACAGAAATCACTCTCCTCCTCAAATCCGGAACATGCATCACGTCGTGTAGTTGTAAAACAGCCCCGTTAGGTATCTTCATCATCACATCCCCCTTACCTTTGATCTTCAATGGTTGACCATCACCAAGATAGAGAACCCCAAAGTCTCCAGTTTTGTATCGCTTCATTGATTCTGCATCCCCACTAGCATGACAAGAAGCTCCAGAATCCAACACCCAATCTTCACCCGACTGTTCCTCCCCTAGGATTAATACATCACCACCATCATCCACCACGTTAGCACAACCACCTTTTCCTGACAAATATAACTCGATATGCCCCAATTCACCACAATTGTAGCACTTGACCTTTTTCCCCTTAGGTCTCCCTATTTCTCTCCACCCTAAGTGCGGCCCATCTACTGACGATTCTCCCCTTTTCTCCTTCCTTCGCAACTCCTCTTGCAGGACGAGATCTCTAACCTCCGTATACACCAATCTTTGTTTCGACGTACTAATCGTTGTGACAGTAACCTCCCAACTATCGGGCAATGATTTTAGAAGAAAACAAGCTAGCACTTCATCGGAGAAAGTAATATCAACACTTTTCAATTGGTCCACCATACCTTTGAAATTGCCGATATGACTTGCCGCTGTCTGCCCCTCTGACATCTTCGCATTCGCAAACCTCTTTATCAAATGCACCTTATTGATATTCGACGGCTTCTCATACATGTCTGACAGCGTTTGTAGCAACTCCACCGTTGTCTTGGCCTCCATAGCGTTCCGTGCAACGTCGTCGGTTAGGGCACTCCTCACTGCTCCTAACGCCTTCCGATCCAACGTCTCCCAATCTCCTTGTGACATGTCTTCGGGCTTCTCCTTCAAGGGCTTATGAAGATCCTTACAATAAAGGTAGTCTTCAATCCTTGTCTTCCAAAACGTAAAATTCACACCGCTGAATTTCTCGATTTGGGTCTTCATCTTGACTGCTTCACCAAAATCCCCAAGAACGCGATTCAAAATTAATCAACTAATGAAAAGATTTTGAATCCTCTGAAAGTTTCGTGTAGCTAGGAAACTTTAATCACGCAATAGGCAAAGGATGTGAGTACAGATGTGTCTCACAACTGTCCACACATCCACAGATAATGCAGCGAAATAAAACAATTAAATGTAAATAAAATGCAATAACTCAAGAGTTATATACGCCATCGATCCGTGTGATCGGCAAACTAGGCTTACGCCCAAAAACCTTTCACTATAAAAACTTATGTTTCTTACAAAAACAAATAAGTGAAAAACTAAAATATGAAAATACTAAACAAGTTCTAATCACCTTCTATGATATGAACAACTCCCCTTTCCCAAGTAGGACTTATTCAATCAGAAGTAAAACAAGAGAACTTTATGAAAAACTAGATGTGAGTTACGGATGTAAGCTCACAACCTAAAATCAACTCAATCGAAAGCTATGAAGTATGTATGTTTTTCTCTCTAAAACCGTAGCTTCTCATTGTGCTGAATGCCTTGTATGTATAATGCACCATGGAGAAGATCTTCATGCAATCGACCTCTTCCTTTGTGAGATTCCTTTTTCTATATGAAAACATATAACACACTCACAAGGAAATCAAATATTAGTAGGTTAGTCCTAATATAAAACTATGTACATAAATAAAAGATATTTACATAATTACAAACTCTTAATAAAATTAAGATACTTATAAATCTCCATGAAAGTCTCAAAATCTTCTTACCATAATAGAAGACAAATTAAATAAGGAAACATAAATATGTTCCCAAAAAAACTCACGTTTTCAATCTCCCCCTATTTTGGACTTTCTGGTCAAAACCAAAGATTTATAACAACCATAATATTATGACCACAGAATATAGAAAGAACATAACTCCCCCTGAATGGATGTGTGTCCAGATGTGTATACACATCCACACATAAAAACCGCAAAACAGTAATTAGAACAGTAATACTAGCGAGTTCATTAAACAAAAGCAAAAAACCATTCAGCCATGTCCTACTTAAAGCTATTACAAACCATTGTTTTAAAAACTAACCAACTAAAACAGAAATTTAAAATTGTCTTTAGAAACCATCAATTAAAAAAACTTTTCTCCCCCTAAGTTAAAGTTCCCAGCCCGCCCCTCCAACTAGTAGCAGACACAGCAGTGTTCCAAACTTTATCTCCTCCAAAAGCAGCAGCTGAAGACGCATCTCCCCTTTTTGAGCGTAAAGTGAAGCATGCCATTTGAGAAGATTAGCCTTAAGAGCTTTAAGGTTGTTGGCATGGGCATGGAGGCTTGAGCTTGAGCTTCAAGACTGGCAATCTCAAAGCATCTAAATCCTTCATCTGAACATCAAATGTAGCTACAGCTGTGGGTTCAGATGTATCCACATCTGGCATAGTAATTTCAGGAGATGTACCCACAGGGAGATCAACATGCCTTTGCTTAGGGTCTAACAGAGTTTTGGATTCCTTAAATAAGGCAAAATTATCAACTCTTTCTTCTCCTTTTTCAGTCTTTACCCCATTGGCAATGAGAATTTGGGATATCAAGGAAGGGTAAGGTAATGACCATTTCTTGGATGGAGACTCACCATAATCACAAATTTTCCTAAAGATAAATTCCCCAAAATTAATGTGCCTCTTCAGTCCCAATCTATACAGAAGATCAGCTTGCACCCTAGTGACAGAGGTTTTGTTATTTGAGGGGCAAAGATTGGCAACTAAGATAGTGTGGAGAAAACAGTAAAGGGAGGATAAAGAGCCACTCCCTAAATCTTTAGGCTTTACTGGCCAAGAGGTTACTTTGCCATGGGTAATGGCAGACACAAGATCATCATCCTCAATAGAAACCACATCATCCAAATGATCATACAACCCAAGAAAATCATTAATGATAGAAGGGGTGAAAGGAACAAATAATCCTCTAACATAAATATCAGGAGAATGAGGATAAGTTTTATCTAATCCCTTGGGCAGATTTGCATAGAACTCATAAACCAATTTGGGGTAGAAGGGAAGGGGATGGTCCACAGTCAAGAATAATCCTCTTTCCTCAAAAAACTTGTCCATACCAAGTTTAGTAAAAGTCTCCCTATCCCTTTTCATCTCAACAACAAAGGCTTTAGAGGAAATTAAAGTAAACCTATCAAGCACTTTTTGGATAAAAACTTTTGGAAAAGGGTTTGGGGGTAGACACTAGAGAAACGAGAAGATGACATACCCTGTTCGGCCTTTCTTTCGAGTAGATGTGCGTCTAGATGTGGGCACATCCTTAGGCACATCCTTCACAGGGAATGGAACAATAATGGGTTCAACTTCGGTGTCATCCGGCATCGGTGGAATCAATCTCTTGGTCTTCTTTTTCCCGATCAAGTTCTTCTCTCTTCCTAACTTTGTAGTTTTCATACGAGGCAAGATCATCATCATCCGAACTTGAGCCGCTTTCATCATCAAAAGGCTCTAAGTCAGCTTGCGGCCAACTTTTTTCTTACCCTTTAAATCCATTAAAACTTTAGGCTAGGGGCTCTTCATCACTAAAGGATATAAGGTCCTCAACAGGACTAGACACCAAGGGCACAGAAGGGCTCAACAACGGTGAGAGCGAGCATAAAATATCCTCGTAGAGGGTGAAACAATAGGGGATATTATGGGATCGAGAAGAAATTATGGGAGGAATAGGTGCGGTGGCTCATCAATGATTACGGTGATGGGGGAGCCTCAACAGAGATCAAAGGTTCAATATGGGGAGTATCAACATGGATAACCGATTCAACAAGGGGAACAACCACTTAAGGGTAACAACAGGACTACTAACAGAGGAAGGGGAATAGATGATTTAGCCCTAGTCCCGACAAGGGGAATGATTACCTCATCTTCTTCTTCTTCTTCAAGAACAAATAGGCTGTTGAAGATTTCCCTCCCGAGGTTTCGACGGTTCTTGGCTTTGTCGTACTCGACGGCCTGCGAACCCTACCGCATCGACGAAGAGCACGCCTGGGGGACCGGAGTTGTAGCGAGACTTTGGGGGTTTTACTTGGGTCAACTTCCTCTTCTTAGTTGAAGAAGGTTCCACGCAATGGCGACATCCGATGGTGGGATCACCTTTAGGAGAGGATGGAGCTTTAGGGTTTTCAAAGAACGGAGGTTCCAATGTGGGGGATTTTGGAGAGGAAGCTTCCATTGTTGGATCGACGAGGGTGACGGGAAGAAAATTCCGCAAGAAATTTGGAAATTACAGGGTTTAAGACAATGTAACCTCGCCTTTAGCTATTGAGATGGGAGCAATGTCAAGAATGTCTTTCTCTTGAATGTTCGAATGCTCGGCCATTTAACGAGGAATCGGGGGTTGGTTAAACAAAGGCAAAGGGAATTAATGCAAAGGTGTGAGAGATTGTGTGCAAGGAGGAGGAAGAACAAAGGGTTTTGTCAAGGTTTATGGGGGATGGGACGGATGTGAGGTATATTAAATACTCACAGCCTCCCCTTTCCTACTAAAATTAGGAATCATTTTTCAAAGAGGTTTAACATACCTCAAAATCCTAAGCAGTCCTCCAACGGCTAGAAAACCTTAGCAGGTTACAACACACAAGCACCTTCCAAGAAAATAAGGGATTAAAATAAATCAAGATTTTGTAAGATTTTTATGAAAACAAAAATTACTTCGGCATATCTTTATTTAAAATAGAATCCCAAAAGAATTTTTCAACCTTTTTCAAACAAGTGATTGATACACACCTTTTCTTTTCATGAAAGATATTGGAGATCAAAACCTATATAATCAAAGAGTGAATTAAGAGAGAAAATTAATTAACTAACATATTTACAAAGCTCCTATATGTCCTAAAATGCAATATGCCTAGCATGATGCAAACACACAAGAGAAGGAAATATTCTCGGCTTATGGATGTGGCATAGGATGTGAGTCACATATCGGGACACATTTAGATCACAAAAAGTCAATGAGCAGTAATCCAATCCGCACAAACCTCTAGGATGCATCCACCAATTTTTTGTTGTGGATTTTTGCAATGTGAGTAGCTTTCTACTTTACTTGATCCCAAAGATAGCCCTTTTTCCCAATGATCTTATCAAGTTTGACTTCAAGTTTTCTTATGAAAATCACTTGATCACAATGGTATGACTTCATACTATGGGCTTTAAGCAATTTGCTTTCTCACATATATATATATATATATATTTTTTTTTTCTTTAGCACCCACTGTGAGATACCTAGAGAAGGTTATACCAAGTAATCAAAGGATTACATGGACAGGAAATACTCACAATTAAGTGATCAAAAATAATGTCAAAGATGAAGACTCACAAGTGACCACACCGAAAAATTCTCGTGCTAATGCATGATATTTTTGGATTTTTCTTTTATGATTTTTTTTTTTTTTCGCTTAAACTAATCTACAGATGTGTTAGAGGATGTGAGACACATCCGGTCTCACAACCTTAGATATCACACAAGCCAAGCAGACTTCCTCAAGAAGGAAAATCTCTCCAAATCTAATGCCTTTGTAAATATATCACCAATTGATTTTCAGTCCCAACAAATTCCTGCATTAATACGCTTTTTGCTCTACAAGATCTCTAATGAAATGATGTCTAATATCAATGTGCTTTGTTCTAGAATGTTGAACAGATTTTTAGATATGTCCAAGGCACTTTTGTTATCACAAAAGCAGTCAAAACTTTGCTATTTAATCCATAATCTTTTAGCATTTGATTCATCCAAAGTAATTGTGTGCAAAGAACTCCCAAGGGCAACATATTCAAATTTCGCCAGTGGACAAGGACACACAATTTTGCTTCCTACTATACCAAGACACAAGGTTATTACCTAGGTAGAAACATCCACCGGTGATACTTTTTCTATCATCACTATTTCCGGCCCAATCGAATCGGTGTACCCAACCAAATTTGTGTTTGTTTCTTTAGAGTAATGCGGACTCTAGGTTCACGGTCCCACTCACATACCTAATGATCCCTTTTCAATGCTTTAAGATGGGACACTTTAGGGTTGGCTTGGTATCTAGCACAGAGACATATGCGGAACATAATGTCAGGTCTACTTGCGGTGAGGTAAAGCAAACTTCCTATCATGCTTCTATAAAGGGTTTTGATCAACACTCTCACCATCGAATCATGACTTAGTTTTTGGGAAGATCCCATTGGGGTTCTTTGATGTGAAGAGTGTTCAAGCTCAAACTTTTTCACAAGATTCTTGGCATACTTAGGACGTGAAATGAACATGCCATCTTTGAATTGCTTAATCCGTAAGCCTAAGAAAAAGTTCAATTCACCTACCATACTCATCTCAAATGTGGAAGTCATGCTATCCACAAATTCGGCTAGCATTGGATCGAATTTGATCCAAACACAATGTCATCTACATAGATTTGTGCCACAAGAATCTCTTTCTTGTTTCTCCTCACAAACAAGGTTTTGTCAACCTCGCCTCTCTTGAATCCTAGTTGAAGCAAATGGTCGGGCCAATTGACTACCATACCAAGCTCTAGGGGCTTGCTTTTAGCCCATACAAAGAGCTTTCTTCGGTTATACACATGATTAGGATATTTGGAGTCCACAAAGCCTTTTAGGTTGTTCAACATAGGCTTCCTCATTTAATATCCCATTTAAAAGACACTCTTGACATCCATTTTGATGAAGAGTAATCTTGAGGTAACAAGCAATGGCTAACAAAAGCCTAATGGACTCCAATTCTTGCAACAGAGCAAATGTCTCCTCAAAGTCAATTCCCTCAATTTGAGTATAACCTTGAGCAACTAACCTAGCTTTATTTCTAGTTATCACACCTTGCTCATCGGTTTTGTTCTTAAAAATCCATTTGGTTCCTATGACATTACCATGTGAGGTCTAGGAACAAGAGTCCATACCTCATTCTTTTCAAATTGAATTAATTCATCTTGCATAGCCATAATCCAATCGGCATCTTTCAATGCTTCGATGTTAATATTCTTAGGTTCAATTTTAGAAACAAAACAACGAAGTTTACAGGAGTATGCTTGAGGAGCAACTCCATAAACCAGCCATCTTTCTATAATCAACTTTGTCCTTTTGTCTAGTTCTCACTTGAGCATGCACATCTCCCACAACTTGTGAAGTGGGGTGATTTTCTGGATTTTAGACGGGATATCCTTTGACCTATCTACACACCCATTCACATTACCTTACGGTGCTTCATCTGATCGAGAATCGGAGGAAGCTGTCCTCGATTACGGGAGTTTGAGTGGATGTGGGTGCAGATGTGGGTTCGAATGTGGAGCGAGATGTGTCCACATCCTTGGTTACATCCTTGTCGGGTTCATCATTTTTAACAAAGACTGTTTGGAAGTTTCTTTTGCTTTTTCTGAAGACCTGTTTCTTCATCCTTCCAAATCCGTACAGAAGCAACCCGAAACATCATCCTCGGCAGTCTTGAGGTTAAGATCAAGTGAGTCATCAAATTTAACATTAGCCAGATTCCATAATGGTCTTAGTTTTGAGATTGAAAACTCCGTAAGCTCTCTTTTGTTTGTGGAATAGCCCATGAAAATTGCTTTGTCACTTTTGAATCAAACTTGGACGGGTATTCTCTATCATTGAGAATATAGCAAACACAACCAAACACATGAAAATATTTTACGGTTGGTTTTTTCCAAGGAGAATTTGATATGGGGTGACGGTGCTACCAATCCTTAGAAACACCCTATTGCCAATGTGACAAGCGGTGTTTAAAGCTTACGCCCAAAACTTCTTGGACAAGTTCTTGGAACTTAGCATGACCCTAGCCATTTCTTGCAAGGTTCTATTCTTTCTTTCGGCAATTCCATTTCTTTGTGGGGTGATTAGTGCGAGAAAACTCATGAGTGATTCCCTTAGAATTGCAAAAATTGGTGAACATTTGATTCTCGTATTCGGTGCCGTGAGTCGGACCTAATCCTCACGAGTCTTAAGACCATAAAGATTTCTAACTCTTTTGTACCAATTTTTGAATTCTCCAATTGTTTCGACTTTTCTCTTAAGAACATTACCCAAGTGTACCTAGAATAATCATCAACACACACAAAGGCATACTTTTTCCTACCAAAGCTTTCTACTTCAATAGGTCCCATTAAATCGAGTGTGAATCATCTCCAAACATCTAGTTGTGGAGCATTGTTGGACCTTTTTATGTGATGCTTTTGTTTGTTTTCCCTTTTGACATGAACCGCGGACATCGGGGTTCTTGAAGTTCGGTTTAGGGAGGTCTTTGTGGCTTCAAACCTTTGAAGTTCTTCCAGAGTTCTACCAGTAGCATGCCCTAATTTTTGGTGCCACAGATTGACATCATTAGCTTTTGAGCTTAGGCAAGAAAGATTGTCACCAAATTGGTAACAATTATCGGCGGATCTAGGACCGGTAAACACACATTTATTATCCTTATCAAACACTTCACACAAGTGCTTATCAAACTTCACAAATAGGTCATGCATCACACGGTTGGTGATGCTTATTAGGTTGGCTTTCAAGCCTTCCACATGGTACACATTGTGTAATTTTGGGAGACCCTTGACATCTAGTGTTCCTTTCCCAACAATCTTTCCTTTAGCACCCCCACCAAAATTTACTTTCCCTCCATTAATTACTTCATAGTTAAGAAGGACTGCTTGGTTTCCAGTCATGTGCCTAGAGCACCCACTATCAAAATACCAAGAGCCAGAGACAGTACTCTTGAGGGAAGAGTAAACAACATTACAATTGGTAATTGGTTTGGCTACCCATTTGTTTAACAGTTTTCTTTTTGGGTTGCGAGAGGTCTCAGATTGATTGGATGTGTGTTAGGATGTGCATACATCTTCTCACACATACGAGGTACATTTAAAACTACCGGATTTTTATCGGCCTTGAGTTTTGTAACGAAGGGCCTAATGTGACCGGGAGCTAGGCGGTAATGGCAAATGTAATGCCTCTTCCTTGGTCTCTTCTCACTCGAATGACTTTTTCTTTAAAAGCTTGTTTTTTCACACTTTTAGAGGTAGAACCCTCATATCCCTCCTTTACAAAATTATTTTCAAAACCTATACCAATTTTGTCACGTTGACCCATGGAAAAAGCTTCTTCCATTTTCATTTTACTTTTTGTTTAACTTAGTGAAAGTATTATCGGCTTTTTCACATTCATTTCTTGAATTTTTCAAGGTCAACTTCTCTTTTGGTCACAAGGACTTCCAAGTCTTGCAATGGTATCCTTCGAGCATCATTTTCTTTTGAAAGTCTGACTTTTTCATCTTCACAAGTAGCTAATTTATCGGACAGAGATTTGTTTACCTTAACAAGTACCTCAATTTTGTCCAATCTTTTCATCCAATCTGTATGCGAGCTCCTTGTATGTGGCAAAGAGTTCCTCATGGGAATGTCTCTTTCTTCATCTTCATCATCTGAATCTCCTTTTACGAGAGAAACGGTTCGGCTCCAGTCCAGATGTGACACCTGAGATGTGTACCTGGCCCGAGCCCACATCCAAGGGTTTTTCGGGAGTATATTCTTCTATATCTGCGAGAAAAAGCATTAAACACGAATGGCAATTTAAGACAGACATGTTAGCCACTTCTTCTTCCTCATCCTCACTGTCACTAAGGGTAGGGTTAAGCTCATTCCCTTCTTTTTAAGTGTATTAGCACACTCATTGGCATAATGACCAAAGCCACGACATGCCCTACATTGGACAGAGATTCGGATGATTTATTTTCAAAACTTGGTTTCTTGAATCCGAGTGTCGGTGCTAGGTTTTGGCTTTTCGGCGATCTTGGAAGTAGGTCTATTGAGGGAATTTGCTTATCCTTCTATTTTTCGAGTATAGAACTGAATTTCTTTGAAATAAAAGCTACATCCTCATCTTCAAGATTAGACTTGTCAATTTCGGAGGATAGTTCCACAAGCTCTTTTGGTAGAGCGGCTGAAGACTTTTAAGCGGCAAGATCGTGTGTTTTGTTCTTCTTCCGAGCCTCGAGGTTAAGCTCAAACACGGTCAAGATTCCTATGATAGTATCAAGACCTACGAGTGTTTGTGTCCTTTGTTTCTTCAATCACGGCTACTTTAATGTTAAACCTTTCGTGCAAGGTTCTTAGAATTTTACTAACAAGTCTTGCATTGGAGATAGATTCTCCTAGACTTGTGCATTCATTTGAAATCTCATGAATCTTAGCGGCATATGACACAATATCCTCGGTTTCTTCCATTCGAAGTAACTCAAACCTATCCATTAAAATTCTAAGCCTCGGTAGCCTTTACACTTGGTGCTCCCTCACATTGAGTTTGCAAAATATCCCAAGCAGAACTTTGGCTATACTTTCATTTGTTATAAGCTTGTACATATTCCCGGAAACATGTTGGAAATAGCACCCGTGGCTTTTGAATTGTAATTTGCGGCTTGTATTTCATCAAGAGTCCATTGTTCTTCGGGTTTTCTTTCAAAGAAGGACTCATGACACCGAGAAGATGGCTTTTTCTCCACGGTAGGAGGTTGCCATGCAACAAGAATGCACATCCAAGCTCTTTCATCAATACTTTTGATGTAATTTCGCATCTTAGACTTCCAAAGAGAATAATTTGTGCCATCGAAGACGGGAGGCCTATTTTGGTGATTTTGGCATTCCATAATGACTACACTTTACGGATCGACACTCAGGTAATATTTCGAGAGTTGGCTACGATACCAATTGAAAGTTTCGTGTAGCTAGGAAACTTTAATCACGCAATAGGCAAAGGATGTGAGTACGAGATGTGTCTCCTGTTTGTCCACACATCCACGAGATAATGCGGCGGAATAAAACAATTAAATGTAAATAAAATGCAATAACTCAAGAGTTATATACGCCAACGATACGTGTGATCAGCAAACTAGGCTTACGCCCAAAAACCTTTCACTATAAAAACTTATGTTTCTTACAAAAACAAATAAGTGAAAAACTAAAATATGAAAATACTAAACAAGTTCTAATCACCTTCTATGATATGAACAACTCCCCTTTCCCAAGTAGGACTTATTCAATCAGAAGTAAAACAAGAGAACTTTATGAAAAACTAGATGTGAGTTACGGATGTAAGCTCACAACCTAAAATCAACTCAATCGAAAGCTATGAAGTATGTATGTTTTTCTCTCTAAAACCGTAGCTTCTCATTGTGCTGAATGCCTTGTATTTATAATGCACCATTGAGAAGATCTTCATGCAATCGACCTCTTCCTTTGTGAGATTCCTTTTTCTATATGAAAACATATAACACACTCACAAGGAAATCAAATATTAGTAGGTTAGTCCTAATATAAAACTATGTACATAAATAAAAGATATTTACATAATTGCAAACTCTTAATAAAATTAAGATACTTATAAATCTCCATGAAAGTCTCAAAATCTTCTTACCATAATAGAAGACAAATTAAATAAGGAAACATAAATATGTTCCCAAAAAAACTCACGTTTTCATCCTCCGAACCAAAGCTTTGATACCAGTTGTTGTGAAATTGGTGCTCCCCCGTTGCAATCAAGACAAAGAAAACAACACACCCACACGTACAAGAAAGAAACAATCACACACAAGAACACAAGAGTTGTTTACCCGGTTCATTCACCAACTCGTGAACTACGTCCGGGGGCAATTGCCAAGCCAATATGTTATTAGTCTTCTTCTAATATGTTGCTACAATATGTTCTAGGCCGAAATTATGCTTATATAGTTATACAAGGAAGCCCTAACTCAGTTTAAGAAGAGATCTAATCAAAATAGGAAACAAAATAAAAATCTGCTGCAGATCCGGACCGAGCGCGGCCGCCCTCAAGGCCAGCGCGGCCGCCCTCAACGGCAGAAGATTTTGGCACCCACGAAAGAACTCCAGCGCGGTCGCTCTCCACCTGAGCGCGGCCGCTCTCCTCGACAGAAGCACCTCCGAGATTTTTCCTTCTTGATTCACCGACTCCTCCGACTTAGGCTCCTCCTCTTCCTTGTAGTTTAGGATCCAATCCCAACATAACGCAGTCTCCTTCTCACGGTACCGGAAGAAGAATCTCGAGCCGTTTCGATCTCCCATCGACGAGTCTTCCGACACGCTCGCCGTGTTCAACATTAATCCATCCTCCGGTAAGGATTTTTTGTGTCGATCTGTGAGAGCATTGTACAATACAAATTATTCATGCACAGATAAACGATAATGCGCTTGCTTGTATATTTTAGCGACTCAAAGTTACAATGACTATGGCCAAATTGGTTTTCAAATGAAAGTACAACTCTATATGCATGTAATGTAATTGTTTTGAATTTTAGTGACCATGTTCAAATTGATTGGGCAAGTGAAGTACAGCTGCATTGAATGAAACTGATGCACAAAAATTTGTTACGGTCTAGTCTATATCATCTCAACTTTCTGACATTGTTGTGCTTCTATCAGCACATCATCGAAAGCAATTGTGTGAGTTGCACATCATGTATCTCTTATGCGCCCGTATGTCCTATTTAGTGTTGCTGCTGTTTCAGTAGCTAACTCTTTGAATCTACATCCCAGGTAGTTTCTTATAACTGGCTTAGGTAATGCATAAGGAGAATCGTATCTTATATCTTGCCTAAAGGTTATACTATGAGATTTTGAAAGATGTGCTGTAATTCATCTGGTAGTCCATTTATCAAAGAACGCTAGGCAGAGTTTCTTGTTTAAATTCAATGCAGAATTTAGTTCTTCTAAACTGGCGAAGGCGACAGTCGCAAACCCACACGAATGGAGTATGAGAGGAAGGCTAAAGACTTATGTGCTTTACACTTTTACTTCTGTGGATTCCATTCATGTTCCTATATCTCAATGAATGTAACTATTCATTTTACATTATTAAGGGTTAATTTGATGACTCTCAACAGGAGGGCTTGATGAACCAATATTCCGACCTTACGCTGAAAGGGACCGGGGCTTTAGACATTATGAAATAGAAGGTCTCCAAGACCCATTAAGCAATTTTCCATGATTCATGCTCTGGCGGTTCTTCTCTCTAAAAAAGAAAGCGAAAGCTCAAAAGATATGATGAATTGGTTCTTCAGCCACTTTGATTGCTTGGAACTTGCCTTCATATTCATAACAAGATATTGAATGCCCGGTCTGCTTCATTAAAAGGTATATAAAAACCTTGATATATAGTTAGGTTGTAGGAAATTGCGAAATACTGTGGTCTTTAGTTTGATAGGGGAAAGTAGTTCATTGATAGAGATTGAAACTGAGAATTTTCAAATTAAATGGGCCTTCACGCAAAATATAGTCTTCATGTTGTTCTCTCTATATATATGCCAAAGTGCATAATCCTTACTCCTATCTGTTTGCTTGGATCCATAAAATCTGTAAAATTATATGATTTGATACTGACCCGAGAATATACTGTGAATATACATGTTGACCATTTCCAGATGCTATGATATAGTCTAATTCTTTTTCTTTTCTTTTTTCCCCGCTTAATGTCTTATCCTTGACAGTAGGCCATATACTTGTGGTATCATAACAGAAGCATGAGAGTACTGATCGTGTACGTTTGCATATACTTGGCATTTCGCAGGCCTGGTGTATTTGCTCGAAGAGTATTATCATTATGTTTGGCATTTCGTAGCTGATGTGCTTTGTATTTTCATTCTTTAGTGTAATGTTATTGTAGTTTATTATGAGCCTCTTTCTTAGCTCCTTTTCTGTTGGGTCTCATTTATATTTTTCCTTTCAGTCTGTCATAGGTAGGGGTAGGTGTGCAGTAGGTATGATCATGCTATAATTGTTTCTTTTTTGGAAAAAATGACCATTTAGGTACCGTACTGTACTCTCCCAAATTTACGAACAGGCAAGCATACTTTTAATTTGACGAATATAGCAGTGT
The DNA here is from genome assembly GCA_022495995.1 of Adenophora triphylla var. japonica. Classification (NCBI taxonomy): domain Eukaryota; kingdom Viridiplantae; phylum Streptophyta; class Magnoliopsida; order Asterales; family Campanulaceae; genus Adenophora; species Adenophora triphylla. The sequence goes on along the minus strand of JAFEMH010001228.1, from coordinate 374,353 downwards.
GTTTTCATGTTTTTTTTTTTTTTTTTACAACTATGGCAAAAAACATGGATGTCATTACAATGACATCCGTTATCTTTTTAACGGAATCCATGTTTTTTCTTTAACTGAAAACGAAAATAAAAATATGATGCTACATTTGTCAAATTAGAAGTACGTTAGTCAATTTATAAACTTTGGAATAGTACATTATTTAAATATTACTTGTCCCTTTTTTTGGTGAATAAGAATCGGTAAATAGAAATACCACATTTAAGTATGTACATTCTTTTATTTGACAAGAAGTTGGAGAGTTTTTTATATACTTGAGAGTCCAGTGGTCATAATAAACAAAATCGTGGAACATGTATAATTCTTCATTGGATGGAAAAACAGTCTATCAAAATCTGTGTTCTGATCACTAAAAGTTTAGAGATGAAGACCTTTCTCTAGAATATGTGTTCCTTTTCATCTTTGGAAAGCAAAAATGTGTTACTTGTCAATTATTCACAGCGGCCCACCACTAAGATTTTTTATTGTACCCACTTGTAGGCCTTTAGATTGGTTAGCCATTCTCCTCCATTCTCTCTCTCTCTCTCTCTCTCTCTCTCACACACACACACACACACCAAGAAGTAAATGCAAATCTGAGGAAACAAAGATGGCCCCTTTTTCAAGTCCAGCACCTACTAAAGATTCATTTTTTTATCTCTTACATATATATGTTCTCCTAGGTTTCTTTATTACTTGCATTAAAGCATCAGAGACAGTTCCAAGATCTCAGGAATATGATAGAGTGAATAATCTGCCTGGTCAACCTTCAACTCCATCAGTCTCCCATTTCTCTGGCTACATCACTGTCAATCAAGAACATGGAAGGGCCCTCTTCTACTGGTTCGTTGAGGCTCAATCTCAACCATCCAACAAGCCTCTTCTTCTCTGGCTCAATGGAGGTACACTCTTTATAGTAAATTCTTATGCTGAGTCATCATCAAAGAGATGTACCTTGTGCAGCATAATTTGTACCCTGCTTTCTGAATGCTATTTGCAGCAAATGTGCACCAAAATACCTTTACTGGGCTTTTGGTGCCCATTGCATATATGTACTGGTTTTGAGAAACCCTCATGTTATGATTGGTTCTTGTAGGGCCTGGTTGTTCATCTATTGGATATGGTGCTGCTGTAGAGTTGGGTCCTCTTAAAATCAACAAGAATGGAGGTGGTCTTGACTTCAATTACAATTCTTGGAATCAAGGTTGGTTCAATATTCTATTACTCCCTCCGTCCCAAAATGAATGGCCAAAAATATTTAGTCTTGATCAAGAGCAAATTTGAAACTTTTTTGGTCATTCATTTTGGGACAGAGGTAGTACATTTTTAAAAAGAAGTTTGGCAGTACCTTTGAGTTATTAGAACTAATTTTGATTGTTGGATTGCCTGAATTTCAAAATGCAATATATGCAACTCCCCCAAAGTAGACAAAGGTTGAGTTGAACATTAGATCAAGAGTATATAAACCAGCACAGTGAAAGATGTGATAATTATTCTTTAATTAATGAAGTATAATATGGTCTTCTGCAGAAGCTAATTTACTCTTTCTGGAATCACCCATTGGAGTTGGGTTCTCTTACACAAATTCATCTGATGATTCTAAAGAATACAACGATCGATTTGTGGGTAACTCACTATCCTTGTGAACGTAACATTTCTCCATTAATGACATTTTTTCTACACTAAAATCTAATGTGATAATGTAATCTTGATTTTCTCAGCTAAGGATACCTACAATTTCTTGGTAAATTGGCTCCAGATGTTCCCGCAGTACAAATCTCATGATTTCTTTATATCGGGAGAGAGTTATGCAGGTAATATAGCCTAACCCCGAATTAACCGCAGCACAAATTAGATCAATGTTTCTCATGTTCACAAGTTTCTTCATGATTGGCACAGGACATTATGTGCCTCAACTAGCAGAGCTCATTTATGACAGAAACAAGGATAAAAACAAATACCCACAAATTAATCTCAAAGGTTTCATAGTAAGTACCTCAACATTTTATTATTCCTATTCCTATTCCTAAGTTCCACGACAGATTTATTAGAGATTAGCTTACATGTATGATTATAAATTGCAGGTAGGTAACCCGGAGACTGACGATTATTATGATTATAAAGGTATATTAGAGTTTGCATGGAGCCATTCAGTAATATCTGACCAGGATTATGATAACGCTAAGAAAGTGTGTGATTTCAAGAAGTCCATTTGGTCCGATGAATGTTTCAAAGCTATGAATAAAGTCTTTGTCAAGTACAATGAGATCGATATATATAACATATATGCCCCAAAATGTCTTCTCAACGGCACCTCTTCTTCGTCCGCATCTAGTGATATCAGTGATAGCAACAATGGTGTACGTCTCTCTCAGGTGATTCTTTCAAGAAGTTTCCATCTACATGTGTCTGGTATGCTTTATGTGAAATAAATACATCTTAAGACTAAGCTGAATAGCTTCCAAAAAATTTATACTTGATATGAAACTGGGTGATTTTGGCTTTCAGTATATTCTACAGTACTTCCTTCATCCCATTATGAAATGTCCAATTTTAGGTTTGAGTGAGAAAGTTGATACTCCCTCCGTCCCTAAATGTTTGTCCCATTTGACTTTTCAAACATTTTAATTTAGTGATTTTGAAACTTTAATTTTGGTTATTTTTACGAACGCTTTGAAAATTATTGATAATATACACCGCCGTTATGTAATACTCCGTCCCTAAATGTTACAAGTTTTGAAAATTTAGTGATTTTGAAGCTTTAATTTTGAAAATGAGACTAACTTTTTGGGACAAAGAAAAAGGGGAAGTGGGACAAACATTTAGGGACGGAGGGAGTAGCATTTAGTAGCATAAGTACATAACAATCCTTAATGATCTCACCATATTGCATCATGAGTGTAAGTTTGAATTAAAACTTGTTTGATGATGGATGATTTAGTAAATTCTCCAAAATATAGACTTTCATTTGGAGATAAATTTTCGAAAAAATAGACATTCATTTTGGTTTTGGTACGGAAGGAGTTCTTGTTTTCCTATATCTACCAAATCCTGGTGAGTTTGGAAAACTTATTCCAGAGGTCATTTTTGTGGAACAAACAGAGCCCTAAAGATGCTTACTTGCATAATAATCAGCCTGGACAAAAGAACTGAGAGACATTTTTCATATTTTTTTTAATCAAAACCTGTTTTTATAAACATTTCCCTGAAACAAATGGGACTATGTAAGGTAAATATTCATCAATTTAGTAACAGCATTACTGTATCTGGTCTGGAGCAGAGTCGAGGATCAAAGCGGATGAGACTTCTTGGAGGTTATGATCCATGTTATTCAACATATGCAGAAGAGTACTTTAACAGGATTGATGTTCAGAAAGCTCTCCATGCAAACCGTGGAGATAAAACCCATGTTGAATGGAAAGTCTGCAAGTAAGCTTCCTATCCTTGGCCCCTGTTTTCTGCTGCAGTATTTGAGCTCGTAACTAAAATTTCGTTTCTTTTTCCAGTAATTCTGTCTTCAATCTATATGAATATGATGTTTTCTCTCTTCTCCCCGTCTACACAAAACTCATTAAAGGTGGCCTCAAGATATGGATCTTCAGGTAAATTTTGAGATTTTGAACAGTGACCTGAATAGAAATGAAAATTAAGAAGTTGGCGACTTTATTGAAGAATTACGTAATATAGTCCATTTTTTTTTGCCTTTGGGTAACATATTTGTTCTGTGAATGTGGTAATGGAACAGTGGGGATAGTGATGGGAGAGTGCCAGTCATAGGATCAAGATACTGCATTGAAGCTCTTTTACTTCCTCTAAAATCCCCGTGGAGCTCTTGGTATCACAACCATCAGGTTAGTTCATGTTCCATTCTCTCTTGAACTCATCAACACACACACACACACACCTAGAAAAAAGATCGCCCACATACAAATAGGAGTGAACAGGGCTCTCTCATACACACACGAAGGAAAAAGATCTCCTACATACAAATACGAGTGAGAACTAGAACTCACACACACCACACCTTGGAAAAAAGATCACCCACAATCAAATACAAGTGAACTAGAACTCGGACACAAACACACACCTAGGGAAATGATCACCCACATACGAGTGAACTAGAACTCACACGCACACCTCGGAAAAAGATCATCCACATACAAAAACGAGTGAACTAGAACACACCCACACTCGCACACTCCTTGAAAAAGGATTACCCACATACAAAAACGAGTGAACTAGAACAACCCCCCTCCCCACACCTCGGAAAAAGATCACCCACATGCAAAAAACGAGTGAACTAGAACACACACACCCCTCAAAAAAAGATCACCCATATACAAAAACGAGTGAACTAGAACACACAAACCTAGAAAAGCTCAACCCCATATAAATACAAGTGAACTTTAACAGACACACACACACTCGTGATCAAGATTAGCTAGTGTCTTCAGTCATGAAGGAAAAAGATCTCCGACATACAAATACGAGTGAACTAGAACTCACACACAACCACACACCTCGGAAAAAGATCACCCACAATCAAATACAAGTGAACTAGAACTTGGACACAAACACACACCTAGGGAAATGATCACCCACATACGAGTGAACTAGAATTCACACGCAACCACACCACACGCACACCTCGGAAAAAGGATCACCCACATGCAAAAAATGAGTGAACTAGAACACACACATTTTAAAAACGAGTGAACTAGAACACACCCACACTCGCACACTCCTCGAAAAAGGATCACCCACATGCAAAAAATGAGTGAACTAGAACACACACACACCTCGAAAAAAGATCACCCATATACAAAACCGAGTGAACTAGAAGACACACCTAGAAAAGCTCACCCCATATAAATACAAGTGAACTTTAACAGACACACACTCGTGATCAAGATTAGCTAGTGTCTTCAGTCATCTTGAAGTATCTGAATAAGCATTAGTTTTTCAAATATGGATGAAATCTGAAATAGGTTAAGTGAAAAATGCAGGTGGGAGGGAGGATTGTGGAGTATGAAGGGTTAACATTTGTGACAGTAAGAGGTGCAGGGCATTTGGTACCTCTGAATAAGCCTAGCGAAGCTCTTGCTATGATCCATTCGTTCTTGTCCGGCCAGCCTCTCCCGACTAACAGATCGTGAGATGGATCATACTGCTACCCTGACAGATATATTGTCAGATAATAATCTTTTCTTCCATGTCAAATGGTTTCAAAGAAGCAGGAACACATGTAATCTGACTTGCTCAAAGTAATTGTTTAAATATCTTTTTTTTTTTCTTGATCAACATTAAAATTGAATATTCATTTCCATTCCAGAGAAAGGAATATTAGATTTCTTGTGAAAGTATGATCAGGTTGTGTGGCAGCCTTGTTGAGGGATTGATCTTTAATAATTTAGTCACATTTCTTTTTGGAATAATTTGGGATCTAAACTGCTGATCTTATTTTTTTTTCAACAACCCTTCAAAAAATAGACTCATATTTCGTTACGATTACTATTAATAAGAGCAAATTTGAAATTTTTTTAGACATTTATTTTTTCATGAAAGAAGTACTCCGTAATTGATATTAATTTAACTTGAAATCGCACATAATATTAAATTAATATTAACCGCTACCAATAGAAGATAAGATATTAAGATGTGACCACACTTTTCTACACTGAACTGTTGAAAATTGTACACAGTTGAAAAGAGCAAACATGTGGAGGAATGGTCCTAAACCCTAAAATGTGTAGCTTGGCCGCCAAGCAAACCGGTATCTACTGAATAATGGTATATTCATCCCATTTTAAATAAGTGCTTTTTTTTAGTATACCTTTATTTTATTATTCATTTGAAATTATAAAATATATTTTCTTTTAATTTAAGGGAAAATTTAGTTTTTGTCCATCGTACTTTGATGCGTGTGTCATTTTTACCATTGAACTTTATTTTTTCATTTTTACCGTCGTATTACACACATGATGTAATTTTATACCCAAATATATGTTATGTGTACCCAAATTTATTTCATTTTTAGTAAGGATTAAGAAAAATAAATGTTATGAGCATAAAAAATAAAATAGGAGAGAAAAAGTGGATAGAAAGTTTTGTTGTAAAAATGACAAATGAATCTCATTGTGCATTTTAAGTAATAAAGAAACTGAGAAACTTAAATTGAAATGTAATAAAAGGAAAATAAAAAATTTAAATCAGACGGATTTTAGGGGATATTTTTCTGAATTAATTTCATTTCAAAATTATAATTCCTAAAATAACTCGCATTTGAAACTATTTTTTGAAATGATCATCTTTTTAGAACTCGCTACATGTTGTAGCGAGTTCAACATTTGACCATTGAAACTCGCTACACCATGTAACGAGTTTAAGCGTACACAGAACTCGCTACATGGTGTAGCGAGTTTACAAAGACATTTTTTTCAATAGATAAGGTTTGCAGATCTAGATTCATTCTCATTCTCATATACTCTCATACTTACTTTCCAAAAAAAAAAATTCAAATTTTCACATCATTTAATTTCAGAATCGTTGAATACCAAAAATCAAGGTAAATTAACATTATCTTAGTAATTGTTTTTACTTGTGTTTAGATATATAAATTTAAGTTTTTTTTACTGTGTTTTAGTATATTATAGATATAAATGTTAGGGTTTTGATATGTAGGTTTTAACACTTTGATTTCGTAATGTAGGTTAAAAATAAATGGGGTTCAATCATTTTCATATGCTATTGGGGAGGTGATGATAAACAACCATTTGATGGTCCTCATTTTAAAAAAGGGTCAAAATGTGCAATTAGTGCTAATTGTCGATGGAGATACAATGAGTTGATTGATGAATTATATATAAAAAAATGGGCTTAGATCGTCACAATATGATTTGGAAGTCATTTATAAATGTCCTCATACTTTTGAAAGGGGGATTAATGAGTACTTTCCTTTCCGTATTGAAGATGATGTGTGTATTGATATAATGTTCGATGTTTTAGCTAAATTTGGGGAGATGGATAATTTGCAGATGTACGTGGTTGTAAAATTGATTGAAAATCAACGTTATCCAGAGTTTGAAACACTCCACACAGAGTCCATTTATGGGTATTCACCAAGTTGTAACCGTGATGCAAGGGCTGGTCCAAATGCACAAACACTTGTATCAACTCGAACTTCAAATTATGGTAACATCGCATGCACAAATGATTGAGTTGATGATGATAATTATGAAAATGATGTAGATTATGAAGAAAAAGAAGAAGACACTGATGTAGATGCAATGCTAGATGATGTTTATGATTAATATCAGGAGGGTAGTAGTGATTCTGATGTCAATTTGGGAGAGGGTAATAATGGGCCTATTGATGATGACGTGGAACACATTTTGTTCATTATGAAGGGCCGGGAAATTGAAGGTATGAGAGAGCAGATTATCCTTTTTACAATGATATTGGTTGTTCTGCTCGACAATAAAAAGGCTTCATTGATTACCATAATGAACCTAGTTTTCCAGTTTGGGATCCAGAGAAAAATGAAATTGCTAAGGGGATACGCTTTTCTGGCAAGAACGAAGCGCAATTTGATATAAAAAGGTACCATATTTGCACCAATCGCCGATTCAGGGTAAGAAAGAGCACAACTTACACATGGGTAATTGAATGTCTATTGAAAATTTTTCATGCAATTTTTATCTTCGTGTGAGTAGGAGGATGTTTGGCTATTAGGAAGTGACCAAGTATAAGGCTTCTCATTGCTGCTTATATTCTGGAGAAAGTCGAGATCACCCCAACCTAGATACGAAGTTTATTGGTCAGAAAGTAGTTAGTCTTATTAATGTCGATTCAGATGTCAAGGTTGGAGTTATTATTGAACACATCGGTGATATGTTTGGAAAGGAAATTACCTAAAAAAAGGCATGGTGTGGAAAGCGGAAGGGCATTGCAGAGGTTTTTAGAGATTGGGAAGAATCTTATATAAGGTTACCAGGTTACCCCGCATCCTAGCAGCCATCCAAAAATACAACCCCAGAATAATTGTTAAGTATACTCATCCTCCTCCTCATGTCGGTGAATTACTCATGTTTCAACGAGTGTTCTGGGCATTTGGGCCTTGCATTGAATCTTTTTCTCATTGTCGGCCTGTCATTTCTGTTGATGGAACATTCATTCATGGTAGATATAAATGGGTAATATTGATTGCCATAGGTGTTGACGCCCAAGACAGTATACTTTCTCTTGCATTTGTTGTTGCTGAAAAAGAGGAATGGACGAACTTGCGTTGATTCTTATATCTTCTTTGCAGACATATTATAAAGTGTCGTGAAGTATGCTTGATATCTGACTGTTATCACGGCATGATTAAGACTATAGCGGAAGATACATGGTGACTAAATGTGCATCATCTATATTGCTTGAGAGTTGAGACATATACGAGCAAATTTCTTGGATAAGCATAGAAGGGAAGGTTTGAAGTATCTGTTTTGAAGAACGGGTAAAACAAGTCAAGATAGAAAATTGAAATCTATCATAGAGAGTCCGTTCAATAAACCCCGAGGCAATTGCATGGTTTCTGAATTTAGATGCCAGAAAATGGACATTGGCACACGATGGTGGTTACAGATATGACATTATAACCACTAACATGTCTGAGGTTTTCAATTGTGTCATTAAGGGAGCCGTGGGATGCCAATAACAGCAATTGTTGAAATTGCCTTATACCGTTGTGTGGAGTACTTTCAAGTAGGGCTGAACAAAAAATTGACGGACCGGACCGATAGAACCGGACCAGACCAATGAAAATCGGACCAATCCAATAGAATTAGTTTGGTTCTGGTCTCAAATTTATATGAAACCGATTATTTGGGCTGGTCCTGATTTTTAAAAAAATACATATGATTCTGGACCGAACCCGGGCCGGACCAATTATGTATATATTATGTATAATATATATATGTATATACATATATATGTATATATGTATATGTATATATATGTATATACATATATATGTATATATATGTATATACATATATGTATATACATATATATGTATATATATGTATATATATATATATATATATATACATATATATGTATATATATGTATATATATATATATATATATATATGTATATATATATACATAATACATAATATATATATATATATATGTATATATATATATATGTATATATATATTTATTCATAATTTCAAATTTCTAATTTCCAAAAAAAATAAAAAAATTTGATGTGACCTTATCTATCCAGCGACATTACAAGTTTACAAAAATTCTAACCCTATCATATCTCTTTCATTTTCGCCGTTTGGTTTTCTATCCCTCTCTCTCTCTCTCTCTACGCTTTTCCCCTCTCTCATCTTTCTCTCATCTCAATTCTCAACCCTAGAAATCAAATTAATTTTTCATGGCGGCGCCCTGATTTCGACTCAGCTGTCCAACCACGGCACCACCATCGATCTCTACCGACGGCACAGCTGTAACGGAAGTAATTAATCTACGACGCAGATCTATTTTTTCGTGCGAGATTGCAGAACATCATTACTCTGCTTTTTTGCCTCTCAAATCTCCAATAAAAAGTAATGATTTAATGAGATTTTGATGTTATTTTCTCAGTCTCTACCTCCAATCTACTCGTATTTTCAATCTTATTACAATTTTGCATTTGAATTTAATTATTAGGGTCTGAATCATATTTATGTTTTTTCTCTTTTGTAGATGGAACCTGCTGCTAATGTTGATTCGGTTGATGCCTCTCGAGGTATTTTTATTTGAACTTTGTTTATATAATCATCCTATATTTTGGTTTCATGAAAAAAAATAGTTGTTGCATGTTTTATCTTTAGAAAAAATATATAGTAGTGTAACTTGTGAAACTGATGAAATCGGACATGGACCGAACCATTGGAGCCAGACCAATGTGACCGGTCATGTAATGTAATGGTCTGATTCTGATCCTGAATTTAGGCAGAACCGAACAATTGGTCTGGTCCTATTTTTTTTTTGAAATTTTGATAAAATTCGGACCAATTCGGACCGTGAACACCCCTACTTTCAAGTAAGGCATGGATTTTCACTTAATGCCTTAGAAGGTAATCCTGATAACCCTAACATCAATCTCCTACACCAATTCAGCTAGAAAGTTTATTACCGATACTTGAAAAATAGCGAGAAAGGTATGACACATCAGGTAAGGAGGTTCAACACTTATAAGATAGGGGTGTATCAAGTAACAACCGCACGTCAGGGTGATAAAGGTGGAAATATCCAAATTGTCTGATTTAATGAGCATGCCTGCACATGTGGTAAATGGGTTGCATATCATATGCCTTGTTCCCATCTTCTTGCATGTTGTCATGCACAACATCTTGATGGTCATTTTTTCGTTTCTCCATTTTACACCATTAGGGAATACTACAAGACATAGAAGGGAATATTTGAACCAATCTAGCATGAGGACAATTGGGATGTGGATGGTTTGGTGCCACGTTTTTTCCCTAATCCCCACCTTCGACGTTTTTCGAAGTCTGGACGGCTTAGATCAAGACGCTTCCGAAATTGTATGGACTTTCAAGCAGATAAAGGGAAGATTCAGTGTTCATCATGCAAACAAAAAGGCCACAATTGTCGTAGATGCCCAAACATTAGGGAGTAGAATAATGTTTTCCATGTAATTTATGTTTGAGTTGTTGGATTTACTTTGTATTTCATTTGGATTTCGTTTGAGTATGACTTGAATGTAATTTTGATTGTTTATAACATTTATGTTGTTTGTTGTTTGAATATGACTTTATTTTTCGTTTGGATTTAGTTTGACTTGGATTTACTTTCAGTTTCAGTTTCTGTGTGCATGTGGGATTATAGCAGTTTGCTTCTGTAGGAGTTATTGCAAGTGAAATCGCTACACGTGTAGTGAGTTCACTTGCAGTGACTCCTACAGCAGCAAAATTTTGTAATCCCACATGCGCACAGAAAAACCATATACCCAACTTTACAACCTGTACAATATACCAAAACCAATATATCAAACTGTAAAACATGTACAATATATCATAAAACACACCTGCACACATGTACTAAAGTCTCAAAACAATATACTAAACTGTACAAAAACTTAAAAAATCATACAACAAACATCCAAATAAAAACTTATAAAATCATGCAGAAAATTCATAAATGTTTTCTTACAACTAATACAACTAATAACACAAAGATTTATTACATCTAAATAAGAATATAGTTTCACTTATTTCTCCTCTTATATTTCTATTATAGGCAGCCGGGGTGAACTTTTTGTCGGATACCGCTCTCGACACTCTCTTCTAATCAACTCCTCCCGTTGAGTTGGGGTAAGACGTACCCCACTATATAAAGTCGCATACGAATTAGAGAAGGGTGGAATATCCGCTCCTGAGTATGATAAAGGAACCATAAAGCCACTTCTCAAATATACCAGCGTGTGAAAAGTCCTAGGTGGAGGGTCAATGAAATCATCATCATCATTAATAACCCCACTTACCTGACTCGGGTCGTGGCGAGGGTAAAAACCTGAATAAATACCCTCCTCAATCTCATATCTATTCCTCTCCTCTGCCTCCTCCACCTGAGTAGGTCCCTATTGTGAATGATAATCAAAGAGTCCATCATACTGAGTCTCGGAATCTGGTTGTACCTCGGGCTCTGGCTCATCTGGCTCGTTGTGCAAGTCCATTTGTGGTTGTGGTTGTGGTTGTGGTTGTGGTTATGGTTGTGGTTGTGTGCATGACGTCTAACACGACGATATTGAGGTTCTACCCTCTGTACGCGATCTAGCGGTGATGGAGGTGCTTCAGCCTCAAGTCGTTGTTGCTCCCTAATGAGCGTGTGTCTAATCAACCTCCGCATCTCAGCTTGTTGCGGACACGACATATGCTGCTGCTCCTCATTGGTGATATACATACGTTGAAGGTTTTGCACCTGTTTTTATAGCAAAAAAAATAAGAATGAGACATAAGTTAATAAATTGAAGTTTCTTTTTAAAAAAAAAAAACTAGAAAAAATAATGAAAAATGTAAATACTTACCATGCTCTCCAGGAAAGGGGCAACCGATCGGTATCCAGCTTCCTTTATATGAAGGGGGTTCTGCACAAACATGCACGTTATACTCCGAAACCATATCATATATGGATCAGTGTAATGCATAACATGAAATATGGGACCCCAGAGCCAGTAAGTTTCGCCACTGTCAACAAAGTCCAATGTATTGTTGATGGTGGTCGCTCCAAATTACAAGATCGTTTCCACGCCTATCAACTCTGTGCAAGTCCCTCCGAGTGTTACAAGGTTCTAGGACCCCCTGCAGCATGCCAAACTGCCTCATAACACGATCTGGCAAATGCCACTCTATCCTCTCAAAGCATATAAGAGGGACCCGCGCTATCCATCCTAATAGCAGTAGATCGGAGCTTGTCTCTCTATAAGGCTGCCACACAACCTGATCATCCATTAGCTAGGCCAGCTGATCACGATAGCCTCGCAGGTTATGGGCATTAACCTCCTTGAGATACAATGATGATCCGGTTCACCTGAAATTTCAAAAAAAGAATAATTATAAGAAATAGTTAAAAAAAAAAAACTATAACGACGAGAAAATAACGCATGATATATGTATAACTGCATCCCAGTGACATGTACTCTTGTGCCAGATTAGTATTTCGCCTTCGAATTCTAGGTTGTACACAAAGCAACCGCTCCCAAGCTCAAATCTATATCAAATACTATAAATAATGTCGATAATTTGAAATCAAACTTAAAACCAACAACATAATGCACACTAAAATGAGATAATCCTACCTTTAAAATGTTGAGAAATTCACTGCACTGGCTCGTCAAAGGGTTAGTCGCTCTACGCAGCCTTCGATATAGAAAAGCCAACGAAGCACTACCCCAACTGTACTTCCAGACCCTCAGAATCTCGAAGCAGTGGGAGATAATACAACTTAACCTTATTGTTCGTATGATCAGGAATCACCGTAGAACCCAAGGCTAGTATGATATATGCCCGTGTGTACATATAAACAATGTCTTCGTGGAAACTGGCTCGTAATCCACCTTAGCTTGAGGCTACTCCCATCCATATCTCTGGGAGATGGGACAGCCCCTAAAAGATCGTGACATACCACTCGCCAGTCTAGAAGTGGTGGGATGTCCATCAGTAACAATATCCCCATCAATCGGCAACTCGAAAATCATGCTGATATCCTATAGGGAGGTGGAATGAATGGGTCTCCGGACGCCATCTCTCAATCAATGCCTCCAGCAACCCATAATCGTACTGAATTCTCCCTATATAATGAACTCCACTAAAGTCACTCTCGGCTAATCTTGACAATATCCTCGGCGCTAGTCTATCCGACAATGTGGCACCGCGACGAAACGAAAGCGGACTAGCAACCTGCTGTCCGACCCAAATAAAATGAGTTTTGTGGCCCTCATGTGCAGTTAAAACAGAGTTATCGATAGGCCCAGTATCAATGAAGGTATCCATCTGTTTCAATAAAAGAAACTCAATTTCAATATCAAATAAATACATATATAAACATAGGGACTTTGAAACACCAATAGCAAATACTTACAAATAAATTAACAAATATACTAAAAATTGAGTTCAAAATAGCACACAAATTGAGTTCTAAATCCCAAAATTTCAAATATACGATAATTGAGTTCAAATATACCAACAATTGAGTTCAATAACAATACTAACTAAGTTCAATTTCTACATGTACAATAACTCAAATCAAAGTATGCCAACAATTGAGTTCAAAATATATCAACAATTGAGTTGAATAAACCTAATTTTCATGTAAACAAGTACTCAAATCAAAGCAAAATCAACAAAAAAATGAAGTAAAAAACTTGAATGTAAACTTACAATAACGAAATTTTGGGAATGATAAGATTTGATTTGATGAAAATAACAATGACAATATTTCTCCTTCTTCTCTCTTCTACTCGGCGACCAACACTTAGTTTTTTTTTTTTTTTTTACAGACCGTAAGTGCTAGGAAGGAAATTTGATTTTTGAATACTCGCTACACCATGTGTCGAGTTCTGTGTACGCGTAAACTCGCTACATGGTGTAGCGAGTTTGACCGTGTTAATTACAGTTAATTAATCAACGATTAAATTCATATTCTACTAAACTCGGTATATGATGTAGCGAGTTTTAACGATCAAATGTTGAACTCGCTACACCATGTAACGAGTTTTAAAAATATGTTAATTTTGAAAAATAGTTTCATATGTAAGTTATTTTGGAAATTATAATTTTAAAACAAAATTATCCCTCTATATAGAAAAAGTGGGACACAAGGACGTCCCACCAAATACAGGTCAAACAGTCAACACTCTATCAGACACTCTCCCACTTGCCATTTCAAAATCAAAATTTCCTACCACCTTCCGTAAAATGTCTACCACGTACCCCTCCCATTTTAAGAAAGGTGACAGAATCGAAGTCCGTCATGTCTCCGGTGACCACCAATCAACCCCCATTTGGTCTCCGGCCACCGTACTCCGCTCCTCCTCACCGAACCTACACCTACTGCACGTTACCCTCGACACCCCACTCCCAAACCACCACCGCCGCAAGGATTTCGTTCCCTTGTCCAGGGTCAGGCCACTGCCGCCTGCTGATCTCCACCGCCGCTACAAGGTCGGAGACGCCGTCGACGCCTACCAAGAAAATGGGTGGCGTAAAGGGGTGGTGAAGGACATTTTGGTACATTCAAAGTACCTTGTCCGGTTTGATAATTGCGAGGATGGTATTGAGGAAGAGGAGGTGGTTGAGCTGTGGAGGATTAGGGTTCATAGAGATTGGGTTAATGGAAGATGGGTTCCTTTGATTCTCGAGCGCAAACCACTATTGCGGTGTTCTCCGGTACAAATATTAATGTTTTTTTTTTTTTTTATTGAGATCTTTGTGTTCATTAATTAAGATTACAAATACAGAAATTATTTTAACTATTGTAATTTGTAAGTTATTATTATCATTTAACTTAATTTAGTTTGAGCTATTATGGTGCTTTTATATACATAATCTCTTGATTTGTCAGCTTGATATTAGGAATGGTAGGGTTTGGAATTATGAGAAATCTCTTTCTTGAATTGAAGTTGCAAGTATAGAAAAAATTGTAGAATTGCAAGTTATAATCAGTTATAATCACCATGAATATATATAGTATTTGTTTAGTATGTTCATTATGGTTCTTTTATATACTTAATTTTTATTGATCTGTTGGTTTGATATTAGGAAAATGAGTATTGTTAAAGTGTTTTACGTCCGGCAATGAACATTTATGCTTGTGCTGTCTGAGGTAGCGAGTTTGAAATGAAGTTTGAATCTCGTGTCTAGTTGAAGTGGTTTGATTGCTAAAATCAGTAACGGATATGAAATGAACATACGAGGTGAGCTTGAGCCACATTCGTTATAGTAATCGAGCTTGAAACTAGGCTCAAATGAAGCTCAAGAATTGAACTCGAGTGGCTTGACTAATAACAACCCCAAGTGCTGCATTCCCATATATGGTGAGAACCATGTAACGGGAAGCCTGACTATTGCTACTGGGTGTTTCTTGAATTTGCTTAGTTTGTTTCTGTATTACATTGGTCTGTTGCTTAGTCAAACTTTTTGATGTTGATTATTTCTAACAATTTGTAGGAAACGCCTAGTCCGGTGGAAGCAAGATCCAAAGAAATAAAACTCAAGATCAAACTTAGCAGACCTTCAGAGGCTGAGTTCCGGGAAGGAACATTGGTGGAGGTCAAAAGCGATGAAGTAGGCTATCAAGGTTCTTGGTTTCCTGCAATCATTGTCGAATTGCTTGGCAATGAAAAGTTCTTGGTGGAGTATAAGACATTGAAGACAACCGATGAAACTGAGCCCCTTAAAGAAGAGGCAGATGCTTCGTGCATCAGGCCTCCCCCTCCTTGGACTCAAAAGGTTGACCGCTTCAAACAACTTGAACAAGTTGATGCTTGGTATAATGAGGGATGGTGGGTGGGTACTATCAGTAAAGTTCTAAAAGGATTAAAGTATGTAGTTTATTTCAAAACCACAAACGAAGAAATGGAGTTTGAACATTCTGATTTACGGCCTCATCTAGATTGGATCAACCATAGATGGGTCACAGCCTCAAAGGTATTACTACCTCTATCCTAAATTGAATGAACATTTTTGTCCCCAAATGAATGACCTTTTTAAACTTTTCCATAAAAGTAATAGGCCCTAAATGATTTATTTTTTTTCAAATATTTTTCATAGTTCATTATATTTTTGCAAAACTAAATTTTTGAAAGTGAAAAGCAAGAATGTATATGATTTTTTGCTATTAAAAATCAATATTTTCAAAATGACCCTTATATTCAAAATGGTCATTCATTTTGGGACGGATGGAGTATGTTTGATCACTATGATTACCATTTGGTTGGTCTTGCGGAGTTTAAATATCTGATAACGGTTTACTGCAGGGAGAATCATTTGATTTCAAGCCGAAAGAGGTGAAAGTCAAAGTAAAGTGCACTAAGCGATCATCGGGGTCAAACTTCATGAAGGGGGCAAAGGTAGAGGTCAAAAGTGATGAAGAAGGTTACCAGGGTTCTTGGTACACTGCTTTTGTTATCGACTCTATAGGCAACAACAGATTCTTGGTCGAATACCAAACGCTGAAAAATGATGATGAATCAGAACAGCTCAAAGAAACAGCTTATGCTTCGTACATTAGACCCTGTCCCCCTGAAATTCAAAGACTTGATCGTTTCAAAATGCTCGAGGAAGTTGATGCCTGGTATAATGATGGATGGTGGGTGGGAATTATCTCGGGGGTTCACACAGGGTTGAAGTATGGAGTCTATTTCTGGAACACGAACGAGGAGTTGGAATTTGATCATTTCAGACTGAGACCTCATCAAGAATGGATGGATGGGAAATGGGTTGCTTCTTTCTTGGTATGTACACTCTCTTCATTCTTGAAACAAATATCTTACTGCCTCCGTCCCTAAATGAATGTCCCGAATTCATTTTAAGGGACACTCTGAAAATGTGTGCCTTTTTTAATGGCAAAGATGCATAAATATTCTTGTTATCCACTTCCTAAATATTTAGTTTTACGATAATAAAATGAATAGCAAATTTTTTTTGGTAAAAGAACGTTTAGAGACAAATATTTTGCAGAAAAAACATTCATTTTGGGACAAAAATCTCTTGAATCTGGACATTCATTTAGGGACAGAGGGAGTATATTTTAAAAGCCAATGTATTAGATGTGATCTTCCATAGAAACAGCTCTCGTAGCTGCAGAACAAAATTTGTGTACTTCAATTGGGACTGCTGCTTAAATCGAGCAGCCTACTCGAGCTTGGCTTGTTTAAAATTTGACTTAGCGTTTGCTCGTGCTGGGATCATTTTGAGCTTGAACATGATTTTTTTTTTTCAGAAAAGCGGAAGTATATTGTTCTTGGGCTCAAGTAAGTCTCGATCTTAGGTACTCATTGCTCATTTTGTGAAAAAACAAATCACAATGAGTCCAAGATCGATCGTGATTAAATATAAAAGAACCAGGCTTGAATTCCTAAATTTAGCTCTTCTTGTTTACAGCTCTATTTAACATCATTCTCTGCTCAAACTCGATTTCTTTGGATAGATGGTGAAATGCATGAATATATGGCTTTCAAGATATATTTTCACTTTTGGTTCTCTTACATCTATTAATTTGAAAATGCAGAAAAAAGTGAAGTCGGCCACGAAGCCCAAAATAGGAAAATCAAAAAGACCCTTTAATGACTTAACATCGATAGTTAATCTCGTTGGTGGAATGAAGGTGGAGATTGGTAGTGATGAAGAAGGTTACAGAGGTTTATGGTACCCTGCTATAGTTATCAAGCCTGCTAGAAATGGAAAGTATTTGGTTCAATACCAAACCCTAAAAACAGATGATAATCTCGAACTTCTTAAAGAAGAGGTTGATGTTTTTAGCATAAGACCATGCCCGCCTATAAGTCAAAGAGTTGACCAGTTTAAACCACTCGAAGAAGTTGATGTTTGGTATAAAAATGGATGGTGGGAAGGTCAAGTCTGCAAAGTTCTTGAAGGGTCAAACTATTCAATCTATTTTAGAAGCACAAACGAGGTTCTTGAATTTCAGCATTTCTATTTGAGGCCTCGTAAAGATTGGATCGACGGGAAATGGATTGTTGCTATAAAGGTAAAAAAAAAAAAAAAAAACTCTCTGTTCCCATTAGTTAATCATTTCTGCAAATACGATATTTGGTTCGTTTGTATTTATTCTCTTTTTTTTTTTCTTCTCTGTTTACAGGATCACAACTTATGATCATACGCTTATCTGCAATATCAGATCATAGTACGATATTTTGCAATGTTCATAGAACATCGTCAGAAAGTGAGGTGGTCATCAGTCATGGTTAGTGCTATTCTCATTTGGTGTTTATTCAAATGCTGATTTGATCAACGGATAGTTTTTGGGTCTCTTTTGGTCTAGTTGCTAGGTGTAGTACTAAGTCATTCATCTACGTTTTCTATTCTGACGAAATGCTTTGGTTGTCAGTTTGCAGCTGAGTGTGTATATTACCAGGTTTTTGAGTACTGAAACTATTACTGATTTTGCAATATAAATATTGTTATCGACATTTTCTCGGGTTGTAGAATCATATCAGATTGTGCTTCTGCTTTCTCCTTCGTATCTTGATCTCTCTTCGCTCCGTCTCGCCTGAATGGACGGAGCGAAAAGATTTAAGTTCTGTGTATCAAAATATTTTTCTTTGTTAATGTCTGCAAAAGAGTTTCATTATGACTTGTTAAATGACATAATCTTTTTCTGATGAATTTATAATCGTTTTCAGATGAATTTCACGTTTCCCTTTTTTTCTTTTTTACCTCGTTTCAAAATAACTGTCGTCGTGTTTCTATGCATGAAAATAATACTAATAATGTACAAATAAGTAAAGCAATTCTTTAAAAAAATTGATAAATTGTTTCTAATAAAGGAGTGACTCAGTGGTAAAAGTCTACCCTTACACTCTTAACACTCTATAATACATAGAGCTCGATCTCTCTACTTCCCTCCTGATCTCGGGATATCATAAAAAGAAAAAAAAAGTCTTGACAATTAACCAAGACACTTACGAATGCTTAGTTTGTTTCACGAAAAATAACATCCGAAAAATGATTTCTTGAAAAATATTTTTCGGAAAATGAAAATGCTTTTCGAAAAACATTTTCCGATGTTTAGTGAATCTTAAGAAAAAAAATTCCGGCAAACATTTTCCGATGTTTGATAGTTTCATTAAAGTAACTTTCTAACGTTTAAATCAATACAAACAAAGGAAAATGAGGAAAATATTTTTCGAAAAACAACTTTCTTAGATAGAGGTAAGAAAGTCATTTTCCTTAGAAATCAAACTTATTTTCCATTGACTTCATTTTTCGATGTTTACCAAACACCGAAAAATGGGAAAAACATTTTCCGAAAAATGTTTTCCCCCAAACAAATGAAGCCCAAGTGGAATATAAAAGTATACACCCTCCTTAATCCAACTTTTATAGTTCAAAAACGTTCATTCTCCTATATCTAAGGTATATGACTGGAAAAAAATTATAAAAAAATCAATTTTTTTTTAAAAAATATTAATTAGTGGTATAAAAGTGGTAAAAAAAAAAGATAATGGGTTAATAAGAAATTTTGATTTAGACCCTTTAATCTATACTCCCTCCGTCCCATAAAATCTTACCCATTTTGCTATTTTGGGCGTCCCACTTTAAAGTTTAAATTTCCTAAAAAAAAAAAAACTTTTTAATACTTCTTTATTCATGGGACTCACTTGTCATATTTACAAGTACAACTATCCACTTACTATTCTCTACCTCACGTTCTCTCTTCTACCCACTCACAATACCTACTTTAATAATATTATATATATTCACTTCTTATTTTCTGTTCTTAATATTAAACAATATTAAACGGATAACCTAATGTGGGGAGGAGGGAGTATAGACTTTAATAAATTATCGGGGTAGGTTAATTTGTTATTAACCCGGACCCGGCTTAGTCCAAATGGGCCATCCCCACTACCCCTACTTGGCCCAAACAGCCAGGGGCATATTCGGTACAAAAATCTTAAATTTCATATTCTTCGCCACGTTTATGGTTTCTCTCTCAAATCTCCCTATTTATGCACACAGTCACACACACACACACACGCAGCAGATCAGTTTCGGATACTCCACCATGTAATCCGGTAAGCAAAATCCCTAACCCCCTTTTCCTGAATTTCTTCAATTTCTTGATCATCAATTTAATCATACGCCATGAATCAACCCAATTCAAATCTTGGGTTTTTCCCAGACGAGGTAATCCTTCAAATCCTCGCCAGATTACCCGTCAAATCCCTAATTAGAGCCAAGTGCGTGTGCAAACTCTGGTACAAATTGGCCTCAGATGATTATTTCTCAACCCTATATAATGAAATGTCCCTAAAGAATCCAATGGTACTCGTAGAGGTCAATTTGTCTTTCGAATCGAGATCTGCCCTAATCTGTGTCGATAATATCCGTGGTGTTTCTGAATTTTCTTTGGAGTTTCTTCATGATAGGGTTAGGGTTAGGGCTTCTTGTAATGGATTGTTGTGTTGTTCAAGCATTCCTGATAAGGGTGTTTATTATATTTGTAATCCGATGACTAGAGAATTTAGGGTTCTTCCAAGGAGTAGGGAAAGACCCGTTACAAGGTTTTGCCCAGATGGGGAGGCTACATTGGTTGGATTAGCTTGTGATTTATCAAGGAAGAAGTTTAGTGTTGTGCTAGCGGGATATCATCGTTTGTTCGGCCATAGGGCCGAACGAACATTCATATGTTTGATCTTTGATTCAGATTCAAACAAATGGAGGAAATTTGTTTCGATTCAAGATGATCATTTTACACACATGAATAGGAATCAGGTCGTGTTTGTTAATGGTTCTCTTCATTGGATGACCGAAAGTTGTTCTTGCATTCTTGCCCTTGACATGGATTCCGATTCTTGGAGAAGAATCTCTTTCCCGGGAGAAATGGGGTGTGGAAATGGGACCGGGAATAGGGTTTACTTACTGGAGTTTGACGGGAAGTTGTCAGTGATTCAAATATCCAACGCCTGGATGAACATATGGGTTTTGCAAGATTACAAGAGAGGAGAATGGGAATTAGTTGATAAAGTGAGCTTGCGTTGTATTAGGGGAATGGTACCCGGAATCTTTCCGATAAGTCAAAGTGGTCATTATGTCTTCCTTGCGACTCATAAGCAGGTTTTGGTTTATCAAAGGAATAGCAAAGTGTGGAAGGAAATGTACTCTGTAAAGAATGGCTCTACAATGCCTTTGTGGTTCTCTGCTCATTCTTTCCGCAGCACCATATTTTCTTGCAGATAAGGTGTCAGATTACAGTTTTCGTTCTCTCAGTAAGTTATGAGGTCCCCTTTTGTACAGCATAATAATGTTATGGATCTCATTGCTATTGTACATAAACTTATATTAGCTTCTGTTAATTCTCTCTGATCTGAATCTGTCGTTTTTGCAATTCAGATATTGGTTATGATTGAGATTGTAATTTGAATTGTCATTTTTCGATGAATTATATTTGGGATGAGACTCGTCTGTTGAGATTGTAATTTGAATTGTCATTTCTAAAGCAAAATCGTCAAACAGTGGAAAGTGGGAGGAGACAAATATATGTACATATTTTCTATTTATACATCAATAACATGAATCAATTTCTTCTTAAATAGACGACTATCTATGCATATGCATGTATTTTTTGTCTGACACTCAAATCTTTTGCTTCTCGGGTAATGACGAACAATGCTGCTAGCCTTGACGAAGATGCTCGCGCGTAGGGGCCAGCTTCCCTCCCGAAAGAGCCGCTCACTAGCTTGCCGGATTAGAGGGGCCCTTTCATATTCCCTTTTTTCAAAATGATTGTTAAAAATTGATTTTTAATCTTGAATAAATTTGTAATTTCTATACATTCATATATTAGATGCAGGATTTAATTTGGCCGAAGGAGGAAGTAGTAACCACTTTGGGCATATTTGTAATGTCATTTTTTGTTTATGTATTATTTTTATTATAATAATAATAATAATAATAATAATAATAATAATAATAATAATAGTAATTAAAAAATGTACTACATTTTCAACACTGAAACGAATATTAAAAAAGAAAAAAAAATCAAATTTACTAAGCAAAATTAAAAAAAAAAATTATAATTTTGGGACCAGAGGGAGAGTCGCATACACCGGGTCACCGGGTCACAAAAGAATTGTCGTTGCCGTTGTGTGTGCTCGGACAGTGTGACTATCCCCTTTTAGAGAGAGAAAGAGCAAAATTAAGAGAGAGGGAGAGAGAGAGAGAGAGAGAGAGAGAGAGGGGCTGCGCTGCGCATACAGATATCCGCCAATTCTCTCAGTCCCCCCTATGTGCTTTTCGGTTTGAGCGGCGTTTTCTCTGGCTTTCAACTTCCCCTTCGATCGATTATTTTATAGTAAGTTCTCTCTCTCTCACACATATCAATGTTTGTATGTAGATATCTAGATTCGCGTATATGAATTGTTCTTTTTAGATTTGGTGATGTATAATATTCTTGTCTTGTTGGGTTTTGATTTAGAACTTAAATTAGGGTTTGGGGTCTCAATTTTATCTATACACGGGTTTCCTGTTTATCTTAGTACTGTTTTGTACCTGTTTTGGAGCTTAAGTAAACATTTATTTTGCGCAAATTTACCCTTCAATTGGGTTTCTCTTGATTAAGTGTTTTGCTTACGTTTATGGAATTTCTGCATTGGAATGGTTTATTTTGTTTTGATTAGGGATTTTCACAAAGGATGCTCCCTCTGATTTATAATCGCCATGGGCTTATCTTCATTCACATACATTTATGGTTTTACCTTCTTTAGGTATTAGGCCAGACATTTGCAGTGAGTGATAACAAGAAGAAAGCTTAGCAGCGATTGATTTTTTTTTTATGGAGACTAAGTAGTGTAGAAATTGTACTTATTATTATTGGCTCAGATCTAGAAATGGCAGGTACTCCTGCCATACAGCTCATGGAGTAGTACTTTCTTTCTGGTATCCATGATTTCATTGTTTTCCAGATTTGACTTCTGGACAAATACCTGCACCTGAGTACATGTAACTTAGTTGCTTGGTCCTGGATGAGTTTTGCATTATTATTCTTTCTTCATAAACAAACTAAAATGAAACAGTAACTAGATGATTGTGAATTTATAGTTGAAAGAATTAATTTGATGGTTTTTTTATTGTTTCTGTCAAACTTTTGTATCATAATCCCAGTTATCTTGCTAGGAGTTTATGACGCTTGCTAGGAGTTTATGACGCACGACAGTGTGCCATTGGTGTATTTATTCAAGCTTGCATGTGTATTGTCTAATTTACCCCAATTTATGGTTGCAGGGTTGACCTGCCTTATGAAATCTATTATGCAAGACTGGGATTGTAGAGAGCAATTGGAAATGTATTAAATTGATCTCATTCAAATAGTAGCCTTTAGTTTTTATTTCATGGCTCGAAAGGGAAACCAACAGAAAAATGGGTTGGAGCGGCACACATCAAACCACAAAAAAGGTGGTCTCGATTCAGGGTCACCTCTGTCCGGCAAAAAGGGGAGGGGAAATTTGAATGAGACGAATGTTGTTGATGGAGAGGAACCTTTAAGCACTAACCAGCAAGGCGCTTTCAACGAAGGCTTGAGTAAAACCAATCGCAGTGGAACTGAAAACAAAAGCAAGAGAAAATCAGAAAATTCTGTAAGAGCTGAGAGTCAAGGTACGAATGAGACTCAAGGTTTAGAGCAGGCAGGGCCATGTGGTAGTAATTCAGGAGATTGCACTGGAAATATATTCACAGCTGAAACTTCCTGTCTGAAAGAAGAAACCTTGACATCACCCGATTGTGATCTTGATGTTAAAAATCGAAATGGTAGTTCCAACCGAACTTCAAATGGATTGGATACAAGGGATTCAACTGAAAGTGATGATCCTCCCTATGCAGTGGCTGCTATGCGTTTGAAGACTTTCACTTCATATGTTATAAAGACATCTAAGGAATGGCTAGAGACGCATAGGCCATTGTTTGATACAGTTGTGACTAATATATTGCTCGCTCGTGATTATGTGCGTATGAAGATTAATTATGCATATCCTATTGTATGGAGATGGCTCTTGTATTTTGCAATTTTATTTTTGTTGTGGTTGTATTGTACCCTTCGAGGTGTGAACTCCGATTTACGAATGAAGACAACATTGTTTTTGACTGTCATGTGGTGCAGCATTCTATCTCTAGTTGCAATGGTTGGATTCTCGAAGTTCTTTTCCTTTGTGGTAAGCCCTCTTTAAGGTTTCTGCTCTTCCTTTTAAGCTTAGATATTAATGTTTAATTTCATTTCTCAAAATCTTAAGGTTTCCTCTTCTTAGGGGATAACCTCCAAGTTGTTTGATTTATGAGTATCTATGCCTATCCGATTGATTTGCACTTGTTACGGAAACTTACCTAATGATCATTGAAATCATTATTTTTTTCGGGTTTAATGTTGAATGCCCAGTTTCTGAAAATTGTCAAATTAGCGGTTCATTATTTTGGTACCATTTCTTTGCTTGGTGGCAACTTCTAAATTATTGATTTGACCTCATTTTAGTATAAACACGCCTCAAGAAGATGTGGGTGTGTCAGTAGTCTTCTCAATCCTCATTAAAAGCTTATACTGGGTTACATTCTACTTCTTATCTTAATTGATTCTTCAATGATTTCACAGGTGATAGCTGCTTTAATGGGACTCTTTGTAAATTTCACCATTGCTATCCTAGTGACGGCTGTTTCTGGGGTGGCTTTCTTTTCGTTATATGGAAGTTTTTGGGCAACTGCACAATTCATTTTTTTAGCAGGTCAGTATTGACCTTTTTCACATATCTAGTATTCTCCCTCTTTCTTTCTTCCTCCCGTTCTCTCTCACACAGGTTTTTTTTTTTTTTTTTTTTTTGGTACTGAGTTTTGCAGTTGTTCCTAATGTGCAGGGTTGTCATTCACTTTAAGTTTCAGCCGTGAGCGCCTTCCAATGTTCTTTATAACCGTGCAATCTGTATATTGTGCACGGACTTATGTTGGATGGCTTGGTTTGTTTCTGGGTTTGAATCTATCTTGTATCTCAAGTGCCCTGATATTCTTTTTGAGGAATAACATAAGCGAGCATAGAAGGTCTAGCAGAAACCCTGAACAGCCAGGTGGGCCAGGCATCTTCCCTGGTGAACAAGTACATGCTTCATTTTCTGAAGGTGGTACTGGGCAAGCATCTGACCACAGTCCTGGAGTTCCTTCGACCAGTGGGTCTGATTCTGATTTGACATCAGAAGACGAAGTTATTCGGTTGCTGAACTCCGCAGATCATTACTCGGCATTAGGATTGTCTAGATTTGAAGAAGTAGATGCTTCCATTCTCAAGCGGGAGTACAGAAAAAAGGTTTGTGACTTTTGAATATGTTCAGCAGAAAATCTGTTGGCCAATATGATCTTTGCACCTCAAAAATAGTTGTCTAATGTCTCTTTTTTGGCCGTTCTAAAACAAGCCTCTTGACGGTCTCTTTATTTTCATTTTACAGTTGATTAATTACTCCTTTAATTAATGGGTCCATCTCCTAGTGGACATTGAAAAAACCAACACATTTGGTATTTCTAATGGCATGAAGCTTATTCTTTTTATCTATGTGATTCATTTAATTCAAAATGGAGGAGTAGATAATATTATGTTACTCCGAATTATTATATATGCTCACATAAAACCAAAATTCATACACTGAAATCAAGCGTTTTTTAGTTAAGAGTATGATCCTCCCCCTCTTTTAACTCGATCCTCGCTTTTGCTTTTACTTGTTGTCCTTTTGTAGCTATAGATGCATCATTCATCATATAAATCATCACCTCGCTTTGCGTGCATGTGTGTGTGTGTGTGTGTGTGTGTTCCTTTCTATTATGTTTATTTCGTCTTCTTCATTTTGGTTATCAGGCAATGCTGGTTCATCCTGATAAAAATATGGGTAATGAAAAAGCTGCAGGGGCTTTCAAGAAACTTCAAAATGCGTACGAGGTACTTACTGCCAGTGTCTGTTTAGTTGTATATTTTCATTTGTAATATATGATTTTTCACATTTGACTCTTGTGATTCTTTTTTCTAGGTTTTATTAGACTCTTTAAAACGGAAAACTTATGATGACGAATTGAGGAGAGAGGATCTCCTTAATTATTTCCGTAGGTTTCAGAATGCCCCCCAAAAGGTATGAAATCCATCTTTTCTCTTACTTGAATGAAATCTACTGCATTTAATTGGCAATATTCAATCCACCAACAGGTTTGTCATTTGAATATTTTTCCCGGATTCCTGATTATGAATGTACCTCAATTTTTTTTTATGTTGATAGAATGCCCCCCAAAAGTTTCACACTGGAAATCAACACCAATACAATGCGGATTGTTTCTTATAAATTGCTGCTTTGTTTTTTAATGGAAATGTTTTCAAAAAATAGAATCTTATCAAGGGTGCCAGGTTACAGTGTACATGTTAGCGAAAGCCTTTAATGAAGATCTCATCATTCATTATAGTTATGTCTACCTCGATTACTCATTCATTATAAGGTTTAAGAGATGACTTGTCAAGTTCATGATTAAATCATCAAGTTCATTTGCATTTATTTTTCGTTTATTTCATAGCTAGCAGGACTGTGGTGGATTACTTTTAGTTGCTTGAAAAAGCATTAGAATGTTTTCATTGGTTTTTAGTTCTGATCATGGATACATATCACATGTTCCAGTAAGATGCAAAATTGAAATAGGATCATGCTGTGGACATTCATACGCTTATCTGCAATCTCAGATCATAGTACGATATTTTGCAATCTTCATAGAACATCATCAGAAAGTGAGGCGGTCATCAGTCATGGTTAGTGCTATTCTCATTCGGTGTTTATTCAAATGCTGATTTGATCAACGGACAGTTTTTGGCTCTCTTTTGGTCTAGTTGCTAGGTTTAGTACCAAGTCATTAATCTACCTTTTCTATTCTGACGAAATGCTTTGGTTGTCAGTTTGCAGCCGAGTATGTATATTACCAGGTTTGAGTACTGAAACTATTACTGATCTTGCAATATAAATATTGTTATCGACATTCTCTCGGGTTGTAGAATCATATCAGATTGTGCTTCTGCTTTCTCCTTCGTATCTTGATCTCTCTTCGCTCCGTCCGGCATGAATGGACGGAGCGAAAAGATTTAAGTTCTGTGTATCAAAATATTTTTCTTTGTTAATGTCTGCAAAAGAGTTTCATTATGACTTGTTAAATGACATAATCTTTTTCTGATGAATTTATAATCGTTTTCAGATGAATTTCACGTTTCCCTTTTTTTCTTTTTTACCTCGTTTCAAAATAACTGTCGTCGTGTTTCTATGCATGAAAATAATATTATTGTAATTTTATTCATAAAACCAATAATGTACAAATAAGTAAAGCTATTCTTTATAAAGTTTGATAAATTGTTTCTAAAAGAGTGGCTCGGTGGTAAAAATCTACCCTTACACTAACACTCTATGATGCATAGATCCCTCCTGATCGGGATCGGGATATCGTAAAAATAAAATAAAAAAGTCTTGACAATTAACCAAGACACTTACTAAGTGGAATATAAAAGTATACACCCTCCTTAATCCAACTTTTATAGTTCAAAAACATCCATTCTCCTATAACTAAGGTATAAAACTGAAAAAAAAAATTATAAAAAAAATATTTTTTAAAAAATATTATTAATTAGTGGAATAAGAGTAGTTAAAAAGTATTGGATTTATAAGAAATTTTGATTTGAACCCATTGGTGTATATGGACTTTATTAAATTATCGGGTACCTTGATTAATTTGTTATTAACCCGGACCCGACTTGTCCAAATGGGCCCATCTGCACTACCCCTACTTGGTCCAAATTGGCCTCAGATGATTATTTTCCCAGACGAGGTAATCCTTCAAATCCTCGCCAGATTACCTGTCAAATCCCTAATTAGAGCAAAGTGCGTGTGCAAACTCTGGTACAAATTGGCCTCAGATGATTATTTCTCAACCCTATATAATGAAATGTCCCTAAAGAATCCAATGGTACTCGTTGAGGTCAATTTGTCTTTCGAATCGAGATCTACCCTAATTTGTGTCGATAATATCCGTGGTGTTTCTGAATTTTCTTTGGAGTTTCTTCATGATAGGGTTAGGGTTAGGGCTTCTTGTAATGGATTGTTGTGTTGTTCAAGCATTCCTGATAAGGGTGTTTATTATATTTGTAATCCGATGACTAGAGAATTTAGGGTTCTTCCAAGGAGTAGGGAAAGACCCGTTACAAGGTTTTGCCCAGATGGGGAGGCTACATTGGTTGGATTAGCTTGTGATTTATCGAGGAAGAAGTTTAGTGTTGTGCTATTGGGATATCATCGTTTGTTCGGCCATAGGGCCGAACGAACATTCATATGTTTGGTCTTTGATTCAGATTCAAACAAATGGAGGAAATTTGTTTTGATTCAAGATGATCATTTTACACACATGAATAGGAATCAGGTCGTGTTTGTTAATGGCTCTCTTCATTGGATGACCGAAAGTTGTTCTTGCATTCTTGCCCTTGACATGGATTCCGATTCTTGGGGAAGAATCTCTTTCCCGGGAGAAATGGGGTGTGGAAATGGGACCGGGAATAGGGTTTACTTACTGGAGTTTGACGGAAAGTTGTCAGTGATTCAAATATCCAACGCCTGGATGAACATATGGGTTTTGCAAGATTACAAGAGAGGAGAATGGGAATTAGTTGATAAAGTGAGCTTGCGTTGTATTAGGGGAATGGTACCCGGAATCTTTCCGATAAGTCAAAGTGGTCATTATGTCTTCCTTGCGACTCATAAGCAGGTTTTGGTTTATCAAAGGAACAGCAAAGTGTGGAAGGAAATGTACTCTGTAAAGAATGGCTCTACAATGCCATTGTGGTTCTCTGCTCATTCTTTCCGCAGCACCATATTTTCTTGCAGATAAGGTGTCAGATTACAGTTTTCGTTCTCTCAGTAAGTTATGAGGTCCCCTTTTGTACAGCATAATAATGTTATGGATCTCATTGCTATTGTACATAAACTTATGTTAGCTTCTGTTAATTCTCTCTGATCTGAATCTGTCGTTTTTGCAATTCAGATATTGGTTATGATTGACATTGTAATTTGAATTGTCATTTTTCGATGAATTATATTTGGGATGAGACTCCGTTGTGATCCTTGTGTGGAGCGTCATTTTCTTCCTCTTTACGAGAGGAAGAGGACGAACATATTAACTTTAGGTGTTTGATCAAAGTTTATCTTTGTTGTCCGCAAAAGACAAATGCAGCCGAAGTGTAAAAATTATTTACCCGTATGTGCGATGATTTACTTCACGATGTGCGATGATTTACTTCACGAGCGAACAATTATAAAATGAGAGTCGAGTAAATTGAAATATGGTCTCTTTATCTATGAACTAGTGTAACTCCCGTGCGATGCACGGATAGCTATTAACACATATTGACGAAAATTCATACAAATATAACAGGAAATAGAAATGTTTGTGTACATTGTAAAATATTTTTTAAAAAAATATATTATTAGTACAAATATCAGATTGAAGGTCACAAAAAAAATACTCCCTCCGTCCCACGTGAATGCAAACTTATTTCTATTTTGGTCCGTCCTACGTGAATGCAAACTTTCCAAAATGGCAAAGAATATTCACTATTCCACCCACTCATTCTCTCTCCTACTTCACTTTTACACTCACAATATTCTCTCTCCTCACTATTCCTCCCACTCATTCTCTCTCCTATTTAATTTTTCATACTCACAACATTTAACTTTTTCTCTTTCTTACATCACTTTTCCTTAATTCCCACACCCAAAAAGTTAGTCCACATTCACGTGGGACGGAGGGAGTATATATTTAAGGCATAGTTAGTTTGTAAGAAGCGCATTTTATACATAAATTCTCGTTCTATTCAATAATAATCACATTTGACATCCATTTTTCAATGCTATGGAATTGAACGCATATTTTTTATGTAAAACATATTTATTGTGTATTAAACGTGATATGTGCGTAATTTGCCCACAATATCACTTAATTTCGACAATGATTGGGAAAGCGTAATAAATCTACTTATAAGTCTCCAAATCTTTCTCTTCAACTGCAATTCTGAACTCTTGACTCTAGTGATTCTTCAAACTAACAAATTACATGAAATGAAATTTTTCAAATATCATCAATTTTTATTTTTGAGAAGTTATTTTGTTCTTGAACCGTATTCAACTTCTACATCCTCGTATGATTTTTACATATTTCTTTAATGTTATTGTTATATAATCACGTTTTTGTATATCGCAAGTAATTAAATTTAACATTAGGAAAAATTATTTCACTATCAAATAAATAAATGCTCCCTTCGACCCATTTTAAACTTCCTTTTTTTTTAATAAAAGGTGTCCCATTTTAAGTTTTAAAAAAGTAAAATGAAAAAAATTTAATATTTTTATATTCAATGGTCTTATAAGTCATACTCACAACAACTATTCACTAATTACTTTGTACCCAACTTTTTATACTTTATAATAAAACCATTCATCTCTTTAATATCCTAACCAATTTTTTAACGATTAAAATAGGTCAAAAGTTGAAGAAAAAATTATGACTATTTCTATTATAAAATGCAATTTTTCCCTTTATTTCCTTATAAATGTAGAGATTAATAATATGACATAGAAATATAAGAAAACACAATAAACAATAAACAAATAAGTATATAATAATATACAAATATTATCAATATTTAAAATTTATTATAAAAAAAGATGAATGCTAAGCGGGTTCGGGTTAAATGGGACGGTTCGAGCTAATCTCAAATCCATCCCAATCCCACCCGATTTAAAAGAAAACATTTTCAAACTTTTTTCATTAGAAGCGGATCAATGCGGGTTTAGGAGGGATTCAAAAATTTTATCAACCCGTTTTTTACTTACAAAATTCTCTAAATATGGCAATATCAAGTTAAAGCACATACTAACACTGTTTTCCTAGAATTGGGTCAAAAAAAGTAATTTGATTACTCTACTGCAAAAATTTTAGTTACTTGAGACGGAAAATATAAATTTTTCCTTCTAGTTAAAGCACATAATAATGAAATTTTGTGGCAAAAAAAGTAGTATTATTTTTTTGTGATTTATTTTGAGCTGAAAGTAATATTCATTTTTGAAATGAAGAAAATTATTGTTTTGTATAATGACATTTTTTAAAGTTGACTTGAGACGGAAAATATAATTTTCCCTTCTAGTTTTATTTATTTTAGTTTTCATTATTAAGAATTAATTTTTATTTTGCTAGTAATTAAATTTAACATTAGGATAAATTATTTCACTATCAAATAAATAAATGCTCCCTTCGTCCGATTTTAAACTTCCTTTTTTTTTTTTATAAAAGGTGTCCCATTTTAAATTTAAAAAAATTACAATGAAAAAATTATAAAATTTCAATATTAAATGGTCTTATAAGTCATACTCACAACAACTATTCACTAATTACTTTGTACCCAAATTTTTATGCTTTATAATAAAACCATTCATCTCTTTAATATTCGAACCCATTTTTTAACGTTTAAAATAGGACAAAAGTTGAAGAAAAAATTATTCATAAATATTATATATAAAAAGGCACAAATAAATGAAACCAAAATTAATAATCCATCAAATTTTGATAAAATAAAAATTAAAACATAAATAGTTCTAATAATTATATTTGTAGCCAATAATAAGATTTTTAATTTTACTAATATACTTCAACTACTCTTTAAATTAAAAAATGTTATATCAAATGGCGTCCACATTTTTTATATCATTAATCTAAAGTTCTTTATTAATAACCCATCATTTTTTAAAAGAGATCAATAGGAATTGTTTCTTAAAAAAAAAAAAGAGAAAAAAAAAACTGAGCGAGAAGAACTTAATATAAAATATTTTGTAAAAAAATAAACTCAATGAAAATTCATAATCATATATTTTTCATAATTTCTAAAGGACTTTTAAGGAAAGAAATTGTCCTTCAATTCAAAATTGAATATTTCTTTCATCCCATAATTAATACTACTTTCTATATCCAAAAAAAAAAAAAAAAAAAAAAATTTGCTTCCTTTACCTCAAGGAATTTACTTGTCCAAAAAATTAATATTTATTTTCTGAGACGAAGACACTAACATTATAAAAATTAATTTTTACAAAATAATACTACTTCAGCTAAAGAAAAAAAAATTACTATTTTCGTCCCAATGAATATTTTATAAAATATTACTTAATTTGTTTAAAAAATGAATGTCATATTTTGAAACAAATGCACTAACACTACAACATTTCAAAAATGAATATTACTTTCGATTCAAAATGAATAACCCAAAGATAATACGACATTTTTTATCCAAAAAAATGAGCATTATTCCCTTCATCCCAATTAATATTTTAAAAACTAATACTACTTAATTCGCCTCTGCAATTAATGTTTGTAATGTTAGTGCATTCGTCTCAAAATATGACATTAATTTTTTCGGCTAATATAGTAGTATTATTTTTTAAAATGTTCATTGAGCCAAAGGAAGCAATGTTAATTTTTCTTGGACATATAAAAAAATTATATTTTTTAAGGAAAAAAATTTACTTCAATTCAAAAATGAATATTACGTTCGTCCCATAATTAATACTACTTTCTATATGAAAAGAAAATTGCTTCCTTTCTCTCAAGGAATTTATTTGTCTCAAAAAATAATATTTATTTTTTGACACACGAAGACACAAACAATATGAAGATTAATTTTTACAAAATAATACTACTTCGGCTAAAAAATTAAAAAACCATCTTCATCCCAATGAATATTTTATAAAATATTACTTAAGTTGTTTAAAAAAGTAATGTCATATTTTGAAAGGAAGGCACTAATATTACAATATTTAAAAAATGAATATTACTTTCGATTCGAAATGATTAACCCAAAAATAATACTACATTTTTTTTCAAAAAAAATTTAGCATTATTTCCTTCATCCCAATGAATATTTTAAAAAAAAAATAATACTTCATTCGCCTCTGCAATTAATATTTGTAATGTTCGCGTCTTCGTCTCAAAATATTACATTAATTTTTTAGACGAATAAAATAGTATTATTTTTTAAAATGTTCATTGAGACGAAAGAAGCAATGTTAAATTTTTTTTGATATATAAAAAAATTCTACTTTGTAAGAAAAAAATTTCCTTCAACTCAAAAATGAATATTACTTTCATCTCATAATTAATACTACTTTCTATATAAAAAAAAAATGCTTCCTTTGCCTCAATGAATTTACTTGTCTCAAAAATTAATATTTATTTTCTGACACAGAACATTATAAACATTAATTTTTACAAAAGAATACTACTTCGGGTAAAAAAATAAATTATTATATTCGTCCCAAGGAATATTTTATACAATATTACTTAATATGTTTAAAAAAATAATGTCAAAATTTGAAACGAAGGAAGTAACATTACAAACATTAATTTATATTTAAAAAGTAAAATTATTGAAAGTTTCGTGTAGCTAGGAAACTTGGATCACACAATAGGCAAAGGATGTGAGTACAGATGTGTCTCACAACTGTCCACACATCCACAGATAATGCAGCGGAATAAAGTAAATAAAAGTAAATAAAATGCAATAACTCAAGAGTTATATACGCTTACTGATCTGTGTGATCAGTAAACTAGGCTTACGCCCAAAAACCTTTTCACTATAAAAACTTATGTTTCTTACAAAAACAAATAAGTGAAAAACTAAAATATGAAAATATTAAACAAGTTCTAATCACCTTCTATGATATGAACAACTCCCCTTTCCCAAGTAGGACTTATTCAATCAGAAGTAAAACAAGAGAACTTTATGAAAACCTAGATGTGAGTTACGGATGTAAGCTCACAACCTAAAACCAACAATGTCGAATGACTATGAAGAATGTGATTTTCTCTCGTAAATTGTGTAACTTCTCTTTGTGCTGAATGCCTTGTATTTATAGAGCACCTTGGAGAAGATCTTCATGCAATCGACTTCTTCCTTTGTGAGATTCCTTTTTCTATATGAAAACATATAACACACTCACAAGGAAATCAAATATTAGTAAGTTAGTCCTAATATAAAACTATGTACATAAATAAAAGATATTTACATAATTACAATCTCTTAATAAAATTAAGATACTTATAAATCTCCATGAAAGTCTCAAAATCTTCTTACCATAATAGAAGACAAATTAAATAAGGAAACATAAATATGTTCCCATAAACTTCACGTTTTCAATCTCCCCCTATTTTGGACTTTCTGGTCAAAACCAAAGATTTATAACAATCAAAATATTATGACCACAGAATGTAGAAAGAGCATGACTCCCTCGAATGGATGTGTGTCCGGATGTGTATACACATCCACACATAAAAACTGCAAAACGTAATTAGAACAAGAATACTAGCAGTTCATTAAGCAAAACCAAAAACCATTCAGCCATGTCCTACTTAAAGCTATTACAAACCATTGTTTTAAAAACTAACAAACTAAAGCAGAAAATTAAAATTGTCTTTAAAAACCATCAATTCAAAAACATTCAAAAACTTTTCTCCCCCTAAGTTAAAGTTCCCAGCCTCTCCAATTAGTAGCAGACACAGCAGTGTTCCAAATTTTATCTCCTCCAAAAGCAGCAGCAGCATCAGCACCAGCACCATCTCCCCCTTTTTGAGCAGAAAGTGAAGCATGCCATTTGAGAAGATTAGCCTTAAGAGCTTTAAGATTGTTGGCATGGGCAGTGGAGGCTTGAGCTTGAGCTTCAGCACTAGCAATCTCAGCATCTAAATCCTTCATCTGAACATCAAATGGAGCTACAGCTGTGGGTTCAGATGTATCCACATCTGGCATAGCAATTTCAGGAGATGTACCCACAGGAAGATCAACATGCCTTTGCTTAGGGTCTAACAGAGTTTTGGTCTCCTTAAACAGAGCAAAGTTATCAACTGTTTCTTCTCCTCTTTCAGTCTTCACTCCATTAGCAATGATGATTTGGGAGATTAAAGAAGGGTAAGGCAAAGACCATTTCTTTGAGGGAGACTCTCCATAATCACAAATTTTTCTAAAAATGAAATCCCCAAAATTAATGTGCTTCTTAAGTCCCAATCTATACAGAAGCAAGGCTTGCATTCTAGTAACAGAAGTTTTGTTATTGGAGGGACATAAATTGGCAGCAAGGATGGAGTGGAGAAAACAATAAAGGGAGGATAATGAACCACTACCTAAATCCTTAGGCTTTACAGGCCAGGAAGTGACCTTTCCATGTGTGAGAGCAGAAACCAGTTCATCCTCCTCAATAGAAACTATATCATCAAGATTATCACTCAATCCAAGAAAATCATTGATAACTGAAGGTGTAAAATGAACAAATACTCCTCTAACATAAACACCAGTGGAATGAGAGTAAGTTCTATCAAAATTCTTAGGCAGATTGGCATAAAACTCATAAACCAATTTTGGATAGAAGGGAAGGGGATGGTCCACAGTCAAGAATAATCCTCTTTCCTCAAAAAACTTGTCCATTCCAAGTTTAACAAAAGTATCCCTATCCCTTTTCATCTCAACAACAAAGGCTTTAGAGGAAATTAACTCAAACCTATCAGAAGCCTTTTTGGACAGAAACTTTTTGGAAAAGGGTTTGGGGTTAGAGACAAGAGAGAGAGAAGATGACATACCCAATTCAGCTTTCTTTCGGGTAGATGTGCGTCTGGATGTGGGCACATCCTTAGCCACATCCTTCACAGGGAATGGAACATTTATTGGTTCAATCTCAGTATTATCAGCATCAGAGGAATCCAATTCCTTGTCTTCTTCCTCCTGATCAAGCTCTTCTCTTCCAAGCTTGAAGTTCTCATCTGAGGCAGTGTCATCACTCTCAGTACTTGAGTCAGATTCATCTTCAAAGGGTTCTAGGTCAGCCTCAGCCACCTTTTTCTTTCCCTTTAAATCTATTAAAATCTTAGCTAAGGGTTCATCATCACTGAAGGAAATAAGGTCCTCAACAGGACTAGCAACCAAGGGAACAGAAGGCTCAGCAACAGGACTAGAAACATTATCCCTAGGGGGTGAAGCAGTATTGGGGATAATGGGAGAAGATGAAATTATGGGAGAAGTAGGAGCAATTGGTTCAACAGATTTTGCATGGTGAACAGTATCAACAGGGAGTAGAGGCTCAACATGGGGAGCAACAACAGAATCAACGGGAAACAACCTCGGAAGGAGCAGCAACGGGGACGGGGGTCAATAATAGGAATTGACGATTTAGACCTAGTCCTAATAAGAGGAGCTATTACCTCTTCTTCTTCTTCTATTTCTTCAAGAACAATGGCGAGTTGAAGGTTTCCGCAGGTTTTGTTAGATTCTTAGCTTTGTCAGACTCTGACAGTTTGCGTACCCTACCAGATCGACGAAGATTGCGACGAGTGCCGGCGGTGCAACGAGACTTTGGGGCTTTAGCTTGAGACAACTTCCTCTTCTTAGTTGATGATGGTTCAGCAGCAATGGCGACATCCGATGGTGGAATCACCGGAGAGGATGGAGCCTTAGGGTTTACCTCAGTTGAAACATTCACGGCTTCCAATGAAGGGGATTTGGGAGAAGAAGCTTCCATTGTTGGTTCAGACGAGGGTGATGGAGAAGAGAAATCAGCAAGAAATTTTGAGATTACGGGATTTAGGAGAATGGAGTCCTCTCTTCTTGCTATTGAAATCGGCACAATGTCAAGAACATCTTCTTCTCTTATATTCGAATGCTCGGCCATTTAACAGAGAGATTTGGGGTTGGTTGAACAGTATAATGAGGAGTTAATGCAAAGGGTGTGAATTTGTGTGCAAACGGGAAGGAAGAACAAGGGTTTTAACAAGGATTATGAGGGAGGAGACGGATGTGAGGAAAAATAAATACTCACAGCTCCCCCTTTCCTACTAAAATTAGGAATCCTTTTTCAAAGAGGTTTAACATACCTCAAAAACCTTAAGAGTCCTCCAACGGCTAGAAAACCTTTGGGGTTACCACACACAAGCACCTTCCAAGAAAATAAGGGATTAAAATAAATCAAGATTTTGTAAGATTTTTATGAAAACAAATAATACTTCGGCATATCTTTATTTAAAATAGAATCCCAAAAGAATTTTTCAACCTTTTCAAACAAGGATTGATACACACCTTTTCTTTTCATGCAAGATATTGGAGATCAAAAACCTATATAATCAAAGAGTAAATTAAGAGAGAAAATTAATTAACTAATATATTTACAAAGCTCCTATATGACCTAAAATGCAATATGCCTCGCATGATGAAAACACACAAGTGAAGGAAATATTCTCAGCTTATGGATGTGGCATAGGATGTGAGTCACATATTGGGACACATTTAGATCATAAAAAGTCAATGAGCGGTAATCCAATACGCACGGCCTCTAGGATGCATCCACCAATTTTTGTTGTGGATTTTTGCAATGTGAGTAGCTTTCACTTTACTTGATCCCAAAGATAGCCCTTTTTCCCAATGATCTTATCAAGTTTGACTTCAAGATTTCTTATGAAAATCACTTGATCACAATGGTATGGCTTCATACTAAGGGTGAAGCAGCTGTTTCTCACACATATATATATATTTTTTTTTTTCTTTTAGCACCCTGTGAGATACCTAGGAAGGTTATACCAAGTAATCAAAAGATTACATGGACGGGAAATACTCACAATTAAGTGATCAAAAATAATGTCAAAGATGAAGACTCACAAGTGACCACCTTTGAGAAATTTCGTGCTAATGCATGATATTTTTGGCTTTTTCTTTTTATGATTTTTTTTTTTTTTTTTTTTTTTTTCGGTTAAACTAATCTACGAGATGTGTTAGAGGATGTGAGACACATCTGGTCTCACAACCTTAGATATCACACAAGCCAAGAGACTTCCTCAAGGAGGAAAATCTCTCCAAATCTAATGCCTTTGTAAATATATCGGCCAATTGATTTTCGGTCCCAACAAATTCCGGACACACGAGTTTTGCTCTACAAGATCTCTAATGAAATGATGTCTAATATCAATGTGCTTTGTTCTAGAATGTTGAACAGGATTTTTAGATATGTCCAAGGCACTTTTGTTATCACAAAAAGCGATCAAAACTTTGCTATTTAATCCATAATCTTTTAGCATTTGATTCATCCAAAGTAATTGTGTGCGGCAACTCCCGAGGGCAACATATTCGGCCTCGGCGGTGGACGAGGACACACAATTTTGTTTCCTACTATACCAAGACACAAGGTTATTACCTAGGTAGAAACATCCACGGTGGTACTTTTTCTATCATCACTATTTCCGGCCAATCGAGAATCGGTGTACTGACCAAATTTGTGTTTGTTTCTTTAGAGTAATGTAGACCTAGGTTCACGGTCCCACTCACATACCTAATGATTCTTTTCAAGGCTTTAAGATGGGACACTTTAGGGTTGGCTTGGTATCTAGCACATAGACACACCGAACATAATGTCGGGTCTACTTGCGGTGAGGTAAAGCGAGGCTTCCTATCATGCTTCTATAGAGGTTTGATCAACACTCTCACCATCGAATCATGGCTTAACTTTTGGGAAGATCCCATTGGGGTTCTTTGATGTGAAGAGTGTTCAAGCTCAAACTTTTCACAAGATTCTTGGCATACTTAGGCGAGAAATGAACATGCCATCTTTGAATTGCTTAATTTGTAAGCCTAAGAAAAGTTCAACTCTCCTACCATGCTCATCTCAAATGTGGAAGTCATGCTATCCACAAAGTTAGCTAACATAGGGTCGAGTTTGACCCAAACACAATATCATCTACATAGATTTGTGCCACAAGAATCTCCTTTTTGTTTCTTCTCACAAACAAGGTTTTGTCAACCTCACCTCTCTTGAATCCTAGTTGAAGCAAATGGTCGGTCAACCTACCATACCAAGCTCTAGGGGCTTGCTTTAGCCCATCTGAGCTTTCTTCGGTTTATACACATGATTAGGATATTTGGAGTCCACAAAGCCTTTAGGTTGTTCAACATAGGCTTCTTCATTTAATATCCCATTTAAAAAGGCACTCTTGACATCCATTTGATGAAGAGTAATCTTGAGGTAACATGCGATGGCTAACAAAAGCCTAATGGACTCAATTCTTGCAACGGAGCAAATGTCTCCTCAAAGTCAATTCCCTCAATTTGAGTATAACCTTGAGCAACTAACCTAGCTTTATTTCTAGTTATCACACCTTGCTCATCGGTTTTGTTCTTAAAAATCCATTTGGTTCCTATGACATTACCATGTGAGGGTCTAGGAACAAGAGTCCATACCTCATTCTTTTCAAATTGAATTAATTCATCTTGCGTAGCCATAATCCGATCGGCATCTTTCAATGCTTCGGTAACATTCTTAGGCTCAATTTTAGAAACAAAACAACGAAGCTTACACGGGAGTATCTTGAGGAGCAACTCCATAAACCAGCCATCTTTCTATAATCAACTTTGTCCTTTTGTCTAGTTCTCACTTGAGCATGCACATCTCCCACAACTTGTGAAGTGGGGTGGTTTTCTGGATTTTTGAAGGGATATCCTTTGACCTATCCACACACCCATTCACATTATCTTACGGAGCATCATCTGATCGGGAATCGGAAGGCTGTCCTCGGTTACGGGAGTTTGAGTGGATGTGGGAGCAGATGTGGGTTCGAGATGTGGAGCGAGATGTGTCCACATCCTTGGTTACATCCTTGTCGGGTTCATCATTTTTAACGGCCTTTGGAAGTTTCTTTTGCTTTTTCGGCACTTGTTTCTTCATCCTTCCGAGTCTAGCAAGCAACAGCTTTGAAACATCATCCTCGGCGAGTCTTGAGGTTAAGATCAAGTGAGTCATCAAATTTAACATTAGCGAGATTCCATAATGGTCTTAGTTTTGAGATTGAAAACTCTGTAAGCTCTCTTGTTTGTGGAATAGCCCATGAAAATTGCTTTGTCACTTTTGAATCAAACTTGGACAGGTATTCTCTATCATTGAGAATATAACAAACACAACCAAACACATGAAAATATTTTACGGTTGGTTTCTTTCCAAGGAGAATTTGATATGGAGTGGCAGTGCTACCAATCCTTAGGAACACCCTATTGCCAATGTGGCAAGCGGTGTTTAAAGCTTACGCCCAAAACTTTTTGGACAAGTTCTTTGAACTTAGCATGACCCTTGCCATTTCTTGCAAGGTTCTATTCTTTCTTTCGGCAATTCCATTTCTTTGTGGGGTGATTGGTGCGAGAAAACTCATGAGTGATTCCCTTAGAATTGCAAAAATTGGTGAACATTTGATTCTCATATTCGGTGCCATGGTCGGACCTAATCCTCACAGTCTTAAGACCATAAAGATTTCTAACTCTTTTGTACCAATTCTTGAATTCTCCAATTGTTTCGACTTTTCTCTTAAGAACATTACCCAAGTGTACCTAGAATAATCATCAACACACACAAAGGCATACTTTTTCCTACCAAAGCTTTCTACTTCAATAGGTCCCATTAAATCGGTGTGAATCATCTCCAAACATCTAGTTGTGGAGCATTGTTGGACCTTTTTATGTGATGCTTTTGTTTGTTTTCCCTTTTGACATGAACCACGAGACATCGGGGTTCTTGAAGTTCGGTTAGGGAGGTCTTTAATGGCTTCAAACCTTTGAAGTTCTTCCCGAGTTCTACGGCTAGCATGCCACTAATTTTTGGTGCCGCAGATTGACATCATTAGCTTTTGAGCTTAGGCAAGAAAGATTGTCACCAAATTGGTAACAATTATCGGCGGATCTAGGACCGGTAAACACACATTTATTATCCTTATCAAACACTTCACACAAGTGCTTATCAAACTTCACAAATAGGTCATCATCACACGGTTGGTGATGCTTATTAGGTT
Organism: Adenophora triphylla var. japonica; assembly: GCA_022495995.1. NCBI lineage: Eukaryota > Viridiplantae > Streptophyta > Magnoliopsida > Asterales > Campanulaceae > Adenophora > Adenophora triphylla. The sequence continues at coordinate 333,141 of JAFEMH010001228.1, read as the reverse complement.
GGCTTTCAAGCCTTCCACATGGTACACATTATGCAATTTTGGGAGACCCTTGACATCTAGGGTTCCTTTCCCAACAATCTTTCCTTGAGCACCTCCACCAAAATTTACTTTCCCTCCATTTATTATTTCATAGTCAAGAAGGACTGCTTGGTTACCGGTCATGTGCCTAGAGCACCCACTATCAAAATACCAAGAGCCGAGACGGTACTCTTGAGGGAAGAGTAGACAACATTACGGTGGTAATTGGTTTGGCTACCCATTTGTTTAACAGTTTTCTTTTTGGGTTGCGAGAGGTCTCGGATTATTTGGATGTGTGTTAGGATGTGTATACATCTTCTCACACATACGAAATTTGTTTAAAACTACAGATTTTTTATCGGCCTTGAGTTTGTAACGAAGGGCCTAATGTGACCGGGAGCTAGGCGGTAATGGCAAATGTAATGCCTCTTCCTTGGTCTCTTCTCACTCGAATGACTTTTTCTTTAAAAACTTGTTTTTCACACTTTTAGAGGTAGAACCCTCATATCCCTCCTTTACAAAATTATTTTCAAAACCTATACCAATTTTGTCACGTTGACCCATGGAAAAAGCTTCTTCCATTTTCATTTTACTTTTGTTTAACTTAGTGAAAGTATTATCGGCTTTTTCACATTCATTCTTGAATTTTTCAAGGTCAACTTCTCTTTTGGTCACAAGGACTTCAAGTCTTGCAATGGTATCCTTTTGAGCATCATTTTCTTTTGAAAGTACGGCTTTTTCATCTTCACAAGCGGCCAATTTATCGAGACAGAGATTTGTTTACCTTAACAAGTATCTCAATTTTGTCCAATCTTTTCATCCAATACTGTATGCGGCTCCTTGTATGTGGCAAAGAGTTCCTCATAGGGAATGTCTCTTTCTTCATCTTCATCATCTGAATCTCCTTTTATAGAGAAACGGTTCGGCTCTAGTTCGGATGTGACACCGAGATGTGTACACAGCGAGCCCACATCCAAGGGTTGTTCAAGAGTATATTCTTCTATATCTGCAGAAAAAGCATTAAACACGAGAATGGCAATTTAAGACAGACATGTTAGCCACTTCTTCTTCCTCATCCTCACTTTGTCACTAAGGGTAGCGGTTAAGCTCATCCCCTTCTTTTTAAGTGTGTTAGCACACTCATTGGCATAATGACCAAAGCCACGACATGCCCTACATTGGACCAGATTCGAGATGATTTATTTTCAAAACTTGGTTTCTTGAATCCGGTGTCGGTGCTAGGTTTTGGCTTTTCGGCGATCTTGGAAGTAGGTCTATTGGGAAATTTGCTTATCCTTCTATTTTCGGTATAGAAGCTGAATTTCTTTGAAATAAAAGCAACATCCTCATCTTCAAGATTAGACTTGTCAATTTCGGAGGATAATTCCACAAGCTCTTTTGGTAGAGCGGCGGCACTTTTAAGGGCAAGGCTGTGTGTTTTGTTTTCTTCGAGCCTCGAGGTTAAGCTCAAACACAGATCAAGATTCCTATGATGGTGTCAAGACCTACGGTATTTGTGTCTTTTGTTTCTTCAATCACGGCTACTTTAATGTTGAACCTCTCGAGGCAAGGTCCTTAGAATTTTACTAACAAGTCTTGCATTGGAGATAGATTCTCCTAGACTTGTGCATTCATTTGAAATCTCATGAATCTTAGCGGCATATGACACAATATCCTCGGTTTCTTCCATTCGAAGTAACTCAAACCTATCCATTAAAATTCTAAGCCTGGTAGCCTTCACACTTGGTGCTCCTCACATTGAGTTTGCAAAATATCCCAAGCGACTTTGGCTATACTTTCATTTGTTATAAGCTTGTACATATTCCCGAAACATGGTGGAAATAGCACCCATGGCTTTTGAATTGTAATTTGCGGCTTGTATTTCATCAAGAGTCCATTGTTCTTCGGGTTTTCTTTCAAAGAAGGACTCACTGACACCGGAAGATGGCTTTTTCTCCACGGTAGGAGGTTGCCATGCAACAAGAATGCACATCCAAGCTCTTTCATCAATACTTTTGATGTAATTTCGCATCTTAGACTTCCAAAGAGAATAATTTGTGCCATCGAAGACAGGAGGCCTATTTTGGTGATTTTGGCATTCCATAATGACTACACTTTACGGATCGACACTCGGTAATATATCGAGAGTTGGCTCGATACCAATTGAAAGTTTCGTGTAGCTAGGAAACTTGGATCACGCAATAGGCAAAGGATGTGAGTACGGATGTGTCTCACAATGTCCACACATCCACGAGATAATGCGGCGGAATAAAGTAAATAAAAGTAAATAAAATGCAATAACTCAAGAGTTATATACGCTTCTTGATCTGTGTGATCGGCAAACTAGGCTTACGCCCAAAAACCTTTTCACTATAAAAACTTATGTTTCTTACAAAAACAAATAAGTGAAAAACTAAAATATGAAAATATTAAACAAGTTCTAATCACCTTCTATGATATGAACAACTCCCCTTTCCCAAGTAGGACTTATTCAATCGAAGTAAAACAAGAGAACTTTATGAAAACCTAGATGTGAGTTACGGATGTAAGCTCACAACCTAAAACAACAATGTCGAATGACTATGAAGAATGTGATTTTCTCTCGTAAATTGTGTAACTTCTCTTTGTGCTGAATGCCTTGTATTTATAGAGCACCTTGGAGAAGATCTTCATGCAATCGACTTCTTCCTTTGTGAGATTCCTTTTTCTATATGAAAACATATAACACACTCACAAGGAAATCAAATATTAGTAAGTTAGTCCTAATATAAAACTATGTACATAAATAAAAGATATTTACATAATTACAATCTCTTAATAAAATTAAGATACTTATAAATCTCCATGAAAGTCTCAAAATCTTCTTACCATAATAGAAGACAAATTAAATAAGGAAACATAAATATGTTCCCATAAACTTCACGTTTTCAATTATGATTATTACTCCCTCTGTCCCAAAATGTTTGTCCCATTTGACTTTTTTGTTGAACTTTGACCACAAATATATGACAATTTAATTATGTTCATGAAATTCTAAAAATTCCTATTGATTCACCATTAATAATATTATCAACAACAACTTTTAGAATTTCATGAACATGATTAATCTCTCATAAATTTGTGGTCAAAGTTCAACAAAAAAGTCAAATGAGACAAACATTTTGGGACGGAGGGAGTATTATCATCATTTATAATAAAAAAAAAATATACTTCACACTTAATTAATTTTTACAAAAAAGATATTGAAAAAGTAAAAAGAAAAATTAACAAAGGATAAGTAAGAAATTTATATTTAAAAAAGAGTATTTTTTTTGTGTCCAAATTAAATGAAAAAAGTCTCTAATTAAAGAGGAAAAAAAATTATGAATTTTGGTGTAAATTTTTTTTTAATTTTTTTTTTTTATAAAATAATTGAGGTTGAAAAAACGGGATGAAAAAAAAAATTCCGGAAATAAAATGCCCAATCAGAGTGCTCCATGTGGCGTGATATTTAAAAAAAAAAAAAAAAACCATGACGCGTACACGCGCCTTTGTCGGCGCGTGTAAGCCACGCGCCCAATTAAATCGTCACACGTGTCCTCTCCGCCTTGTTAATTGCCAAATTGCCACCGTGTGAAATTACTAAACTACCCTTCGTTTTGGGGGGAAAACTTGACAATCCTGTTATTATATATAGATAGATATGCATGTATTTTCCGCCTAACACTCAAATCTTTTGCTTCTCGGGTAATGACGAACAATGCTGCTAGCCTTGATGAAGATGCTCGCGCGTAGGGGCCAGCCTGCTTCCCGCCCGAAAGAGCCGCTCACTAGCTTGCCGGATTAGGGAGGCCCTTTCATATTTCCTTTTTTTCAAAATGATTGTTAAAAATTGATTTTTAATCTTGAATAAATTTGTAATTTCTACACATTCATATTAGATGCAGGATTTAATTTGGCCGAAGGAGGAAGTAGTAACCACTTTGTGCATATTTGTAATATCACTAGTACTCAAATGCCCGCACGGGACGGTGTACATGGTGGTAAAGTGAAGAAAATTAAAGAATCATTTTCAATTTTGTCTTTCTCACACGTAAATTCCCATCACAACCAATTATCCCCATCACAATCAATTTTTCTCTTTTCCATGTCAACTCCGAACCATACATCCATACCCATTACCAAACTAAAAAGTTCTATAGTCTATATAGCCAGTAAAAGAAAATAAGTTCTAACATATGTTGATTTCAGTTTCTACTAACCAAAAGCTAATATATTAAATAGAAACGAATAATACCATTCTTCTAAAATTATTGATTTTTATCTAAGAACACCATTCAGCAAAAGTACATAGATCAATAAAAATTAGTGCCATATAATCTCTATACTCAATGTATATTAGTAACAAATTCAAAACAAAAACCAAAATAAAAATAAAAATGAGCTCTTGACAAATCAACAAACACATGAAGCTCCTTAACAGCAATCTCATAACAAACCTATGGTGCTCGGGGGTTGCGGCCAAAACATTCAGGAAGATAAAGCAATGGTGAAGAATCAATAAGGCATTTTCATAAGCATTCATAAGGGCCGTTTGATCAATTTACTGAGAGTCAATCTTGGCCTCTCTTTGTCTTGACAGTTTTTTCCATTTCCTATTGTAATATAGACAAAACGACTTATACTAATGAATTATCAACTAATGAATTATCAAATAAATGTATGACAGTACGCATGTTAGATTCATTTAAATATATATATATATATATATATATATATATATATATATATATATATATATATATTATTGGGATTATGAATATTTGTCTGAGTTTTCAGCTTTGATTTTGATTTAATGATTAAAATTGAGAAAAACTCCGTGTTGCATCCAAAAATCTCAAGATCACAATAGGTATCTTCATGGAAACTAAAGACCATTAGGGCAATTTCCAAATTGCCACTTATGCACAATCAACTTTCCCTCCTCAAACTCTAAATTATTCCCTGTGACTGCACAATCAAAATACCTAACTCCGCACTAACCTCCATATTAATCCTAGCATAACTTTGCGTAAACCCTTTCCACCCATTCTCATCCATCAAATTATCTAATAAAAATCTTTATCCGTACACCAAAACATCCCACTCAACTTTATTGTCTTAAAGACTTCCCTCTTCTTATGTTCCATCTTCTACTTCTCATCGTTTTTAATAGGAGTCAACAACACAAAATCCTTCCCTATCCCCCAGGACGCATCATTCAACTCTTCCCAATTGATTCCTAATATTTTAGCACAACCTTATTATTTAGATCCTTGTGAGGTTATTGCCAAATCAAAGGCACTATGTTATGAGAGGGTATTGTCCCTACCTAAAATGAGAACCTTCAATGTGCAGCATTTTATTGTCTTAAAGACTTCCCTCTTCTTATGTTCCTTCTTCTACTTCTCATCGTTTTTAATAGGAGTCAACAATACAAAATCCTTCCCTATCCCCCAGGACAGGACGCATCATTCAACTCTTCCCAATTGATTCCTAATCTTTTAGCACAACCTTATTATTTAGATCCTTGTGAGGTTATTGCCAAATCAAAGGCACTATGTTATGAGAGGGTATTGTCCCTACCTAAAATGAGAACCTTCAATGTGCAGCATTTTATTATCAATATATTAAAAGTATTTACTGAAAGCATATATGGAAATCTATACAATGAAAGGGCTGCAATTCTCATTTAATTCTCTGGCTGCGAAAAAAAAATTTCAAAATCAAACACAATAGCCTCAAAGGGGGCGGCCGTGACATTACATCCTCAAAGATAAACACCCGACAAAGTGAGAAAAGGGAAGTGCATATATTTGACAAAAAGGAAAATTTGAAACTAACGACCAATGTAACAAAATTTAGTGACAGAAAACATGAACCAATAAAGAACATCACATGAAACATTGATTAATACTCCCTCCGTCCCAGACCATGGGTATATGGAGTGGATTTCACGCTTCTTAAGAATTTTTTTAAAAAATGAATAAAAGTTAAATGTGGGATAGAGAATAGTAGTTAAATGTGTGGTAGGGAATAGGAGAGAGAATGTAAAAATTAAATATGTGGCAGAGAATAGGAGAGAGAATGTAAAGTTAAAAATATTTAATAGGAGAGAGAATGAGTGGGAGAAATAGTAGTTAAATGTGTGGTAGGAAATAGAAGAGAGAATGTATAAGGGTATAATGAATGGTTTTTTTGTAAATATATGGAGTTGATAAGGGTATAAATATATTCAAAAACTTGCCATTTATGGAAATGAACTCTTGATCTGGGACGGACCAAAAGGAAAAGATGAACCCTTGATCTGGGACGGAGGGAGTATATAAATTGAGAGTTGTATAATAAATTCTAGTAAAACCAAAACATTGATCTCCTATTTATGTAACTAATTTAATGCACTACTGAATCAATAAGCACACGTGTATACACGTATTCAAAATAAACTTCAAAGGCATTATCATTCAGACCTTATTGAGAAGAGTAACACTATCATTTGTGAGATACTTTTGGATTGCATTTTATTTCCTCTTTATCATATCAATTCGCGTCAAGGAAAAGAGAAGAAGCTGCTTTCTAGAATAAGAAACGGCGAATATTAAAGTTTACTATCTAATCATTTGCTTTTGAGTAATAGTTCAAACATAATAATCTCTTATCAGTTCCGTAAGTTACGTCAAGGATTGGACTTAGAGGAGGCCAAAGGAAAAGAAAAGAAGCTGAAAATGTTCAGCTAAAGAGGAATAATTATACGGTCATAACTAAAAGTTAAAACCTTGAACTTATGTGTTTATGTATTAACATAAGAGCATATCCATTGAAAAGGATTAAGAATCTCAACAAATTAAAAAGATTTTCTCTGTCCAATTAGGGTTTAAAGTAGGAGATAAGTAATTCTCATAAAAAATTGTCTCTTGGATCTCAAATTCTAGAAATCAAAATCTGATGGTAAATTGAAGTACAACAACAATCTCTTAACACACTTGAATTAATAGAACCTAACATAACATTAGCGACAAACCGATAGAAGTATCAAATTAATATGAATTACAAAATTTGTAAAAATAAAAGGGGAAATATCACTCCCATTAAACGTGGTCCCTATCATTTTCACAACATATGGCTTCTTCGAAAGGTATGACGAATAGGCAATCGCTAAACCCAATTTGCATTCAAAAAGTGCAACAAAGAAACCTAACAGAGTAATTTTAAGAAAGAGAGATAGAGAGAGAGATGGGGGTAGAGAGAAAGCTTACCTGAAGCATAATAATTGGTCCTTAGTATGATTTGGGGAGGAGATGGGAGTGAGAAAGTAGTATCTTGAAGTCGAAATCCATGGAGAAAAGGCAAAATCTTTTTCGATTTAGAGAGGAGATGAGTAGAAGGATTCCAACGGATCTGGACTCTTTTGGTCAGAGGAGAAGAGAGGAAGTGGACGCACTTCTGATGAGTGAGCGATTAGTGGAAAGAAGAATTGTTGCCAAGGAAGGAGAAACGGCGTACAACGGAGTTGAGGGATAGTAAACGACGACGGCGACGCAGATAAGAGAAGATCGAGGTAAGGTTTTCATAGATCTAGCTTGGACGGAAATTGAGGGTTGTCGGTGTGATGGGGTAGCCGATGTAAGGGGTGGCCGAATGGAATGGAGAGAGGGGTGGCCGGAGCTAAGGAGGGTGGAGCCGGAAATAGAAAGAGTGTGGATGGTGTGGGGTGATTCGTAACTGCCCGTCAGAGAGGGGAGAAATCGTGGGAGAAGGTGAGAGATCGTTGGATAATGGATTGTTGACAGCCGTCAGATCAAATTTTCAAGATTCAATCTCAGCCACCACTTATATCCAGGCTAAGAGGCGGTTATGACCAGGGGCGGACACACCCTTTGCAAAGGGTGTGGAGGGGAACGCCCCAAAGTTAAGGTTGACTTGCAAAAAAAAATAAAAATAGTACTAAGTGCACCCCCAGGCTAAGAGGCGGTTATGACCAGGGGCGGACACACCCTTTGCAAAGGGGGTGGAGGGGAACGCCCCAAAGTTAAGGTTGACCTGCAAAAAAAAAATAAAAAAATATAGTACTAAGTGCACACCCCCCACTTACCAGTTTGCCCATCCCCTTGGCAAAAAACAGACGCTTAGTATGTTATAAATAATTAATTTTTTGAAGTTTTTGGTTAATGCAATTTGTGAATCCCTCCATTTTTGTCCTGAATTCGCCCCTGATTATGATCAACCTGTATTGTATTATAGATTTTTCGCTTATGTATTATTTTTATAATAATAATAATATTAATAGTAATAATAATAAAAAAATTTGGGACCAGAGGGAGAGTCGCATACAAGTTAGGGTCACCTGGTCACCAAAGAATTGTCGTTGCAGTTGTGTGTGCTCGGACAGTGTGACTATCCCCTTTTTAGAGAGAGAAAGAGCAAAATTAAGAGAGAGAGAGAGAGAGAGAGAGAGAGAGAGGCTGCGCATACAGATATCCGCCAATACTTTCAGTCCCCCCTATTTGTTTTTAGGTTTGAGCGGCGTTTTCTCTGGCTTTCAACTTCCCCTTCGATCGATTATTTTATAGTAAGTTCTCTCGCACACACACACACACATCAATGTTTGTATGTAGATATCTAGATTCGCGTATATGAATTGTTCTTTTTAGATTTGGTGATGTATAATATTCTTGTCTTGTTGGGTTTTGATTTAGAACTTAAATTAGGGTTTGGGGTCTCAATTTTATCTATATACGGTTTTCCTGTTTATGTTAGTACTGTTTTTGTACCTGGTTTGGAGCTTATGTTAACAACTTTATTTTGCGCAAATTTACCCTTCAATTGGGTTTCTCTTGATTTAGATGTTTTGCTTACGTCTATGGAAATTCTGCATTGGAATGGGTTTTTTTTTTTTTTGTTTAGGGATTTTCACAAAGGATGCTCCCTCTGATTTATTTGCTAGGATTCTTTTGCAGTTATGAAGTCCCTCGTTAGGTTTTCAATATACTCTCAAATTAAGTTGCGAAATCTTTGGCTGAAGTGATCGAAGACACGTGACCGGTGGTGGCTAGTGGGGATAGACAAAATAAATTCATAAAGGCTGTTTTTTTAGGGAAAGTTAGTGGCGGATTGATTACTACATGTGATGTTTAATTCATTTAGGTCATTGCTCATGGTTAGAAGTTATGTTGTTAAAATTGGGAGCATTTTTTCTTTGAAACATTAGGGAAGATAGAAACTAGCACTTTTTCAAGGGTCGTGTGAATCTTTCTTTTTCCTTCTCATGTAATGAGTGGCATTTAATAATTTTTATGTTTTTGTCTGTTTGTTACACTCTATCCGTCACCATGCAATAGTGCATGTACATAATTACCCTTAGCCTTCAGCCCTTCACCGTATAATATTACAGGTGACTCTTTTAAAAAGATTGAAGGGTACATTTGAACATCATATATAGCAGAGGTGTGTTTGTGCGGACGTGTTTTTTTTTCTTTCCGAATGTACAATCATTTTTGGGATGGATGTTGTATTTCTTTTAGTTCAATCAGTGTGATCCCTGTTAATCTACTGATTTTCATCCTACAACTGTGATCCTCTGTAGCAATTTCAGTGAACCATCAACTGCAGATACTTACATCAGAAAGTAATTAATTCTCTTATCTACTATGGTCCTCCAAGATTTTGTGTTCAGTTTTGAATGATTGATTTCTGGAACTTCATTCAGTTTCATTTTGATGATGACCATACAAGATTGCAAACACAAATATCCATCTTTTAAGAATAGGCTTCTGGAGGCTTCTTCATGTATATGCATTGCTTCCTCCGTTCCAAATAAAAAGTCTCGTGTTCCATTTTTCTTTGATCCAAAAAAATTGGAGTCATTTTTAAAAGAGGATGGAATTCTAGTACAAATAAGTAAAGTTATAATTATATATGATTTGGGTATAACCGTATAAGTATGAGTGGAAACCAATGTCTTTCTTGTCTCAACAAATAAGTAAAGTTATAATTATATATGATTTGGGTATAACCGTATAAGTATGAGTGGAAACCAATGTCTTTCTTGTCTCAACTAATAGATTCAATCTTCAATTAAAGTTTGATACAGCTAGATAGTTTCATAAATCATAAATGTAACCGTATACACTTTTCAGCTTTCATTTTTTTTAAATCGCCTTGGGCTTATCTTCATTCACATATATTTATGGTTTTACCTTCTTTAGGTATTAGGCCAGACATTTGCAGTGATAAGAACAAGAAAGCTTAGCAGCGATTGATTTTTTATTTTTTTTTGTATGGAGGCTAAGTAGTGTAGAAATTGTACTTATTATTATTGGCTCAGATCTAGAAATGGCAGGTACTCCTGCCATATAGCTCATGGAGTAGTACTTTCTTTCTGGTATCCATGATTTCATTGTTTTCCAGATTTGACTTCTGGACAAATACCTGCACCTGAGTCCATGTAACTTAGTTGCTTGGTCCTGGATGAGTTTTGCATTATTATTCTTTCTTCATAAACAAACTAAAATGAAAAAGTAACTAGATGATTGCGAGTTTATTGTTGAAAGAATTAATTTGATGGTTTTTTTATTGTTTCTGTCAAACTTTTGTATCATAATCCCAGTTATCTTGCTAGGAGTTTATGACGCACAACAGTGTGCCATTGGTGTATTTATTCAAGCTTGCATGTGTATTGTCTAATTTACCCCAATTTATGGTTGCAGGGTTGACCTGCCTTATGAAATCTATTATGCAAGACTGGGATTGTAGAGAGCAATTGGAAATGTATTAAATTGATCTCATTCAAATAGTAGCCTTTAGTATTTATTTCATGGCTCGAAAGGGAAACCAACAGAAAAATGGGTTGGAGCGGCACACATCAAACCACAAAAAAGGTGGTCTCGATTCAGGGTCACCTTTGTCCGGCAAAAAGGGGAGGGGAAATTTGAATGAGACAAATGTTGTTGATGGAGAGGAACCTTTAAGCAATAACCAGCAAGGCGCTTTCAACGAAGGCTTGAGTAAAACTAATCGCAGTGGAACTGACAAGAAAAGCAAGAGAAAATCGGAAAATTCTGTAAGAGCTGAGAGTCAAGGTACGAATGAGACTCAAGGTTTAGAGCAGGCAGGGCCATGTGGTAGTAATTCAGGAGATTGCACTGGAAATATATTCACAGCTGAAACTTCCTCTTTGAAAGAAGAAACCTTGACATCACCCGATTGTGATCTTGATGTTAAAAATCGTAATGGTAGTTCCAACCGAACTTCAAATGGATTGGATACAAGGGATTCAACTGAAAGTGATGATCCTCCCTATGCAGTGGCTGCTATGCGTTTGAAGACTTTCACTTCATATGTTATAAAGACATCTAAGGAATGGCTAGAGACGCATAGGCCATTGTTTGATACAGTTGTGACTAATATATTGCTCGCTCGTGATTATGTGCGCATGAAGATTAATTATGCATATCCTATTGTATTGAGATGGCTCGTGCATTTTGCAAACATTATGCTCCTTTTATTTATGTTGTGGTTGGATTGTACCCTTCGAGGTGTGGACTCCGTTTTACGAATGGGGACAACATCATTTTTGACTGTCATGTGGTGCAGCATTCTATCTCTAGTTGCAATGGTTGGATTCTTGAAGTTCTTTGCCTTTGTGGTAAGCCCTCTTTAAGGTTTCTGCTCTTCCTTATAAGCTTAGATATTAATGTTTAATTTCATTTCTCAAAATCTTAAGGTTTCCTCTTCTTAGGGGATAACCTCCAAGTTGTTTGATTTATGAGTATCTATGCCTATCCGATTGATTTGTACTTATTACGGAAACTTACCTAATTATCATTGAAATCATTATTTTTTTCGGGTTTAATGTTGAATGCCCAGTTTCTGAAAATTGTCAAATTAGCGGTTCATTATTTTGGTACCATTTCTTTGCTTGGTGGCAACTTCTAAATTACTGATTTGACCTCATTTTAGTATAAACACGCCTCAAGAAGATGTGGGTGTGTCAGTAGTCTTCTCAATCCTCATTAAAAGCTTTTACTGGGTTACATTCTGCTTCTTATCTTAATTGATTCTTCAATGATTTTACAGGTGATAGCTGCTTTAATGGGACTCTTTGTAAATTTCACCATTGCTATCCTAGTGACGGCTGTTTCTGGGGTGGCTTTCTTGTGGTTATATGGAAGTTTTTGGACAACTGCACTATTCATTTTCTTAGCAGGTCAGTATTGACCTTTTTCACATATCTAGTATTCTCCCTCTTTCTTTCTTCCTCCCGTTCTCTCTCACACAGTTTTTTTTTTTTTTTTGGTACTGAGTTTTGCAGTTGTTCCTAATGTGCAGGGTTGTCATTCACTTTCAGCCATGAGCGCCTTGCAATGTTCATTACAACCGTGTACTCTGTATATTGTGCATGGACTTATGTTGGATGGCTTGGTTTGTTTCTGGGTTTGAATCTATCTTGTATCTCAAGTGATGCCCTGATATTCTTTTTGAGGAATAACATAAGCGAGCATAGAAGGTCTAGCAGAAACCCTGAACAGCCAGGTGGGCCAGGCATCTTCCCTGGTGAACAAGTACATGCTTCATTTTCTGAAGGTGGTACTGGGCAAGCATCTGACCGCAGTCCTGGAGTTCCTTCGACCAGTGGGTCTGATTCTGATTTGACATCAGAAGACGAAGTTATTCGGTTGCTGAACTCCGCAGATCATTACTCGGCATTAGGATTGTCTAGATTTGAAGAAGTAGATGCTTCCATTCTCAAACGGGAGTACAGAAAAAAGGTTTGTGACTTTTGAATATGTTCAGCAGAAAATCTGTTGTCCAATATGATCTTTGCACCTCAAAAATAGTTGTCTAATGTCTCTTTTTTGGCTGTTCTAAAACAAGCCTCTTGACGGTCTCTTTATTTTCATTTTACCGTTGATTAATTACTCCTTTAAAAATACTCCCTCCGTCCCACCCGAATTTGGACAAAGTTACTTTACACGGAGATTAAGAAATAACAATAAGATAATAAAAATGTGTGGTAGAAAATGAAGAGAGAGAATGAGTGGAGTTAATAGTGGTTGGTTGAATAAATTGTATGGTGGAGAATGAGTGGAGTTAATGAGTGAGTGAGGTATGCCCATTTTTTTATTATTATAAACTTTCCTTTTTTGGTTGTCCAAATTCGGATGGGACGCCCAAAAAGGAAATTTGTCCAAATTCGAGTGGGACGGAGGGAGTATGATCTTTGCACCTCAAAAAATAGTTGTCTAATGTCTCTTTTTTGGCTGTTCTAAAACAAGCCTCTTGACGGTCTCTTTATTTTCATTTTACCGTTGATTAATTACTCCTTTAATTAATGGGTCCATCTCCACGTGGACATTGAAAAAAACAACACACTTGATATTTCTAATGGCATGAAGCTTATTCTTTTTATCTGTGATTCATTTAATTCAAAATGGAGGAGTAGATGATATTATGTTACTCCGAATTATTATATATGCTCACATAAAACCAAAATTCATACACTGAAATCAAGCGTTTTTTAGTTAAGAGTATGATCCTCCCCCTCTTTTAACTCGATCCTCGCTTTTGCTTTTACTTGTTGTCCTTTTGTAGCTATGGATGCATCATGCATCATATAAATCATCACCTCGCTTTGCGTATGCGTGTGTGTGTGTTCCTTTCTATTATGTTTATTTCGTCTTCTTCATTTTGGTTATCAGGCAATGCTGGTTCATCCTGATAAAAATATGGGTAATGAAAAAGCTGCAGAGGCTTTCAAGAAACTTCAAAATGCTTACGAGGTACTTATTGCCAGTGTCTATTTAGTTGTATATTTTCATGTGTAATATATGATTTTTCACATTTGACTCTTGTGATTCTTTTTTCTAGGTTTTATTAGACTCTTTAAAACGGAAAACATATGATGACGAATTGAGGAGAGAGGATCTCCTTAATTATTTCCGTAGGTTTCAGAATGCCCCCCAAAAGGTATGAAATCCATCTTTTCTCTTACTTGAAATCTACTGCATTTAATTGGCAATATTCAATCCACCAACAGGTTTGTCATTTGAATATTTTTTCCCGGATTCCTGATTATGAATGTACCTCAATTTTTTTTTTTATGTTGATAGGATGAATATACCTCACTTATATTTCTTGGTCACTAATTTGTCAACTCATAAAACACGGTACTACCTATCATGGTGAAAGTTAAAAGTCTCATGGAACACTGTAGTATGATATATCGACATGCTTATCATGCAATAAGCTCAATTTAATTGGATACAATTATTTCTAAAGTCTCTCATTGTTTGTTGCCTGAGCAGTCATACAAGGAGTCTTTTGTACTGTCCAGTGGTATTATTAAGTGAAGGCTCTTGCTAATTGCGACTTTGTTAAGATCTCAAAGTTTTCACACTGGAAATCAACACCAATACAATGCGGATTGTTTCTTATAAATTGCTGCTTTGTTTTTTAATGGAAATGTTTTCAAAAAATAGAATCTTATCAAGGGTGCCAGGTTACAGTGTACATGTTAGCGAAAGCCTTTAATGAAGATCTCATCATTCATTATAGTTATGTCTAGTTGTCTACCTCGATTACTCATTCATTATAAGGTTTAAGAGATGACTTGTCAAGTTCATGATTAAATCATCAAGTTCACTTGCATTTATTTTTCGTTTATTTCATAGCTAGCAGGACTGTGGTGGATTACTTTTAGTTGCTTGAAAAAGCATTATAATGTTTTAATTGGTTTTTAGTTCTGATCATGGATACATATCACTTGTTCCAGTAAGATGCAAAATTGAAATAGGATCATGCTGTGGACAGTTCATAATTTGATTACGTTATTGCCGTTTGTGTTATTTATTTGTTTTTCTAGAACAAGAGTTATTTTCTTAAGAAGAATGTGCTAAAAATCTTGTTAGAATCAAGAAGTTTTTAGTTTAATTCACAAACTTTTGCCTAATCTTGAAAATTGTTGTTTCAGAACAAAGGACACGGATTATTTGGATCTACTTTTGGACGCAGTGAGACTGATTTCGACGATCCACTGGGAGAATCCAGGCGAATTGCTTGCCGGAAGTGCAACAGTTTTCATATGTGGTTTTACACCAAAAAGCTAAAGTCTCAAGCAAGATTTTGCCAGGTCTTTTTTTCTACAAAAACATCCATCATGCATCTTTTTTAATTTTGAATTTGGGCATATAAAATTAGCTAGGATCTTACACTTCCTTTTGTGGCATCTTTTGAAGGATTGTAAAGATTTTCACCAAGCTAAAGATGGGGATGGTTGGATCGAGCAATCCTCTCAACCTTTGCTTTTCGGGATATTGCAAAAGGTATGTGGCAACTTGATCGATGTTCTTTCTCGAAACAACTATTATTGTTCTTAACTTGCATTCTTCGATATTCTACATCTTTGTCTTTATGCATTCAGATCAGTTTTTAATATAATTTTCTCTTTCTATCAAAGATAAAATGTTACTGATAACCTGCAGGTAGATGCGCCTTGTGCTTATGTTTGCGCAGATAGCAAGATATATGATGCAACAGAGTGGTATATCTGTCAGGTAAAGTGTTTCCTTAAAACATTCTGAAATTTTATCATCCAAAACTAAAAACTTTGATCATTTATGTTTCGAGTGATGTTACTTGCAAAATTAGGAGCATGGTGGGTGGTACTTGTTAGTTTCAATGAGTCAATGGTAGAAATTCTCAGGTCAAAGGATTATTCAAAGAAGTCAACTCCATAAACCATTTTCAGAAAGAACCATCTCTCTCTCTTTCGCGCACACACACACACAGAGAGAGAGAGAGAGAGAGAGAGAGAGAGAGAGAGAGAGAGAGAGAGAGAGAGAGAGAGAGAGACTATGCCTCTGTCTCTACTTTATTGAGATTTCATTTCAGTTCAGTAATTTGTTTTCGGCTTAAGATAATAACTTGAGCAAGGCATTTTGTTTGACCAATTTCCTGTTTATTTACCAACAATTCAATGGATTCACGAGATCATTTTCCTGAGTTATGGTTTACTCCCTCTTTCCCTAAATGAATGTCTAATTTTCATTCAAGGGACATTCTGTAAATATTTACTTTTTGTAAATATTGATGGCAAAGATGCATGAATATTCTTGCTATTCACTTTCTAAACTTTTAGTTTTGCTAGCATATGAGGAATAGTGAAAAAAATTGGTAAAATATCAATTAGGGACATTTTTTTTTTTTTTTGGGGAAAAGGACATTCATTTAGGGATAAATTTTTCTTGAAAATAGACATTATTATGTAGCCTTAATGTTGATAGACTAATTCGTGGTGGCAGGGAATGAGATGCCCCGCCAATACACACAAGCCAAGCTTCCATGTCAACACAAGTGTAACTTCCAAGCACAGCAATGGAAAGGGAACTAGTTCAGGGCAAAGAGGAGCTGCTGCAGGGATGCCCGAGGAAAACATGACAGAGGAGGAATTTTTCGATTGGTTACAGAATGCAGTGCAATCTGGCATGTTTGACAATCTTTCCGGCACAACATCCGATAACCAGCCGCCTTGGGCAGCCGCCGGAAATAGCTCCAAGAGTGGCGGCAACAATGGTGGGACCAGTGGCAGTGGTGGTAGCAATAGTGGTGGCAAGAGAAAGAAAAAGGGCAAGAAATGGTGAACACTTTGTGTCTTTGATTTACAACAATCGGTCAAATGTTCTAGGGTAACTATTGTAAGCTGGCATGAAGTGAAACCCTCTAAGCCTGCCTGCATTATACAGAGTTGTATGTACAGGGTTTCTTTTTCTCCCTCATTTATTGGGATTATACCCTGTGGATCTTTGTCTGAACTCACCAGAAATATATCATCTCATCTGACCATTGTTTCGAGTGATATGTGGAGTGAAACAAGACGTATGTAGGTGGATTTCACAGACACATCGACTTAGATTTCATCTTTCACAGATGTGTGGCTCTCGTTGATGGAAGAGCAGGGTTAAAAGACAATACTACCCTTAACAAAGCCTTGGATCCGAGTGAAACAACTATTTGATAGGTTCAAGGAATGCTAGTGTAAAAGATCGGACAATTCAACAGGAATTCTCCGGTTGTAACCCGTCGAAGTTTGACGGACATAGTAAGGCTAATTATCTAATTAAAAAATAAAATTGAAAATATACATTTTAAAAGGACAATAAGATTAATTAATAAAGTATAATTTTGTTCATTTTTTAAAGAAAAGTGGTAGGTTAATATAGTCACTATACATATGCATATACAGGGAGATATACACATATAATTAGTATATCACTCAATTTTATTGCCTAACTATGAAAAAAAATTAAAGACAATATGTTGCGTTTACAATAAAAAATAACAAAATGTATTTTATTTAAGTCAAAGTATATCAATTACAGTTTAGTCATGGGTCAAAGAAATAACCAATAAATTTTAATAGGTTCATAAAAATTAACATACCAATCCCAAATCAAATTTAACAAAAAACGCAAACGTTCAAGGAATTTGGATCCTTGTAAATCAATTTGATCTCCCAACAGTTTGAATGCAGTTCCATCTCATTTTAAACCAACACAACTCCTTTGATTGAACTTACTGGAAAAGTCAAATAGCGACCATCCAAATTTGGGTAAAATGCAAAAAGTCCTGAAATCAAAAGAATAATTTGAGTGAAACATTATTATAGTTCAGGCAATTCGTGGTGAATGTTGCAAATGAGTGAATATTGCAAAGAAGTACACTCAAAGAACCATCCTAGTAGAAAATACATGTTACTCCCTAATGCCTATTAATTATTTGCTAATACATACTGTAGTTAAATTCAAGTCTTATCAGAACTATACAATCAAACTTTGAACCATGTCAAACTCGAGCTAAGGTGCTACTTAATCAGATTATCTGTTGATTTATAAAATCCAAATTATATTAGCTTCAAACTTTAACGAAAGAAGATTTGTTAGTTAACCTTGAACCCCTTTATATCCAAGATAATTCTCAACTTAATAAATTTCTTAAAGCACCAACCAATGTCAGCTCAAAAGTTCCATTGCCATAAAAATTATGTGTTGCTATCAAACTGACAATACCCATTTTGAACCTTCAAACAATGTAATGGTCTACAATTACATTATGACAATAGAAGAATTTCCTAATTTTGATATTTGACATAAAAAGGATAAATTTGCAAACTACGAAAATATATTCACTTAAAATAAATAAATCAAGAACATGGAGCTTAAATCAA
This sequence comes from Adenophora triphylla var. japonica, assembly GCA_022495995.1. Lineage (NCBI taxonomy): Eukaryota > Viridiplantae > Streptophyta > Magnoliopsida > Asterales > Campanulaceae > Adenophora > Adenophora triphylla. The sequence continues at coordinate 314,885 of JAFEMH010001228.1, read as the reverse complement.
GAACACCTAATTGTAACTTCAGCCAAGTATAACAACTACTACTTGACACTGTTCTTGTAGCACCAGATTGCCTTTTACGTGTCTGTTCTTAAGAAAAACAGAAGATCTAATAATTAACATGTTATTATAAAATAAAATCATAAATGATTTTAAATATAATTAAAAAATATCAATAAGTATGCACATGTATCATATGACTAAATACATTTAATGTTTATGTTGATTTTTTTTTTTTAATCAAAGATAGATGTAAATGTGTAAATTTTGCAATTAAAATGACTATATATATATTTTTTCAATAAATGAAAATAAAGTACATAGACAAAAACTATTATTAAACACTAAACAATATCACCCTTCTTTCTCTTCCTTAATCAAGACATCACCCACCCCCAATCTTCCTCAATCTATATATATTCCTCCTTCTCAAATTTATCACCCCCTCCCAATCGCGTCTATATTGTTATTACCGCCATCGCCTCCACCTACGAACTACCCAAATTAAACACGCCTTTAATGCATTCATCTGCTATACATCCTTAACTCTTAACATGACCAACTCCTCTCACGCTTCTCTGCTCATGTACCTTCTTTATTTTTGGGATACCCATGAAACCATCATTTGGATTTCCCTCAACACAAAGGGTCATACAACTATCATCATTGAAAGTTCCTATATCTAATTCGAAAAACACACAAATATTAAGACTTCTTGCAACTCAAACTATTGCGACCTCCACTATAATATTCAACTAAAGTATCTTAAAGTGCGAGGTTCCACCTTAAAACCAAATGATGCTAAATGGAGTGGTCAAGGATCCGTATATGTTATAGGCAAGGTTTTTCAATTATCGATGTAGGATAACATCTCTAACACCCCCCTCACGTGTAGCCGGGCTTTTCCAAAGACTGACAACGCTTACTTATTAACCGGGTGGCGCGGAGTAACATCATGGGTCGTTAGGCCTGCACGTGTAACAGACATGCTCTGATACCATCTTAAAGTCTGAGGTTTCAACTTAAAACCAATTGATGTCAAAGAGAGTGGCCCAGGATCCTTATATGTTATAAGCAGTGTTTGTCAATTCTCGATGTGGGATAATATCTCTAACAAAGTAAACAATTTGCACGAATTGTTGAATTACTCGACCTCCATCCATGCCCTGACCTTTGATTTGTAATTTATCTTGAAGTTGGGTATAATTGTACTACAAAAACTGAAATTTGGTATTTTCCCTTTTTCTTTAACTAGTGAGTAACCCGTCGAAATTCGACGGACATATTGAGGCTAATTATTCAAAGCACTTTTCTTTGTCCTTCTTTCATGCGAGATACGGTGAGCCAAATCTTGTGGTTCACTTTTCGACGTGCAGAGTTACCTTTTATTCTTGGCCTACCATTGTCCCTCACTTACACAAATTTTTTATCAAAATTCTATCAAGTTAATAAATAAATAATATGCAACGTTTATATTGAATTAAAAATGTATACTTGATTTACGTAATTTCAATAAATTCCTAGTGGATTAATTATTCGGCTGATAACTTCTTTCTTTTAATTAGTTATGTGTAGTGCACACGATGAATTAAACATGCAAATCTCATTTTTTTTAACTCGTTTGACTAACCCCAATTAAAATATCCAATTGTGCCCATTTTTTTAATTGAGTGTTATTCCAAAAATAATATTTTCAATGAGTTACAAATAGAATTTCATGTTAAATTTCACATGACACATATAAAAATATAATATGTTTCTGATTTTTTTTTTTATTATAATATATATATGTTGCACAATTCACCTTCAAACTTTCTTCTTTTTGTTCCAGTTTAATGTGCACAGTTATTGTTGAGCATAAGTATTAAAGTGTAAATAATAATACTAAAAAATATTGTGAGTGGAAAAAAAGTTTATGAATATGATAGTGAGACATGGTTGACAAGTGAAAGCCATGCAAAAAGTCTAATACATCATCGGAAGTTCTGTCCACGTATAACTTAGAAAAATGAGGGGAAATAACTAAAAAATTAGCCATTAAGTCCAAATACAAAGAACATTCAAGTTGATTTTCTATCTCCATTTTCAAGGCTTGAAATGCCAAATGGTATATTTTGTATGCTACAACAAAAATATTTAATATATTTTCTTCCTTCCAAAATAAATATCCTAAAATATTTCAAATTTGTAATTGAACAAAAGTAATTTATTTTTTTAAGCATTCATTTTGATACGAATTGAAGATAGTAATATAATCAGCCCATATTTCAATGAATAATGTAAGGCGAATAAGACAATACATGTAGTGGGTGAGATTTGCCTACTACAACAAAGTGTTTAGTGCCCATCGAAACCAGAAAAGAGATTCTTGTAAAATGGCTTCAAAGCAAACTGTTCATAGGAAGTCCTCAAGAAGAAATATTCTTCATTGACACCACCATCTTCCTGCTCAGTATCAACATCGTCTCCTGCTGCATCTTCAGCTTCACCGTCGTCTTTGGCGTCAGTATCTTTTAAATTTTCCTTTGATTCCTGACAAGGGGAACACAATTAGGGTTAAGATATAGGATTAGAAAAACCTAAATACATACTCCCTCCGTCCCAGATTAGTGTGAATTTATTTTCCTTTTGGTTCGTCCCAGATTAGTGTGGACTGCCAAAAATAGCAAAAAATCTTTACTATTCCACCCACTCATTCTCTCTCCTACTTTACTTTTACACTCACAACACCAATCAACTTACTATTCCTCCCACTCATTCTCTCTCCTATTTAATTTTTCATACTCACATACACCTCCTTCCACTATTTATCTCTCTTACTTTTCCTTAATTTGTGTGTCAAAAATTTTGGTCCACACTAATATGGGAGGGAGGGAGTATATATTAAAAATTAAAAACAGTTAAGCAATAAATATAAAGAGCAATACCTCTACCTCTTGTTTCTTTTTGAACCTTTTCGAAAAGCAAATTTTCTCACCGCAAGTAAAGCACATGATCTCAATCATCAAGGATCAATGATGGAAATTATGTTAAAAGAAAAGCAAGTAATTATTGTTGCAAAAATTACATGCCACAATTCTATGCCAAATATTTTGGGAAAAACATAAATTTTGGGTCATCCTTAAACTCTGCAAATGAAATGAGGTATTTTATATCTTCTTGATTTGTATCTAAAAAATGTAATCACCTTCCTCCATATGTGTGCAATTCTTAATGTGAATTACTATGTTTTGATCCTCATTTCGCTTTTACAACAAATAACTATGTCTATAATTTTTTTTTGACGTGCATTGTTGTCAGGGCCGGTCCTGTGATAAATGGGGCCCTAGGCTAATTAGTCGGTTGGGGCCCTCATTTTTTTTAACCCCAATGGTAAATGGGCGATGGGGTTCTAAAATCACTATTATATGCGGTATGACCCTTATTTTTGCCACGTTGTTCTTTTTGTTCTAGGCCTTTCTTTATGTTTTTTCTTAAATTTTAGCATTTTTTTTTATTCAAGGTCTCTCTTTTCATCATTCTCTAGCTTTTAGATTTTGTTAATAAAATGATTGAGATTCTTAACTAGTGAATATTGATAATTAGATTGGGTTAACATTTGTTATTTGAGATAATTCTGAGTAATTTAATTTAAAGAAATATTGAAATAAAATTATAATGATTATCACAAAGTATTCAAATAGCTATCATATATAATATAAACAACAAAACTATTTAGAGCCTCCAGAAAAGGCCACGTCAAAGGCCACATCAGCAATTCAATTTTCAACTCATTTTTATTCCAGATTTTAGTTAAAAAAATATAGGCTTTAAAATAAAAATTCCCTCTAAAATTCTGATAATGCAATTGAAATTTAGATAAAATTTAAAATTTTGATAAGATATACTCCCTCCGTCCCAGCGAAAGAGCCATTTATTTCCTTTTTGGGCGTCCCATTTAAAAAGCCACTTTCCCAAAAAGGAAACCTTAAATCACTATTCTCTCCACTCATTCTCTCTCCTACTTTACTTTTACACTCACAACATTATCTTTCTTACATCACCTCCCACTCATTCTCTCTCCTATTTAATTTTTCATACTCACAACATTTAAACTTTTTCTCTTTCCTACATCACATTTCTTATTTTGCGTGCCGGACAAATTTACCGACTCTTTCGCTGGGACGGAGGGAGTATCTAACTTTAAATTTCTAGATTATATTTAACTGTAACAATTTTTCAAATGTGGATAATATATTCCGATAAATCTCAAATTTTTGAAATTTAACTAAGATGTCATCTGAGCATAACAAATCATTTTCAGTTATATATATTTCGGGGGCAAAAAGACCGGAATTGTGGGAAGAACTGGGAGTGGTAAATCAACTCTTATACAAACGCTCTTCCGGATTGTTGACCTATTTCTTGGTCAAGTTCGATAGATGGTATTGAGATATCCTCTATAGGCGCATGATTTACGATCAAGATTGAGCATAATTCCCCAAGATCCAACCATGTTTGAGGGGACTGTGCGAAGCAACCTGGACCCACTTGAAGAATGCACAGACAAACAAATTTGGGAGGTGGGGTTTTTGCTCAAGTATTTTTTTCAAGCTATTTTAGTACTCACTCCGTCCCAAAAATGAATGACAAAAAAAGTTTCAAATTTGCTCGGATAGAGCAAATTAGAACTTTTTTTATTTTGTCATTCATTTTTGGGACGGAGGGAGTATAATGTTGCTTCTTAGCTAACTGGCTTTCATTGTTTTAGGCTCTCGATAAGTGTCAACTTGGAGATGAGGTTCGGACAAAGGAAGAAAAGCTTGATGCAACAGGTTTGTGGTCTCACTCTCACCATAGTGCTAAAACAAAAATTTCATCTTTTTTTTTTCTTTTTATGTTTATAGATTTAATAAATGTTGTAGTTACGGAGAATGGGGAGAACTGGAGTGTGGGTCAAAGGCAACTGGTATGTCTTGGGCGTGTGTTGCTGAAGAAAAGTAAGGTGTTGGTTCTTGATGAAGCCACTGCATCTGTCGACACAGCAACTGATAATATGATTCAACAAACTCTAAGGCAGCATTTTTCCGACTCTACTGTCATAACAATCGCGCATAGGATCACGTCTGTGCTTGATAGCGACATGGTTCTGGTGCTAGATAATGGTCCGTTGAACCTCTTCATTATCATAAAATTCATAATAATTATCCTTTGGCCATTTTTTTTCATTTTTTTTCATTCTTTTGAGTGCAGGGCGGATTGAGGAGTACGATTCTCCGAGGAAGTTGTTGGAAGACAAGTCAAGTTCATTCGCGAAGCTCGTGGCAGAGTACAGTGTGAGATCGAACACAAAATTTGAAGCTAAAATCATTGAATAAATTAGCCAGAATTGACTCATTATATTGTATGATGATGATCAAGCAAATTGTCAGATGTTAAAATTTAGAAGATCCGAGCCGTTAGAAATTAGCTTATGTATAATGAGCTTATTATAATGGATCTATAAAAAGTTTTGATGTGTGTTTATATGTGTTTAAGAGGTCAAATAAATATATGCTCCGTCACCACCGGATCGTTACCGCCACGTCCTGGCCGTGGATGGAACAATTTGCAAATTTTTTGGTCATTCATTTTCATTTTGATACTATAAAGTATCGTGATGGAACAATTTGCAAATTTTTTGGTCATTCATTTTCATTTTGATACTATAAAGTATCTATTAACAATGACTTTAAAGTCTCAGTTAGTAACATAACTTTTTTTTTTTTTACTTCATCCATACTTTTAAACTTTTGCTTTTTTTTTTAGGGAAACCCAATTTTTCCTATTAATTTGAAAAAAATATGTTTTAAAAAATGCACACGATGACATTTTAGTAATTAATTAAAATTTTATAAAAAAAGGTGCAATGAAATCATATATAATATATATATCAAAACTATTTAGAGGCTCCAGAAATGGCCACGTCAAATGTCACGTCAGCAATTCAATTTCTAACTCATTTTTATTCTAGATTTTAGTTAAAAAAATATAAGCATCATCTAAAAGCAAAAACAGTTAAATAGTATCTCTTATTATCTTATCCGGGGAATAATCCTATCTCATGAGATACCTTTGACCATACATTTATCCTCAACTGTGTTTATCATCAACTATACCAGCATTTCTCTTTTCCCAAAAGCAAAAAATGTGTAAGTCAAATAGCATATCTCTTATTAATAATTAGTAATTTTTGAAATTTAAAAAAGATACCAGAATTCACATGTGAGTTAGCAGTTGTTGTGTTTAAGAGTTTTAATTGCACAATAACTCTAAATTTATTCTTCTGATCATATCTTTAACCATGAATTTTTAATGCAGTTTCTAGAAATCAATATAAATTCGAATTATTTGAAAATAAAAGGTATAATTCATTTAAATTATATCTAAAATTCAAACTTGGATGAATAAGTGATGATTTTAAATTAATCTATCTTAAACACTGATAAGATATAATTTTATTTACACAATCCTTAAAAACAAAATACTCAACAACCCTACCATTCTATTTCTTTCAATACATGCCACGGTCTTTCTCATGTTCTCCCGTTCTCCTGCGACACATTCAACGTCTTCCTCCTGCTCTCCTGCTTTCCTGCGACAATTCAACGCATTCAGGTAATTTTTCACTCTCCTGCGACACATTCATTTCATTCATACTTTTCACTTGCTGAGTTATTAGAATATACATTGGCCATAAGTTTGTACGCGTGTGTGTTTGTGCATGTAAATTAAGATTGGTTATTGCAGTTTATTTTATTCAATTTTCACGTTTTTTGCAGCTAATCGTTCGATATTTGTGGTTTCTTGGCTTCAGTTTTTGTTTTGGGAATGTGGGCTAAATTAATTGGTTAATACTTGAATTAGGCTACGATTTTGTTACTAATTAGCTTCAATTTCTCACCATGCCTTTTTTTTTATGTTGATTGGATAAATTTTTTATTTTTACTGGATTTATTTTTGGTTTTGGAATGTAGGTTAAACTTACATTAATGGGTTACAATCTCTAATCAAGTCAGTTAAGTGAAACAGAGAATGAAAACTGCTAGCAAAGCACTCACCTACAGTAACATTATCCCCGATAGTTGTTGGCAGAACCTTCCCCATAAGATTAGATTTTGCAACATGCACAAAGGAGTGGTCCTGTATATTGGTGCCAGATCCAACAGTTATGTTGTTCACATCGCCTACACACACAAAGCCATGACACTGTTGAACATATCTTAAAGAAACACCATCACCAAGTAAAAAGAAAAGCAGGCACAACCTATGAGAGATTTTGAGAATAATTGTTGTTTTCTGAAAATTGATGGGTTAAATTTAGTTAGGATTTCAAACTTGATTGTGTGATGTGAAGATTTGTCTTCTCTACTATATTAAATGTTATCGAATAATTGTTGGATAGTATCATACCTTTATATGATACTATCATATAAAGTTGTCTTTCATCTTCTGTCGAGTCTGATTCGAGCCTGATTCGAGCCTGATTCCCTGAGGGTCTTTAGAACATGATTTCCCAGTTTCCTCATCTTTAGTGCACCATTTGGATCCTATATTAAATACCAAAAAAAAAAAATACAAAATTCAATTAGTTTATGGAAACAAAGCTGGTTAACAAGGCAATATGAAAATACAAACTTAAAAATAAAAGGTATCATGAATTCTAAGGATTATTCATTAAATAAACAGGTACATATGAGGTTAGCTGAGTATACATACAGATTTCAAGGCGGACTTTTATCAGCTTCTTCCACTTTATTTTCTTCTTCCCATCTTCTTTCGATGGCATAGACTCTACGTGTCTGGCTTTCTTCACTTGGGTCTTGGTTCCCTCCGTCTCTGCTCCAATCTGAATCACTTCACCTTTGCCGAATTCACCTGCCCTATCCCCTCCATCCTTTTTAGATTCTTCAACTTTCCGTTTCTTACATGATGCTAAACTCTTATTTTCGGCTTCAGAGTTAACACGCGCTGGGATACTATCAGCTCCACATGGGTTTTTTACATCTTCAGTCCCATTGCTTAGTTCATCCTTCTGCACATTTACATTAGGTGTGGATTCCTCTGTCTGTTTGGGTGGTTGTTTAGCTTTTGCTCTATGCTTCTTTCCGTCAGCATGGAGAAGCAGGGTGTGTCTTTTAGCAGTGCCGTGAGGGCTGCTTCAGCTACAATTAACGCTGATTGAAGCTTTGAAGTTGTGTTGAGGGTCTCATTGAGCATAAGTTTCTCCCACAGGACATGTTCGTTATTTGATGAAATTGAAATCCATGCCTTGGTTCCCTTCTCTATCAATCTATTTGACATTGTTATTTGGTTCCTGAAAAATAACTTTTCGATTTCGTAAGCAGAAAAAAAAACTATCTAATATCCAGATCCGATTCATCACTGACAGAACAAATGAAAAACAACCCATCTACTACTTAATCATTGCTCATTGACTCAGAAGTTTCAGTAAGCAACATATCACAACCATTTAGATACCCCTCTTTTATTTTCTCATCATGTCTCTTATTTCTTTCTCATTCCCCAAGTATACAGCCACTTAGATACTCCTCTCAACCACAATTTACTTTTCTTTCAACGGGAAAAGGTAACGAGAAAATAGATAATTAACCAGTTAGACAACCCGAGACAATGAAAGCATACATGACTGAAGCTTTTCAAAAGCTGAAATTCCAGTAGATTTTTCAAGTGACTCATCATATGATCCTTCATCAACCTGTAGGAGGAAACATATTCTTAGAAATACAAACAGGTTATAGTGAAACCTTTAGAAAGATAGCCATTTATCGTCTTTAAGGGGCCTCATATTTACCTCACTTGATGTATTTTAATAAATTGAATGTCGTTGGTTGAATATTTTCCTCACGTATGGTTTCATGTATTTAAATTAAATAACAGATAATGGCAACAAGTCGAATGATTGCTATCAAATCAATTGATAAGAGAGCTAGACTTTGTAGCATCAACGTCCGTATTTTACGCAAATGGGAGCAGAATGAACGATCCGAAAAAATGCCTATTGAGATGATATTAGTTGATAAGGAGGTAATATTTTTTTATCAATCACCTTCCGTATTTTGCTTAATGGTTAATCCAATTAACATTTAATAATATTAATACTTGTATTATTTTATTAATATTATTGTATATTTTGTTTAGGGATCCAAAATTCAAAGCTACGGTTCCAAGTAGCTTACCGCCCAAATTGAAGAATATGTTTGAAGAAGGGAGAGTTCTAAAGATCTCAAAATTTGGGGTTGAACAAAATATTCAAACCTAACCAAAAAGTGAAACTTAATCACCAGTGGAAATTGACTTTTAGTCCGGCCACCGACGTATCCAATGCTGATATACATCTATCCACATTTCGGATAATAGTTTCGAGTTCACACCTTTTGAATCTTTTGGGTCTTTAAATGTGGAATTTGTTGTGGGTGAGATTTGTACCTTGCATATCATTTTTTCTTTTACTCTTAACTGAATTATTTCTCTTAAATGAATTATGATGATATTTACTAACATGGATTTTTTATTTGCTAGATGTGATTGGTGAGGTCATTTTATCTCTAGGAGAGTTTGACTATGTGCAGAAAATCGATGCTAGAAAGTTGGATGTTCAGCTGATTGATAATGAGTATGTGATCTAAATATATAATATACTTGATTATTTAAAGGATAAACAATAAATTCTGTGAACAATTATCATATATTTATTATATAATTACGTTCTCTCATTTTGGAAGTGGAATGGAGTTGTCTTGCATCTTATGGGAGTCATATGGAGATGAACTAAAACAGTATATTGACAAACGACGCGAAGATGAGAAAGATCCAATTATATTAATTTTACAATTTGTAATGTTGTCAAAATTTCAAGGTAATATATTTACTTAATCTTTGTTTTAAATCATATAACTTCTATTATTAAGGCTTATTACATATTAGTGACATTTCAAATCCTTATACAGGAAAGACCCGTGTTGGTAACCTGAAGCACGCTTTAAAAATGCATATCAATCCAGCCTTTCCCGAAGTTTTGGAGTTTCTTAGCAAGTAAATGAAGATTAAACTCTAACAAGAACCTATGAATTTGTTTTACTAATTCTGATTGTTTGGTTAAATTTAATATATCATTATAATTTTACAGGCGTAGTGAAATTGGATTTTCATCCAATAACCGTTCTTTATCAACTATTACGAATGATAGTAGTTATATCAATAGTGATCAGTGGTTGAAAATCAGAGATGTCACGTCAATTGGTGATTTGCTCACATTCACAGAGGTATATAATAAATTTTGCCTTTTTTTCTTATTTAACCTCACATAATTGCTTTTAATATAAATAATTATTTTTATTAGGTTGGCAAATATACCATATTGGCAACCATATCTGATGTGGATTCACATGCTAAATGGTACTACGATGGTAGCAGCAACGTAAAGTGTGCTAAAGGATTCGTTAAGAACGCAAAAAACTGTCCAAAATGCAGTACACCTTACGGCAACATAATTCCGAGGTAATTAATTAATAAAATTATGGATTCATTGAGCATTAGATTTTTCATCTTTATATAGGACCTTGCCAAGAGCCGTAACATTCATACGAGATCAAGGAAGCGTATCCGAAGAATACAATGAGCATTTTATTTTTATAAAATACATCATTTCATTCGTACTATTAATTGATTTTTTTATCTTTACAGGTTCAAAATCAGAATATTGGTCATCGATATGAATGATATCAGTGAAGCAGAGACTCACTTTATGTTGTTTGATGGGTGTGGTGCATCTTCCTTGCTTGGGATGTCCGCTGCGGTAGCTCTTGCTGATGTTTCAGAGGTACTTAATTCATTTTTTCATTTTTATAGAAGCTGCTAATACTATTTCATATAATAAAAATATTTTTCCTTATAGGAGGACCAACTGCCAGAAGTTTTTTGAAATTTGTTTGGAAGGCAATGTTTGTTCAGAATTGAGGTAGACCAAAGAACTAAAGATACCCCTGAAGAGAAACGAAGTTTTACAGTGAAGCGAGTAACAAAGGATACTAACATCATGACGCATTTCTTATCACTCATAAACTCCGATGTAAGTATAAATCACATCACATTAACTATCTATATTATGTTATATATTTGACTTTTAATTGTTTTAAGTTGCAGGATGTGGCGTCCAAACCGAATCATGGAGATGAAAATATGTCCAGCTTGCACGATAATAACGAGGTAAATTTCTAAGGATCATTTATTTATCTTCTACTACACTTTTTGTTATTTGAGTTTCGTTACGATGAAAATGTATCAATATTGACCGATGATATTTGTGCAATTGACTCGACATCTAAATTTTATATAATCTTCATTATTATTTAGATTGTACATGTTATTTAACCATTTTATTTATCTTTATTTTTATGTAGGATACGCCCTTGGAATCTATGGGGGACAGTTCTTCAACATCCATAACTCCAAGAAAGCGATGTTGAACTACATAGAGGTTGATGAGGAGGTTCAGCTATCCGTTACTAAGGGAATTAAGCAAATCAAGCAGGAGAAATTAGACAAGTAGGCAAATAATGAGAGATTAGAATTTTATTTCAAGCTTTTGATTCTATGTTTTACAATTGAACATGATTTATTGGTTTAATACCCTTTACAGTATTTGCTTTTTCTTACCCATTTGACATTATTGTGGGTAGATTGAGTGAAACTGTTTGACAAAATTTTATTTAGTAGACTTTGATTTCATTAATATTTTTCTATTTCTGCTTATTTTGAAATAAAAATGTGACCTTTATTAGTTTTCAAATATGTTCAAGTTTGATGTTCTGTTTTAGTACTTTGTGATTTATGCTTTGATGATCAGACTCAGCAGTTTTCCTTAGTCTACCCTGCTAGACACGTCGTGACACTGGTGCCGACTGCCGACACACAGGAGAGAGAGAGAAGTACCTGAATCAGAACAAAACAAATCCGCTCAAATGTGTAAGAACTGAAATATTATAATATCTGCTATCCCTCTGATGAATGAGAGCGCACCTTAAAGCTGAAGGATTGCAACAGTGACCTGCGCGATAATGGAACGATTTCGTTAGTGAGAATAGATAGCAACAAAAGATTAATTTTACGATGTATTAAAGTACTTTACTCCACTATTCAATTTATAATTTCTCCCATATTCCTTTAAGATTACAACTCCCATCGAAATTACCCAATTTAATTTAAGAGTGGCTAATTGGGAGAATACAAAGCAATAGGAGAAGCTCTATGCTTGCTGAAGGCATTCAGCAAGCATTTATTTTTAATCTAAAAATCCAAGCAACAAAATAAAAGGCTTAACAGACTCTTCTAAGTTCCAATAAGACACCCAACAAAAATAATTTCGCAATGCCATCGTACTTCATCTCCAAACTGAGTAAAAAATACGAATATGTATAAAATAAAAAATTACCATTCAGAGTTTCTTATAAAAATATCATCCAAAGTTTCTTAAAATACGAATATGTATAAAATCACCAAAAAAAATCAAATTCAAAATAAAAATCTTAAGCAAACCTAAATCTTAGTTTCCATAATTTAGACATTCGAAATCAAATCAAACCCATATCTGGACCGAACACAAAATCGAACACAAAACTAGATCTGAATGTCAATGTCTAGATATAAACCAAAACATACATAATCGATCAAAAAAGCACAGATCTGTGTATTCTTATAGAGAGACGCACACAATAAAAAGAAGAAAAAGAGAAGGGCGAGAGACGAATACCTGGAATTTGAAGAGACTTCAAATGATTTCAGTGATGGGTGGATGGCGGGGTGTTGATCCGAACCGACGCTGTCCATGGCATGAGAGATTTATAAGTTGTAACAAGAGAGAGAAAATGGAAGGCGGTGTTACGAATATATGCGGTGACGAAGGACAGCAATGGTGGCGGAGGACGGCGATGGTGGCGGCGGTGGTGGACGGTTGTTGTGGCTCTGTTTGTTTTTTAGAGAGAGAGGCTCTGCCCTCTCTCTATAATATTGTCTTAGATTAAATGGAGTGTTAGCAAATATTCCATTCCACAATTTCATTTTTATGTTTTATATTTTTATTTTAATTTTTTGCAAAAGTTATATTTATACAATGTAAAATTTCGTCTTAAATTTTTTTAATAAATAAAATTCTTATTTTTCTATATATTATACTCCCTCCGTTCCAGCTCAATGGAGACCAAAAATTTGGACATACCGATTAAGGAATAATGAAAGTGTTGTGAGTAGGATATTAAATAGGAGAGATGATGAGTGGGAGGAATAGTGATTTGATTGGTATTGTGAGGGTAAAAATGGAGTAGATGGAGTTGGAGAGAGACTGAGTGGGGGGAATAGTGAAGATTCCTTTCCATTTTGGGTAGTCTCCACTGAGCTGGGACAAATCAAAAAGGAAATAAGTCTCCATTGAGCTGGAACGAAGGGAGTATATGATTTGTTATTTTATTTTTATTTATTTTTAGACTGTTGTTAAATTATTAACATTATCTAAATATATTTTCATTAATATTTGAGTTTTTTTAGATTATACAAATGTATAGATCATCTATGAAAAGAAAAACACATCTTACTGATGTGGACAACGATTCCATTAATTTATCGCAACGATCTTCTCAACGATTACCATTGGCGGATATTTCTAATGATAATTTTATTATTTACTTTATTATTATTTTAGCATATCCATTAATATCATATGTATAAAATTAAATTATAAGAATGCATGATTTTATATTTATTTTTTTACTATCATTTTAAATGAATTTATTTTTATTTTTAATGGACTTATCATCGGGTAGTCATTTGATTTCACCGAGTAATCATCAAAGTTGTATTACGGCTCAAGGTAATATGTTATTGAATTTTTGTCAATTTCTATATATCCTGACTTATTGCAAAATAAGGATGTCGAAGGATTCTTTCAGACTAGAGTTGTGCTTGCTCCAACAAATGAGATTGTCGATAACATAAATGATTATGTCATGTCACTCTTTTCGGGAGACGAAGTTGAATATATGAGTTCTGATGCCATTTGTAAGGATGAGGATGATGAAAATGGTGTTGAAGATATTTTCTCACCTGAATTTCTAAACACTATCAAGTGTTCTGGATTGGCAAATCACATTATTAAGCTGAAGGTTGGGTGCATAGTAATGCTTTTGAGAAATCTTGATCAAGCTGCTGAATTGTGTAACGACATCAGAATGATTGTCACTCAATTAGGTAAATACAGTAATTTTTTATTTTTTATATACATATAATTTAATACTTAATTTTGTTACATATATGTAGGTAAGCACGTAGTCGAAGCCAAGATGCTTTCGGGAAAGAATGCTGGCATGAAGGTGCTTATTCCTAGAATGATAATGTCTCCATCAGATGTGACAAAATTTCCGATAAGATACCAAAAAAGGCAATTTCCATTTGCCGTTTCTTTTGCTATGACAATCAACAAGAGTCAGGGACAATCTCTTTCCCATGTAGGACTATATCTTTCACAACCTGTTTTCAGTCACGGACAACTTTATGTAGCATTTTCCAGAGTAACCAACAAGAGAGGACTTAAAGTTATTATTTGTGATTCAGATGCTCAAACATATGACAAGACGCTGAATGTAGTCTAAAAGAAAGTTTTCGACAGATTCTGAGAATTTATGTCGCACAATTTGTGGTTAAACAAAGTATTGCAATTTCTTATTATTTTCTTTGTTTTTATTTTGTTTTTCTTTAAATATATAGGAGATGGAAGAGATTATGTTGACACTTAGGCACACACTATTAAACTCACGCTATTATAACCATATCTCTTCATCTTCCAAAATTGTAACATTAAAATCTTAATAATGTTTTTTGGTTAGGCAGGGACCTAACCACCCGTGATTTTGTGCCGGCAAGATAGTTGTCTTAAGGGCTTTCTACGTTACATCATGTGTCAACATCTTTTTTCTGTATTAATTATACTCCTAATATCCGCTACATTGATTATCAATTTCGATTTATATTGTTACTTAAAAATTAATTAAAACACATAAATAATTATTTACTTCATCAAAAAAAAAAAATTATTCACCGTCGGGTACCGACGGGTTACTGACTAGTTAGGATAATATTAAGATGAAAATTGCAAATATAGAAAATTGTAAATAATTTAATATTCTAGAAGATTACTAAAAATTTCAAACAATATGGCTACCAGGATTCGAACTTGGTTAATTCACCTTTTGGTTGCTTACTAAACCACTTGGACACTTCAATAGATATGTAAGTTTTTGGGGCCCTAATATAAGTAGTAATTTTGGTGGCCCTAGGCAATGGCCTCACTTGCCTTGCACTAGGGCCGGGCCTGATTGTTGTCGTCGATGCAATGAAAGCCTTGGAGCTGGTAGATTGATGTAACTTTTTGGTCAACTTCCAAGGTAATATGAATTGTCTTACTGTTAACTCAGTAACATGTTTGGAAGATTTTATGGAAATGAATATAAAGAAGAAAGATGTAATTTTAGCATGTGTTAAAGGGAATTCTTTAAGTTTGGATTTTATAGTTATTTTGGTGCTGATGGAAATCAATTGCTGCTGATTTTTTATTATTTCTCCTGAATTTGTTGGTCTTAGGTATCAACTATAGAGCTTAACAACTACATGAATTGTGTTTTATAACTATCAAGTAAATCTTGTGAATGTTCTACGAGAGCCTATCCCTTACTCCAGTTCTGATTTTGATGGATCTTTTTAAAAGTTATATGGATTTGTTGCTAAAAATTGTTGTTTGATAAGTTCTCTAATCTTGTGAATTGGACTTGTTAAAGTTTTAGATTCTGTGTTTATTAATACGGTGATATGAGGGAGTCTAACATTGCCATGTCTATAAGTTATAAGGCTTTTGTGCTCGGGTGCAATTGCCTGTAAAAGGAAAATGAAAAGGTTTAATTTGTGGGTTAAGGATCTGAAATTACCCGGATCGCGCGCGGAACGCGGCGAGTGGCATTTTGCGGACCTTGAGACCTCGCTTCCGGAGAGAGAGAGAGAGAGAGAGAGAGAGAGAGAGAGGAGTCGCCACGCGGTTTTGTATTATGAGCCAAAACATTGAGAATGGATGAGTTTGAAAAAGGGGGTCATTTTAATTGATAGCCAAAACTTGGAAAAGGCTTTGAAAAAGTTGACGTTTTGATTGGTAGCCAAAACTCGAAAAAGGCTTTGAAAATGGGACGTTTTGATTGGTAGCCAAAACTTGACAAAAGGATTTTTAGGACCAGAGATTGTTAGATTCGGAGGTCACGTTACGTTTCGGGAAGAGTATATTGAGATCACCCGAAACGCCTCGTATAACGAGTCTTTCTACCTTTCTCGAAATTGTGTGCGTGTGTGTGTGTGTTGCATTTTTGAAAAGGAGCTTGAATGACAAGCTTTAATCTTGGTTTGAATGACAAACATTGATTTTATGATAAAAACGAGCGTTTGAATGACAAATGTCGGTTTTGAGTTGTTTTTGAAAAGGATTTCGAATGACGAACTTAAATCTTTAGTTTGAATGTCAAACGTTGATTTTAATGAAAAGATCGTTTGAATGTCAAACGTCGGGTTTGGATTCGAAAATGAGCGTTTGGATGCCAAACGTCGATTTTGCGTTGTTTCTGAAAAGGAGTTCGAATGGCGAACTCTGGTTTTGAACCGGACATTACATTGTGACCAATTTTATGAAAAGAGGTATTAAATAATATGCGATCAACGAGTCATTTTGTGACTCGAACTTTTATAAGTAAATACTATCACGAACCGAACGACTCGGACTTGTAAATGACAGTAGTTAAAGTGCGATATCAACGGAATCAAACGATCCGGACAATAAAGATGCGATCGACGAGCCAAACGGCTCAGATTTGTAAAGGTGCGTAAATTAAATGACGGTATCGATGGATCAAACGGTCTGAATTTCGTAAATGACGATCACGAACCAAACGGTTTGGACGGTAAACATACGAATCGACGGATCAAACGATCCGAACTGTAAATGACATAGACATACAAAACGGGACAGGAACGCCGTTTTAAACCGAAATTACTTCTCTTACGGGAGAGAATATGTTTAAGGGGTAAAACGTATCGGGCCCCATAGACAGCGTTACGTCTATATTTCGAAAGTTTCAACCGAAACGATAATAGCGTTTGACGCGTAAATCGAGGTGAAACGAGTTTTTAGAGAGAGATAGTGTTACCTATGGCTAGGGGTTAACTCTTTGATTTGGTTTACGTATACAGGATATGGTTTGAGTGTTTGAAATGGTTTTTCGATGGTGTTTAGTTCATATTTGATCGGAAAACGGGATTTTCACGTAAATCGAGACAAAACGGGGCTCGGGAGGGGGTAGAATAGCTTAGAATCGTGGGGTTTTGGAGAGAGTTAATATTTTTCATCCTCTTTTCGAATTTGACAGCCCTTGTATTTATAGGGTGAATTTGTAAAATGGGTCGTCCGGCCAGTTCCTCATTTTGGGAGATTTTTGGGCATTTTGGGAAATTGGAGGACTTGATGAGAATTCTGATTTTTCCAGTAAAACAGGCCGGACGGCCAGTTCCTCAATTTCAGGGGCAATTTGGTCTTTTCACCCTCGAATTTGATTGATGTTGATTTAGGGAGCTAGGCATGCGTGCCATGTGTCCCGATGACTCACCAGGGCTAGGGTTTTTGTCCCGTTATTCCCGATTTTGTCCCTTTTTTAAATAACTGTCCGAAAAATGTCCGAAACGCCCCCCAGAAAGTCCCGGAAAGTGCGTTTTTCGAGGAAAGTTGTACTTTTACGTGTGATAACGTGTGTTGAGTACACTTTGATGTCGGGATGCACGGAGCAGTCCCGGGATGTCTCGTTGACTCGAGAGCGGGGAGCTTAACGGGTTCCCGTTAACCTGGAAAGGGTCAGTTAACGAATTCCGGTTAACTTTTAACGAATTTTGACGATCCAAATTTGGGTACTTACAGGATTGGAACCATCTCCTAAGTAAGTTTCATATCTGCAGCTGATTCCTTATGACATAACTAATCTTCCTAAAAAAGTAGAATGACGTCATAAGAGGATATCAATGATCTTGAAGATTCATGATTGATTGGTCAGAATACTATTATTATTCCTCGGTATTGTTGCTTTTAGCATCTTTGTGCATTTACCCGACAAATATCCCCTGTCAAATATTTCCCGATAAATATCCCAATCATTACCTCATTTTTTATGGAGACCCACAGGAAATCTCATAAATTACCAAAAATAATAAATTAATAAAATGTTGGTTGTGGATAAAATGATTAAGAATTCATTTAATGTTATTAGTATTTTTATATTCAAATATGTTTTCTACCTTTCCATTATTTGCGATTTCAGAAAAAACGACGTCAGAAATTTAAGAACGCTACACTACACTACAACGCATCCATCATCGTCGCAGCATCGGAACAGGTTCTTTCTTATTCTCCTCACAAACTTTTTATTTTTTTTGCCTCTACTTAATGTTTGTATTTTAAAACAGAAATAATTATAGTATTTATAATATCTAAAATAGCTATAAAAACAATTACCTCGGAATAATGTTGCCATAGGGTGTACTGCATTTTGGGCAGTTTTTTGCGCTCTTATCAAATCCTTTAGCACACTTTACATTGCTGCAACCATCGTAGTACCATTTAGCATGTGAATCCACATCAGATATGGTTGTCAATATGGTGTATTCGCCAACCTAATAAAAATAATTATTTATATTAAGAGCAATTATGTGAGGTTAAATGAGCACCTTTAATAAAGAGCCAAAAATTATTATATACCTCTGTAAATGTGAGCAAATCACCAATTATCTTGAATTCTCCAATTTTCAACCACTGATCACTATTGATATGACTACTATCATTAGTGATAGTAGATAAAGAACGACTGTTGGAAGAAAATCCAATGTCACTACGCCTGTAAAAGAATAATGATATATAAAATTTAACCAAACGATCAGAATTAGTAAAACAAATCATAGGTTCTTGTTAGAGTTTAACCAAACTTAAATATAATTAAAATTGTTCACAAAATTTATTGTTTATCTTTTAAATAATCAAGTATATGATATATTTAGATCACATACTCATTATCAATCAGCTGAACATCCAACTTTCTTGCACCGATTTTCTGCATATAGTCAAAATCTCCGAGAGGTAAAATGACCTCACCAATCACATCTAGCAAAAAAAAAAATTCCATGTTAGTAAATATCATAATTCATTTAAGAGTAAAAGAAAAAATGATATGTGGATAGATGTATCGACATTGGATACGTCAGTGACCAGACTAAAAGTCAATTTCCATTGGTGATTAAGTTTCACTTTTTGGTTAGGTTGAATATTTTGTTCAACCCCAAATTTTGAGATCTTTAGAACTCTCTCTTCTTCAAACATATTCTTCAATTTGGGTGGCAAGTTACTTGGGGACAAAAGGTAGCTCGAATTTTTCCGGATCGTTCCTTCCGCTTCCATTTGAGTAAAATATGGACGTTGATGCTACAAAGTTTAGCTCACTTATCAATTGATTTGATATCAATCATTCGACTTGTTGCCATTATCCATTATTTAAATACATGAAACCATATATGAGATAAATATTCAACCAACGACATTCAATTTATCAAAATACATCAAGTGGGATATGCGTATGTGTGTTTACAACCGTTATATTGACAAATGAAGCAAACTGTTGTGTAATTAATTTTTTTTTTCATTGTTCTTGGTATTCAGTCTCACTCCAAGGAATCATAGTATGGTTCAGACACTGCCTTCTTTACATATTAAATAGATAAATATTTTGTATTGTTTGCTTGTACCGTAGCAGAAGTGTTGAATTTGTTGCACGTTTTTGCTATTAAGGTGTTTAATTGAGGATGTTAAGCCCAGCAAGATGTATTATATGGTTCCTTGTTATGCACTATGAAATGAAATTATAGCACTCAACTGAATGGGGAATAAAGTGCTTGATTGCTATCCAAGTATTCAACTTAATCTAGGATTACTAACTCTTCCTTCTAACTATGGACGTATGTATTCTATTATTATATGCACCACGAAAAATATTTGATCTCTCATCAATGGATTCAGAAGGTTTAAAATTTGTCGTTGGTCTATAAAGGCTTGTAATAATTGCTTTTACCTCACACCGGCAGGCTGGTCAGAATAGTGTTAGAAGGAAGCAAGTGCCTCTTTATGGTGTGCAAGGAAGGTTTGAGAGCCTTAATGAGCATCCAGTTACGTTTCAATAAATTTAAGTTTCAAATTTACATGTTTGTCATCTTTATGATTTCAGTCATTTACGATCACATGCAGAATGCAGGGAGTCATTCGTTCTCATTGGGAATCACTGAAGTTTTAAACACCAACCTCTTAATAGAACTACGCGCAGATGACATAGAATATGTCTACCAAAAGCCAAAGGTAAATGTTAACTTCTGAACTCAAAATATGGTTATGATTGAAGGGAAGCTAGTAAGTTAATAAGACCATCTCACATAAAATTCATCTACTCTATTTTAATGCAAAAAACCCACATGTAAACTCTTTAGAGAAGACCTGGAATTGAATTACATGGATGCGTCACAGGAGATAAGAAGATGAAGAAGAACAAATCTGTAGAAGAAAAATATGGGAATATAAAAATAAGAGCTTTACCCTAAGATGAGTTGAATGTATTAGCAGGAGAAAGAGAAAGATGGTGGCGGCTACTGTTGTGATGAAAAAGAAGGAAATAGAATGGTAGGGTTGTTCAGGTTATAGAGTTTTTTATTTTAAGGATTATGTATATTTTTGAAAACTTTAGTATTGTGAGGTTTTTTAGGAGTAAATTATGAGGAAATTGTGATTCAAATCCGTGTGTATCTACTAATGTTTATAGAGTTTTTTATTTTAAGGACTGTGTATATTTTTGAGAATTTTAGGATTGTGAGGAATTTTACAAGTAAATTATGCGGCGTTAAACTGGTAGGATTTTTTATGCGTGTGTAAAAATCATTTATGCAGCCGGGCATTGTGGGATTCAAATTCTGTAGAAATCAAATACTTGATGTTAGTAAAAGATAATTATTCTGTGTAAATCAAATTGGATTCCATAACCGACTAATCAATCAATTTAGAAATGAGATTGAATTTCAATTTCAAATAATTATAAATATGCGATTAAATTAGAATATAAATCAATATTCAAATTAAATCTTATCAAATTAGGCTTACATTTGAATTTCAGTTTCAAATTAGGCTTACATTAAATAATTACGTATATGTGATTTAAATTTGCTTTATTAATATCAAATCTTATCAAAGGTAATTGCATGAGTCATGGGGAATTAATTTATGGACATGATCTATTACATACGTGAATTAGAAATATTGAATTCTAATTTCAAATTTTAAATTGTCAAATAATTTTATGATTCTGCGATATTTTAAATATGTGATTAAATTTGGACAAATCAATATTCAAATTAAATCTTATCAAATTAGGCTTACATTTGAATTTCAGTTTCAAATTAGGCTTACATTAAATAATTACGTATATGTGAATTAAATTTGCTTTAATATGTGTCTGGATTCTTATTTTTTAAATTGTGGATTTCGAAATTATTTTAAATGTGATAGAATTTTAACTTTGGATTTCAAATAATTTTACAATTCTTTCTTTACCCGTTTCCTATTTGTTTAAGTTTAATATGAAATTCAAAATTTAATATTTTAGGAATGGCTTATGATTCGACTTTTGTCTGGAAATCAAAGAGAAATGTTGATTAGATTTAAATTTCAAATTAGCTATCAACTATTAATATCACAATTTTAAATTGTCAAATAATTTTATGAATCTGCGATATTTTAAATGTGATTAAATTTGGACAAATTAATATTCAAATTAAATCTTATCAAAAAGGCATGTTTGAAATTCAAAATTTCGAATTTAAGTAAATATAATTACTAATTACTAATTACTATTACTAATTAAATAGCATGGCTGACGAATGAGAAGGCGCCACGTGGAATTTCACGTCATAATTCCACGTGGCAGGATGAGTGCATTCTATTTTCTTCTGTTTTAATATATTATTTAGACAGATAGATTACGTGTATGTGATTTAAATTTGCTTTATTAATATCAAATCTTATCAAAGGTAATTGCATGTGTCATGGGAAATTAATTTATGGACAACATCTATTACATACGTGAATTAGAAATATTGAATTCTAATTTCAAATTTTAAATTGTCAAATAATTTTATGATTATGCGATATTTTAAATATGTGATTAAATTTGGACAAATCAATATTCAAATTAAATCTTATCAAAAAGGCATGTTTGGAATTCTAAATTTCGAATTTAAGTAAATATAATTACTAATTACTATTACTAATTAAATAGCATGGCTGACGAATGAGAAGGTGCCACGTGGAATTCCACATCATAATTCCACGTGGCAGGCTGTGTGCATTCGATTTTCTTCTGTTTTAATATATTATATAGATTTTTTTTATTCTTATCTGAGGAGAAATTTTTAGGTTTAAATTTAATTCCTTAAAAGATTTTTTAAAAATATATCAACAATTGAGTTGAATAAACCTAAATTGCAAGTAAACAAATACTCAAATCAAAGCAAAATCAAAACACAATGAAGTAAAAAACATGAATGTAAACTTAAAATAACGAATTTTTGGGGATGAAAAGCTTGATTTTTTTTTTTTAATCGAGGAATTCAATTCAAGAAGAAGAAATGAATACAAGAAGTCAACGGGGCATACCCCGGGAAAGGAACAAAAAAACTCTAGAACTTGATCCTATAAACAGGATACAAATCAAATAAAATACTTTAAACTTGAAATAAAAAAAACTCTAAACCCATGAAAGAAGCATCATTTGGAGGACATAGCCCCTTTGTTCCGCCTCGACCCCTTTTTACCAACCTTAGTCCAGGAGCCATCATAATCCAACTCAATGCCAACATTTTTTGCAATTCCAATCTCCTGTTCGGCAGTACCATAAAATCTAGCCCCAAGAAAATGATCCTCGGCATCACCATCACTGACATCCATTACAGCATTAGAAACGTCTCTGAATACCTCCAACCCCGTGCTGTTCAATGCGGCTAAGCTGTTGTTGCTGGGCCGAGAATTGGAGGAGGGAACATCTTTAGGAACAAATTTTTGGACAGAATTCTTAACAGAATTCTGGGCAGCCTTCTGTGCCGAATTTGAAGGACTCTTGCCTTTATTTTCAGCTCTCCTCTTGGGCACAAAAGCAACATTCGACCTCATATCGCCAATTGGCTCAATGTCCTTGGCAGCCGAGATGTCCTTGTGGAGATTAGGACACTTGAAAAAGTTGTGCCCAAAATGTTTACACTCACAACAATGGTAAAATTTCTCCTTCTTCTATCTTTCTTCTTCTACAGGCGCCAAGTGTTTAGGATTTTTTTTTTCCTTTCAACAGACTGTAAGTCAGAAAGGGGAATAGGGTTTTTTCTAAACTCGCTACACCATGTAGCGAGTTCTGTGTGACCGGTCAAACTCGCTACACGGTGTAGCGAGTTATGCTTTTGATAATTAAACTGATTAATTCAAACATCAAACCTAATTAAACCAAACTCGCTACACCGTATATCGAGTTTCAACGTAACACGCTACACCGTGTAGCGAGTTCTAAAAAGTGGGACATTTTGAAAAATAGTTTCAAATGTGAATTATTTTGGTATATATATTTTTAAAATGAAATTATTTGTGAAAAAAATCATAAAATTATACTTTTGCGATTATATGATAAAACGTAAAAAGAACTTATATGATTTTTTTCCAAAATATTACTTTTTAAAAATTTATTCACAAAATAACATTGTAAAAACTTTAAGTACCAAAGTAACACTTTTCAACCAAATCCGGAATTGGTAATTCCGGATTAATGTATTCCGAAATTACCAATTCCGAATTTGTTTTTTTTTTCTTTATTCAAAACTGAATTTAACAAAATAATATTTCTGTTAATAGAGAGCGATCGCGCCTATAATAGGGAGCGATCGCTCCTAATGTATTCCGGCGTTACCAATTTCGGATTCCTTTTTTTTTTTTTTTACAAAACTGATAAAGCAAATTAATATTTTCTAAAAAAAATAGAGAGCGATCGCGCCATAAGATAGGGCGATCGCTCCTAAAGGCGTATTTCAAATTCAGAAATGCAAATTCCGGATTTATTTAAAGTGAAATCCGGAATTACCATTTCCGGATTCAAAATTTGAAAAATTTGTTCCTTCCTTTTTCAGATGCAATAATTCAAGGAGAGGAAGAGAGAGTTACTCCAGCCTGAGAGAAAGAAAGAAGACAGAAAGAGAAAGAGAGAAGGAGAAGAACTTTGGAGAAGAAGAAGGAGAAGGAGAAGGAGAAAGAGTTTGAAGAGGAAAGTTTTTGACCGAAAGAGTTTGAAAGGTTAGTTGTATTTCTTCTTTTTATTTGTTTTGAGTTGTTAATTTTAGCTATATAAATTTTCCTAAGAGTTTATTTGTGCATTTTTATATAATTTGTTGTTAAAACTATTATGATTTATGTACTTAATTGTTGATTGTCAATGAATTAAACAATTGTAATTCAATTTTTGCCTAGTTAGGATTTTCTTAAGTTAGGTTTAAAATAAAGTGCTTGTTAAAATTACTTTGACAAACTTGTTGCAATTTTTCTATTTAATTATTAATTTTTAAGTGTTAAATTTAAAATTTGAGCTTAAATGTAGCAAAACCTTAAGTCCCATTTAAATTTAATTTCTATTAAATTTTTGTGTTTCAGATGAATCAACATGAACAACAACCATTTATTGATCCTGGGCCAATCGATCCACATGTATTGACTTCTCAGGATACACATAGATCTAATTATATTTGGGGTGGACAACAGTTAACCAATTTAAGACCTAGGCGTGGTACAGAACTTCCAGCTAGAGTTGATTGGAGGATAGAAACTAAGCTTATAAATACTGGATTTTATGGAGTGTATAATATGATTGGCATTTGATTGAGGCTTTGATTGAGAGATGGCGTCCAGAGACCCACACTTTTCACTTACCTGTAGGGGAGATGACCATCACCTTAGAGGATATTGGTATGTTGTGAGGTCTTCTTGTAGACGGATTGGCGGTGACTAGTTCAGAAACTAGTAGGAGTACGGGGGCATGGGTTGAGATTATTGAGGAGTTATTTGGGGTTACACCCTCACCCGCAAACATCAAAAAAGGTGGAATGGTGTCTATGAGATGGGTTCTAGATCACTTCCCTCTTTTTGATCAGCTTTCCAATAATCCATCCGAGTATATGATTGAGACATATACTCGAGCCTACATTTTCCTGTTATTGGGGTCATACATTATGCCCGACTCGTCTGATAACCTAGTGAAGTTGATGTACCTTTCACTTCTTAGGAAAATAAATAATATTGGTGATTACAATTGGGATAGTGGAGCGTTGGCCTTCTTGTATAGGGAGATGTGTGTAGCATCTCAGCACAATTCGAAAGGGTGTGGTGGCTTCTTGACCATTGTACAGGTATGTCAATTATATTTGATTACATTATGCTAGTGAACTTAATCTGTTTTGTACGTAATGACAATTTTTTTTATAGCTTTGTGCATGGGAAAGGTTGTTGTGTACACAACCTAGGAGTCATACAGAAATAACACTTAATGGATTGCAACCAGTGGGTTACATGTATATTTCAATTACTTCATTTTGTAAATGAACTGTTTTGTAATTTATCGGTTTTTTACTCATTATTTTTTATGTCAATTGTTTCATATGTAGGTGGAAGGGTCCATTGTCGTATACTTCTGTGACTGCCCATAACCTGCAAGGCTATCGAGACCAATTGTCATATATGAATGAGGATCAGGTTGTGTGGCAGCCATACAACGGTGTGATAACTCCGAATTCCTGCCTCCAGGGGCAAGCTATATGGAGGGCGAAGGTGCCCCTCATATGCTTTGAGAGGGTTGAATGGCACTTTCCAGATCGCGTAATGCGACAGTTTGGGATGGTTCAAGGTGTGCCTGATGACTGCGACACTAGTTTGGACCTGCATCGGATTAGTCGGCGAGGTCGGTCAGCCGTTAACTGGATGCAAGAACATGCTCCGCACATAGAAAAGTGGAATGAACGGGCATTTAATGTCGTTGATGGAGAGTTTGGTGAAGTGGATATGAGTTACCATCACCCCTATTTGAGATGGTATAGGAGTATTACTCGATCTTTCATCCAGAATTCGTCTAATGTGGAGGGACTAGGGTTCAGGCCACGTTCAACTAGTTTTGAGGATGTGGTAAGTTATATACTACATACAATGCTTTTACAAAAAAAAAAAATTACCATTTTTTTCGTATTAATTAATTTTAGTTAATTGTTTTGAACAAATTCAATGTCTCCAAGGGATGCACATATACAACGAGAATGCCACATCCTTGGAAGAACTGCAGAATTACAATCGTCAATGTATCAGAGACACACTGACAACTATTAGGGAGCAGGAACAACTTTTAGCCCAAGCTCCCCCTCCAACGGTAGATCATACTGCTGAAGAGGAGCCACAGAGGCAGAATCGGGTTCGTAGACGTGGCGAATACCACCTGGAGATGAGCCAGAGATGGAGGATCAATACGGTGAGATGCATCAGTTTGGCTTCACTCCGACAGGACCGGATAATTATTTTACCGAATTGATGAATCAGTTTGGTTTCACGCAACCGCCTTAGATCCCTTCTTCTAGCAATTATACTCAGACTCCTGAGCATGCATTCAGGATTTCGGGATTTAGGCTTAGTTTCCATTTACCTCGTGTACAGTTTTCAGAAAATCCCGATGGATCATCCTCATCCTCATCTCAACAATCTAGATCAGGTGGTCGTCGTGTACCTAGGAGAGGGAGTAGAATTCGCAATCCTCCTGATGAATTTACCCAGTCTAATTATCCTTGACGGGTATCCTACGTGACCGGGATGTGGTCAATTTTCCCTCATACTTATTCTTTTATTATTGTTAATTTTAATTCCATGAAAGCTTGCCATGGACTGATATATATATAGACGTGTCAAAACGGTTATAACCGCCGGTTAACAGTTTCTGTTAAGTTTTGTACTCTATATGTCTTTTTATTAATAAAGATTACTATCTGAAAAACTAACTGGAAAACGTAAAAAAAACTGACTGGAAATTCTAAAAAACTAATTGGAATTCTGAAAAACTAACTGAAAACGTTAAAAAACTGATGAAAATTCTAAAAAAAACTAACTGAAAATGTTAAATAACTGATTGGAATTTCAAAAAAGTGGAATGGACAAGAGAGCGATCGCTCCCTATATATCAGGCGATCGCCCCCACTGTAATCCGGTATTAATAATTTCGGATTTTATTATTTTTCTTTATTTGAAAAAACAAATAATGCAGAGGTTGAGCGATCACCCCAATAATACGAGCGATCGCCCTCTTTTTACAGAGAAAAGGCACGATCGCTCCCTTAATATCGGGCGATCGCATTCAATGCGGATTTCTAAAGAACGCAGTTTTATCAAAAAACCCTCCCCTCTCTCAAACAAAAAACCCTCCTCTTTCCTAAGAACCCAACCACCCCCTTTTCTCTCTCTCTCTCTCTCTAAAATTTCATTCCTCAAACCTCAAAATCAATCTTTTTCAACCATAAAATCAACCAGTCAACCATTTTCAAAACTTCATTCAAGGTAAGAGGTGTATTTTGAAGAGGCTCACGCATTTGATTTTAAAGACAAAGATTCCGGCGACATTCTGACAAATTTCCGGCCAATCCCAAAGTAAGCTCCAAATCTGTAATTTTGAGCTATACGAAACCAAGTCCTTCAACCCGGAGAGGGAATTTGATTTTGAAGGCTTGTATGTAGACAACTATGTTACCCAATACAAATGGGAAAAGTTGGGTAGTAAGCCCCCAAACTTTGGATGCGGGCTTTTAGTAAAAGAATTTTATGCCAATGTTTTTGAAATGGGGAACACGGGAAACTCATCTGTGCGGGGAAACTATTCTAGGGATGTGATTAATCAATATTACGGGTTAGCCTCCGACATTGAGGAGGATGGGTGTGAGTATACGAAAGAGATGGAGAGGATTGAGAAAAATTATAAGGAGAATCTGTATTTGCTAGCTCCGACTTTCGGGGAAATTGACCCGAACTCTGTGAAGAAGGGTGTAATTGTAAAGGCCCGAGACATGGACAATTGTAAGGAGAATCTGTATTTGCTAGCCCCATTCGTATGAAATTGCCAAATAACTCCTCTAATTCTACTAAAATACCAAAACAACACTCGTTTTGACCCATTTGGTCGTTTTAAGTTCCACAACTCACTACAAGAAAAAGGTATTTTTGTCACATTTTATTTGTCACGGTCCATCAACCGTGACAAATAATTTTCTATAAACCACGGTTTTTTTAACCGTGACAACTAATTATTATTTGCACCGGTTCCTGGTTGACCGTGATTTACCCGTTAAATATTGCTTTAATTTTTATTTTTATGTTCAAATTCCCAAAACCAAAACTCCAGCCAGCGCCTTCACCTTCACCAAATTCCCCTCCCAAAATTCCAAATTCCCTCCAAAAATCCAAATCCAAATCGGAAGATTCCGATTCCTCCTAGAATTCTAAATTAATTAGGTTACCGAAATCAGTTTCCACTTCGTATCGTATTGGCGCATTGGCTCATCTGCTTCGACGGCGGCGGAGACATCCACCAAAACAGGCGGAAGAGGATTATGGCCATCTGTTCTTCGTTGGATTCCCACCTCCACAGAGCACATCATCAACGCTGAGAAGCACCTTCTCTTTCGTCAAGTAATTTCGTTTCCCCCCTTTCCCCTTTGGCCGATTGCATTTGATTGTGTCGGAATTTTGTATAGTTATTGTTGGTAACGATCTTAGTAGGTGAAATTGTTGGAAAAAGATTAATAAATCTATCAAAAAGACTTGATCTTGGAATGGTTTCTCTTGATTATAATCCCTCCTTCTCGAAAAAGATAGTCCCATTTGCCAATTTTGCTTGTTAATGTTGGGTCTGGCCCACCAGATTCGAAAGTCATCCAAAGGTGAGTTGAGGTTTGACTAGTTATATGTGTTAGACACAACACAGTCATCCAAAGGTGAGTTGAGGGGATCAAGTAACGGAGAGGATACTGGTCAAGTCAAGTCAATTGTTCCTATTGACGAGGGATGAATATCTTGCAATCACAATAAAGATACATGTACTTAGAACCTACTCGATAACCTAACAATTCGGGAACTAATAATTGGATAGCATTACCCTATATGCATAGTTAATTCTACTGAGTAAATAATTATGACAATTTGAGTGGGAAGTAATGTCTTGCTTGGTTACATGTAAATCAGGAAGTGATTTAGGTGAATGAATGTACTCCGGTTCTTGGTTTATATCTTTACTAATTGTTTTATTGGTTGTGTTTTTGGAAATTCTAGGACTCCATTTACTGTGGAGCAAAGTTAATGTTGGGTCCGGCCCACTTGCATTCGAAAGTCAGATGGTTCCATTCTGCTAGCAATGAACCAAGATTTATCAACACGGTTTCTTTTGACAGTAAAGAGAGATCTCCAACCCTAGTAATGATACATGGATACGCATCTTCTCAAGGGGTTTTCTTTCGTAATTTTGATGCTCTTGCCAAACATTTCAAAGTGATTGCCATTGACCAGCTTGGGTAAGTCAGTTACCTTGTATGTGCTTTTTCTAAATGGTCATGGTGCAGAAAACCTAGATCATTTTTTGTGATTACTATATGTTTTAGTTGATGTAGATAAATTGTCTATATACGGTGTATGTAGGTTCAAAAAGGTGTGATAAAATTATTAATCGTCAATCTCAGTTTAAGCCGGAAACCCATATTGATTGCAAGGTTTTTCTTCAAATATTAATTTGCATGTCAGTGTCTTATACCAAATGTGATTGTTATTACAGGTATGATAGAGAAGAAGGCAATACCCTGTTTGATGCTGATAGCTCATCATATTATCTTGGTGACGATGCCTCTTTCAAAAAGAAAGAAGCAGAAGTTACCAAACGACTGGTATGTATGGCATAGTCATTTATCTTTTTGAAAAAGAATCTTTCAAGTATAGTTTGTTTATGTCGTCATGCTAAGTTGTTTGTTTTATCTTCTGAAGTCTTCAAAAATTAGAACGTCGTATGGCTTTTGTACCTATTATGTAATTGGTTGTTGTCAAATAAAAGAGATTAACCAAATTAACAGCTGTGAAAACCTAAATATTTACTCATAGCTGGAATTAATGGTCATTCCAATCCAAATGTTTCCTTATTGATAGAATACTTTCATCCTCGAGTTAATTTTTTGATACGAAGTGCATGCTGTTAGTATTTAATATACATGCTTGTCAAGCTTTTTATTCATAATTTGTGATTTCATGTTGATTACCAGTGCCATGTACAAACTTTTTGTTTTTGTTATAGTAACAAAATTGATACAGGAATGTCAGAGAATGCTAGTTTGGGATTTGAAATCCTCCATTTAAACCAAACTTGATGCTAGGCGTATGTCCGGTCAAGGGTAAGCGATTGATTGATATCTTCATTTTCTGACAATGGTATGGTAGAGAGCCATTGCGGGTTCTTGTGATATCCTTGTAAGCTTTTATGTCTGAAATTATCTACAAAAATTGGAATATATTTGTATCATAGATGATGGAGAAAGGAGAAGATATATCACGCCATTTTATTCTTGTATTTATTTCATAAGGTTACTCCAACTTATGACTAATCCACATCATTTTCTTGTTCACAGATTCCTACAACATTGGGTGATGATGGGTCAGATGAGATTTGTAGCTAGATGACTTTTTTGTAAGTAAATTTTTTTAAATCATACTCAAGTTTTTTTTACTTAATTTCTTTGTTAGTTTTTTTCAAACTTATAATATGTCATGTCATCGATTAGTAATTATTATCCATTTGTTTTAATCTAAAATATGAAGTACTCGAGATTTTGTTTATGTTTTCAATTGTCAACGATATTCATTCACTTATGAAAATTTGCTTTTCTGTATACGCATGACAGGATTGGAGCCTTGATGATGTCTTTTTGATCTTCAACTTCAACATCAACTTCTAAACTTCGATGTTTTAGACTAGATTATGGCCATGATTACACTTTCGTACATGTTTAATTTCAGACAAATGCTTAATAGTAGCAAATGTTTTATATAAATAGTTGTTAGATTTGACTTACTAGAATGAATTATTTAGGATTGTTGTTTAAGAACTTATATCACCGTTTTTGGATTTTTATGGAAATTTATGCATTACGGTTAAAATGGTCATTTAAATCTTTTATTGCTACTAAATGTAGTACAATGAATATATAGTATACTAGGTTTTATAATTAAAAAAAGCCTATATATCACAGTTTTGAATTGTGTTACAAATATGAAAAACACACATTATGGTATCATTTGCCACGTTAATTACCAATACAAATAATGATTTATATGTCGCACATAACTTTTGTGACGGTTCCAAATTGTCACAAGTATTAAAAATTGCACCGTTTTTAAATGTCACAACAACCGTGACAAATAAAAAAATAACATATATCACACTTATTGTGTTACGGTTTTTAACCGTGACCATAACCGTAGCAAATACTATTTGTCACGGTTTAGAAAACGTAGAACAGTATAAGCGACGCTCACAAAAGTCTCGGACGTAAAAACGTGACAAAACCGTGGTAAATACTATTAGCCACGGTTTTATCTCTATTTACCACGGTCCGACGACCGTGGCTAAAAACCCTGATTCTTGTAGTGACTACAACTATATTTGATGACATACTCCTCCAAAAGTTAAATATATTACAAGTTCAATATATTACAAGTTCAAATAAAACAACAATACTTAAAAGTTCAAAGTACTTAATTTAAGAAGTAATAATAAAAATAACAATTAACTCTCACTGCCTAAGAGTTGGACATCTCCTTCGCGTGTGACCTTCTACCTTGCAAATCCCACAACGATTCTTTTTTTTTTTTTTGCAACTTGCCAATCCATAGAGTTTCCCAGTCGCCTTGAC
Organism: Adenophora triphylla var. japonica; assembly: GCA_022495995.1. Taxonomy (NCBI): domain Eukaryota; kingdom Viridiplantae; phylum Streptophyta; class Magnoliopsida; order Asterales; family Campanulaceae; genus Adenophora; species Adenophora triphylla. The sequence continues at coordinate 282,695 of JAFEMH010001228.1, read as the reverse complement.
TTGGGTCTCCCTTGCTTCTGGTCACGCCGATGGTCCGGGTTAGGGTAAAAACGTGGGACAATATGATCTACATTCCAATAGGCCTCGTCATGGATTGGATGAAAAGAGCAACTCCACGTCTTGTAGTACGAGCCAAGGTTGTAAAAATGATGAATATAACTCATACCATCGACACTTTGCGATTTGAAATACGCAAGCACATGCGAACAAGGGTAATGATATTACATCCATTTAAAACAAGTGCATGTTCGATCACGCAATCTCACAACTTGAATGTGTCCACCTTTGTCACCACGTACCCTGGTCGTCACACTATAAACTGTTGGGATAGAGACCAAACTGGGAGATTTCTCAGAGTAGTATGAGGCGGGCGCCTGGGGGAGGCGAGGCGAGCGCCTCGCGTGCAGTCAATTTGACATTGGCGATGCTTGTTTTGAGGCGGCCGCATCACTCCAGCTCTGGCGGGCGCATCAAGCTCCGAAGGAAGGCGTTATTTTGGAACAATCCAGGCGGCCGCATGATTTACCTTGAGGCGGGCGCCTCAAGGCCTGACCGTGGGATTTGTTTGACGGGCCTTTTCTTTCTTGGGCTTAAGCTAGGGTTTGGTTATTTATTCCGGGGCACATATAAAAGCAATGTTCCGCCCCTAAACTCATTGTAACACATATTTTACATACATAGTGCAAGATCCTGGCTTGGTAGTGCCCCCAGACGTAGCCAATCAATTTGGTGAACTGGGTTAACAATTTCTTGTGTTCTTTTCTGTTTCGTTGATTTCTTGTGCTTGGTTTGTGTGCACTAATTATTCTTGTAGGTTTGCTTGGGTGTGGAGGGCCATATTCACAACAACTGGTATCAGAGCTCTTGGTTCAGGATCAAGGGAGTTGTTTCAAGCAATCAAGAATGGGCAAGGACAAACAAGCGGTGGAGAAATTCGATGGGTCTGATTTCGGATATTGGAGGATGCAGATTGAAGATCTCTTGTACAACAAAGATCTCTACAAGCCTCTGAAGGGAGTCAAACCGGAAGACGAAGATCAGGAAGAATGGGAACTCATGGATCGGAAGGCTTTAGGGGTGGTGAGATCTACTTTATCAAAGTGGATCGCGAAGACTACCAAGAAGGCTACAACCACCAAGGAGCTATTGGATTATCTTGCGAGAGATTTGAAACTCCGTCTGCTTTGCAAATAAGGTTGATTTGATACGCAAGATGGGTAGTCTCAAGATGCAAGAGGGAGGATCCTTGGCTAAACACATTGATGAGTTTATGGATGTCATAGATTCATTGACTGCGGTGGCGATCAAGTTCGATGATGAGGTTCATGCATGTCTGTTGCTAGCTTCTTTACCGGCAAGTTGGAGCGGAACGGTGACTGCAATCAACGCTTCGGCGGTAAGAATAAATTGAAGTATGATGATGTTAAAGACTTTCTTTTAGGTGAAGAAAATCGCATGAAGAAGTTGGGGACATCAAGTGCTTCGGGATCGGCTTTGGCTACTACTAGTAGGGGAAGCCGGGTACTAGCAAACGAGGGAAGGACCGAATCAAGGGAGAACGTTGTGAGTGGTAAGGTCAAAGCTGTGGAGAACAAACCAAAGGTTGCAAAGGGTTACGTTCGGTGCTATTATTGTAAGGAGTTGGGACACTTTAAGAGGGATTGTCCAAATCGTAAGGGCAATCGGGCGAATGTGGCGATCGAAGGTGACGATGTGCGGTTACGAGTGTTAGTAGTGCACTAGAATCATGGGTCTTTGGATTCGGGGCATCATTCCACTCTTGCGGGCATAAGGAAGAGATGGAGAATTATACTTCCGGTGATTTCGGGCAGGTCTATCTAGGCGATGGGGAGCCTTTGGAAATCAAGGGAAGGGGATGTCGAGAATAGGAGCATCGGACGGGAAGGTTCTACATCGAACGGGGTTCGACACATTCGGGTTTGAAGAAGAACTTACTTTCGGTTGGGCGGTTGGATGATGAGGGTTACAAGGTGACTTTCGGCTGTGAGGCTGGGTTATTACCAAGGAGGATTGTGAGATCGCTCGGGGTAATAAGGAGGGTACTTTGTATTTGGCGAACAACACCAAGGATAGTATTGCGGTGGCGGCGGCCAAGGGTGATGCCGATTTGTGGCCTTGTCGATTGGGTCACATGAGTGAGACAGGGATGAAGGTACTTTGTTCCAAGGGTCTACTACCGGGTTTGAAGACAGTCAACGTGGGGATCTGCGAAGATTGTATGTTTGGCAAACAAGGAAGAAGTAATTTCTCAAGGACAGGTAGGGGATTGAGGGAAGCAAAGTTGGAATTGGTTCACACGGACTTGTGGGGGCCATCTCAGGTTACATCTGCAGGTGGTGCGTCATATTACATGACTTTCATTGATGATTCTACAAGGAAGGTCTGGGTCTATTTCTTGAAAGGGAAAGATGAGGCTTTCGAGGTGTTCAAGAAGTGGAGGGCTTTGGTGGAGAATCAAACGGGACTTAAGCTTAAGTGCTTGAGATCAGACAATGGTGGGGAGTATGAGCTTGCGAGTTTAGGGAATATTGTCTTTGCGAATGGTATTCGTATGGAGAAGACTCCAAAGAAGACTCCACAACTCAACGGGGTAGCGAGAGAGGATGAACGGGACTTTGAACGAGCGGGCTAGAAGTATGAGATTGAAGTGTGGACTTAGAAGACGTTCGGGCATATGCGGTTGACACGGCGGCTTTCTTGATCAATAGGGGACCGTCGGTTCCATTGGGAATGGAATTCCGAGAGGAAGCTTGGAGTGGCAAGCGGAGTAAATCTGTCCTTTCTTCGCGTATTTGGCTGCGTTTCTTATGTTCATATTGACTCTGCTGAAAGAACTAAATTAGATGCTAAGTACGGTTAAGTGTACGTTTATTGGGTATGGCGGGGATGACTTCGGGTATAAATTTTGGGATGATAAAAACCATAAGGTTATTCGTAGTCGAGATGTGGTATTCAATGAACAGGTTTTGTACAAGGATAGAAAGGGGGCATCGATGACACTAGTTCGGAACCGGAGGTTGTAGAGGTTGATATTCCGGACTCGGGTGGGAGCGGGGCGGTTCATGTTGACCATGGTCGGGAGGTCATTGAAGATGAACCACATACTCGAGAACCAGATATTCCGCTGCGTAGATCAGCGGATTGCGTGGATCACCCAGTATACTCCTTCGAATTATTATTTGTTGTTGACGAGATAATGGGGAACCGGAATGTTATGCGGAGCGGTTCGTAGTGTGCTTTGTGACAAGTGGAAAGCTGCGATGGATGATGAGATGGTCTCATTGAAGGCTAACAAAACTTGGGAGTTGACTAAACTACCTAAGGGGAAGAAGGCGCCGCATAACAAATGGGTTTACGGGATCAAGGAGGAAGCGAGACGGTAGCAAGCGTTACAAGGCAAGGCGGTTGTTAAAGGGTTTCGCGAAGTATGGTATTGACTACACCGAAGTGTTCACTCCGGTTGTGAAGATGACCACTATCGAGAATGGTTACGGGGATAGTAGTGGCGGATGACTTCTTTGCTAGAACGAGATGGATGTGAAGACCGCCTTTCTTCATGGGGATTTGGAGGAGGAGATCTACATGGCACAACCAGAGGGTTACTTGTCTAAGGGTAATGAGGAGCTAGTTTGCAGATTGACTAAGAGCTTGTATGGCCTTAAACAAGCTCCTAGGCGATGGTACAGGAAGTTTGACGGATTCATGCACGACATTGATTTTATCGAGATGTGAGGCGGATCATTGTTGCTACTTCAAGAACACGGACAATGGGTATATTATCTTCTTTGTTATATGTGGACGACATGTTAATAGCGGGCTCTAGCGGTAGAGAGGTAAACGAGGTTGAAGACTCGGTTGTCGGAACGGTTCGAGATGAAGGATTTGGGAGAGGCAAGGAAAATCTTAGGCATGCGGATTGACCGGAATAGGGAGTCGGGTAGATTGGTTCTTTTCGCAAGCGAGAATATGTTGAGAAAGTCTTGGCAAGATTTTGTATGGAAGGGGCAAAACCAACGGGGACACCATTGGGTTTGCATTTCAAGTTATCCGAGAAAGACTCGCCTAGGGACAAGGAAGAGCGTGACAAGATGGAGAGAACTCCATATGCTTCGTGTGGGGAGTCTCATGTATGCAATGGTGTGTACAAGGCCGGACATTGCACATGCGGTGGGCGTCGTCAGCCGGTTCATGGGCAATCCAGGAAAGCAACATTGGGAAGCGGTTAAGTGGATCCTACGATACTTGAAGAATGCTGTTGGTAAGGCTCTATGTTTTTCAAGCAAGGAAGTGGTGTTAGCGGGTTATGTTGATGCGGACTTGGCATCAAGTGATCTTGATAAAAGAAGGAGTACTACGGGCTATGTGTTTACATTGGGTGAGTACGGCTATTTCTTGGGCTTCTAAGTTACAAAGATCGTGGCTCGATCATTGCGAAGCGAGAATATGTGGCGATGACGGAAGCAAGTAAAGAGATGGTTTGGCTGCAGAACTTCTTGGGTGAACTTGGGAAGACGCGAAGTGGTAATATTCTCTACAGTGACAGTCAGAGTGCAATTCACTTGGCAAAGAATCCGGCGTTTCATTCAAGGACGAAGCATATTGAATTAAGGTTTCACTATATCCGGCATCTCTTGGAGAAGAAGACTTTGTGGCTTGAGAAGATATTGGGATCGGAAAATCCGGCTGACATGTTGACAAAGGTTGTGAACCTTGAGAAATTGAAGCTGTGCAAAGCTTCAATTGGGCTTGAAGAATGAGAGAGGAGGATGGCACTACCATGATCGAGGTGAGCACTAGGAGGACACCAAGGGTGAGTTGAAGACGGATACGGGGCTTATATGTATGGTTGATCTCTAGGTGGGAGATTGTTGGGATAGAGACCAAACTGGGAGATTTCTCGAGTAGTATGAGGCGGGCGCACAGGGGAGGCGGCGAGCGCCTCGCGTGCAGTCAATTTGACGTTGGCGATGCTTGTTTTGAGGCGGCCGCATCACTCCAGCTCTGGCGGGCGCATCAAGCTCCGAAGGAAGGCGTTATTTTGGAACAATCCAGGCGGCCGCATGATTTACCTTGAGGCGGGCGCCTCAAGGCCTGACCGTGGGATTTGTTTGACGGGCCTTTTCTTTCTTGGGCTTAAGCTAGGGTTTGGTTATTTATTCCGGGGCACATATAAAAGCAATGTTCCGCCCCTAAACTCATTGTAACACATATTTTACATACATAGTGCAAGATCCTGGCTTGGTAGTGCCCCCAGACGTAGCCAATCAATTTGGTGAACTGGGTTAACAATTTCTTGTGTTCTTTTCTGTTTCGTTGATTTCTTGTGCTTGGTTTGTGTGCACTAATTATTCTTGTAGGTTTGCTTGGGTGTGGAGGGCCATATTCACAACATAAACACCCAAAGACGTAGTGTTAAACCTTGTGACGTGATGAAACCCATCCTTAGTCAAGTTGTATCGGTATCTTCGATCGATTCTCCCACTGAATTATAGCGTGGCATTTGGTGGCGGGATGCCATTAGGATCTCCCCCTAAAGCACTAATTGCTTTAGTGAGTCTATCTTGAAAGTATGCCACACACCTATAGAATGAGGTCTCAACAACTGCTGAAATAGGCATCCCCCGGGCTCCTTTCATAACGCCATTAAAAACTTCAGACAAATTAGTAGTCTTAATGCCGTACCTATATCCACCATCGTGAGCCATTGTCCACTTTCTAGCATCCAAGTGCACAAACCATTTAGTTGCCTCAGGGTTGATGATATGAATTTGCCTCAGATAGCATTTAAGCTTTCTATCTTGGGTGGTGCTAACAGCACGCCAAAAAAGATCTTTCAATCCAACGCCCTTGTGAGCTTTAAGAAAATTAGCTCGCAAGTGCAACATGCACCATCTGTGGATAACATTTCATGGCCAGCTGGCAATGTCTCCAACCGTGGAAAGGATGCCATTATGCCGATCAGATATCAAGCAAACATCACGACCCTTAATAATATGTTTGCAAAGAAGAGGCAGAAACCAACACCAGTTTCGATAGTCCTCTTTTTCAACAATAGCGAATGTGAGAGGAAGTAGACTATCATTTGCGTCAACACCCATGAAAATAAGAATAACCCCTCTATATCTTCCATGCAGGAATGTGCCATCAACAGAAATAACAAGACGACAATGAGAGAATGCTTCCACACAAGTGCCAAATGCCCAGAACACACGATCAAACATACCTAAAGCACCGGGAGGAGGAGGATCAGAATGCTCCACAATGATTCCAGGGTTCCACTTTTGGATGGCTGCTAACAAACGTGGCAGTCTTATGTAAGATTCTTCCTAGTCTCCATATGCCTCTGCAATAGCTTTTTGTTTTCCACACCATGCCTTTCTATATGAAACTTCTTTCCCATGGGCTTTTTTTATTTCCGCCTTCACTAGTGCAATCTTCAACTCGGGATCAGCCTTAACCAGTTCCAAAACTTCTTGCCCTATGAACTTAGCATCTATGTTTTGATGATCTTGGCTAATTTCAGTTCCCAAGCAAGAATGAGGACCCTTGTATTTGGTAACTTCCCAATACCCGACATTCTTTAAACTCACATTCACATAAAAATTACACGGAAAATTTTTCACCAAACACTCAATAGTCCACTTTCGGGTTGTGCTTCGTTTTACCTTGAAGCGCAGATTTTTCTTAATATGAAACAACTTCATTTTATACTGCACCTCTGTCTTCTTTGAAAGCGAATACCTTTGGCAATTTCATCATGTTCTATATTTCATTCAGCAAAGTCATATTGGTTATCATCATATATCTCTGATCCTTCTCCAATATCACGATAAAATTGAACCCGACTCTCTCATGCACATGATGTTGTGGTTCTTCGTAAGCAACCAAATGTAACGCCAAATCTTCCCTCAACCCAGCTTCACCCTCATTCTCGCTATCATCAGTAGGACTACTGCAATCATCATATCCATCGTCACGATCTTCATTTAGAAGCAACCCAATATTTTCTTCATAATTTGAATCATTATCATCATCATTATACAATTCCTCACCCTCATCCCCTCCCTCTTCCTCTCTCTCTCTTCCTCTTCCTCTCCCTCTTCCTCTTCCACATATGTTTGTGTACTTGTTTCAGCATCCCTCTGACTATAGCAGTTTAAAGAACCCATCTGGAAGGTATCCATGTCATTAACATACTCATTTTGTAATGGCTCCTCATGGATTTCAAATTCCTCAACATTCACATTATCAACTAAATTCATCTTAACATACAATTGTAAGCTACTCAACCCACCAAACTGAGCAGAAACATCAAACATGACTTCCATACCCATATCATTGTCGATTACAAATGGAATGTAATTTGCAATCCCGGGAGCGACAAGATGAGGATATCTACATGTAACTTGCAACTGAACAATAGCTCGATCTACCCCAATTTTCTTAGCTAAATTTTTAATCAACTTCTTGTAACTCCACCGAGTTTTAGCCCTAAGTGCACATTTTGGTCCCCTTTCAAAATGTTCACCTTCAAATGGGTGTTCATCATCTCCTCCCCAATAACACATGAAAATAAGTGAAACTCCAGCCATATTTATTCCTAAAAATTGAAAAAATAAATTATAAAAAATCTAATTTAACAATATCACTACATTTACAAAAAAAAATCAAATAAATACTAAATTTAAATTTCAAACAAAAATTAAGAGGGATTAAATGTACCTTTTTTTTTTGATCTTCTTATTATGCTCACTTCTTTGAATTTTTCAGTTTTTTTTTTATAAAAATCCACTACCTCCCTTCTCTTCTCCTTGAACTTCTTAATCAACTTCTTGAATTTCAGATTTTTTTTAGAAAAAATTCACCTACTCTCCTCTTCTTCTTCCTTCTTTTTTCCTTCTTCTTCACTGAGGTTTGTTTATGCGTGGGTTGTTTATAGATTTGCTGGGGGAGAAGGGTTTTGTAAAGCAAATTCGGAATTAGCATTTTCGGATTTGAATTTTTCAAAAAAAATTAATTACTTAATTCAATTCGGTTCAATTCAGTATTAAAAAAAAATTAATAAAATTAGGAATTACCAATACCGGATTACATTAGGAGCGATCGCCCCCATAAAACGCGTGATCGCTCTCTATTTTTTTCAGAAAATATTAATTTGTTAATTTAATCAGTTTTGAAAAAAAAAAAGGGAATCTGGAATTGGTAACGCCGGAATACATTGGGAGCGATCGCTCCATACTATAGCGCGATCGCTCCCTATTAACAGAAATATTCTTTTGTTAAATTCAGTTTAAAAAAAAAAAAAAAAAAACCAAATCCGGAATTGGTAATTCCGGAATGCATTAATCCGGAATTACCAATTCCGGATTTGGTTGAAAAGTGTTACTTTGGTACTTAAAGTTTTAATAATGTTATTTTCGTAAATAAATTTTTAAAAAGTAATATTTTAGAAAAAAAATCGAACTTATATATACAAAATCATTTGGGAATAGTTTTTAGAAAATAATAAAAAAAAACATTTCAGGAACAATTTTTTTTTAAATAAATAAATAAATATTCATTTTGAAATAAAGAGGTTATTTTTTTTGTTTTTTTACTACACCCTTTGAGTTTGAATCCAAAATATTAATATATTTTTAACCCAAAAATTGATCCATATATTTTTTTTCGCTTATATTATTTAATTTTAAATTTTATCTTTACATAACTCATGTTTCAATTAGAATTTTAGAACAGCTCTTGCATAGGACTTGTTCCTGCATAAATCCATATTTAGCCATTTACGGTTCGGTTCAAACCCGTCGATTTCGATTTGGGAAAAGGGAAAACCGGCTCAAAACCGTCGATTTCGATTTGGGAAAAGGGAAAACCGGCATATTAACGTGGGGAACTGTTAGAATTAATTTGATAACAAGTCATAATATCAGTCACAGAACTGATATTGCTAAATTATTCCTTTTTGTTTTTGTTTTTTTTTCGAAAAGGGCAATGCCCCCTATATTTTATTGAAAATTAAAAGGTACAAAGAGGTGATGAAGGACTAAGCCAGAACCATCACAAAAGAAAAAGAATAAATAAGAAGAAAAATCATAAAAAATAAAATAAATAAAATTAAAAGGTCAATCAAATTGCCTTTTATTAATCCAAGGCCTTTTAGGTTTGAGGTTTTTTGATTTAGCTTTCGATCCAGATTTTTTTCGTTTCCCTTTAACCTTTTGAAAGCCATCTTCTTCATCGTAATAATCTTCAAAATTATCGCAGTCAGCCATTGGAGCCCACAGATCAACATGAACTCCTCCAACTATACCCCCATAAGTGCGAGCTTCTTGATATGCCGAAGGAGAAGTAGTAGAAAGACCGCCTTCCGGTTCAGAATCGCATTTTTCCCAAACAGTAAGTGCTTCTTTTAGGTTTTTTTGGTTTATAAATTCGGGATTAAAGTATTTAGGATTTGGCGTACGAGCAGTAGAGGGACGTAAGTTAGGAGCTGATGAAGCTTGAATTTGTCTAACCTTTTCCCGAACGAGATTTAGTGCTTCTCTATCCAAAGCAGGAGCCGTCATAGGGATGGATGTTTTAACCTTTTGAAAGTCATCTTCTTCATCGTAATAATCTTCAAAATTATCGCAGTCAGCCATTGGAGCCCACAGATCAACATGAACTCCTCCAACTATACCCCCATAAGTGCGAGCTTCTTGATATGCCGAAGGAGTAGTAGAAAGACCGCCTTCCGATTCAGAATCGCATTTTTCCAGAAGAGTAAGAGCTTCTTTTAGGTTTTTTGGGTTTATAAATTCGAGATTAAAGTATTTAGGATTTGGCGTACGAGCAGTAGAGGGGCGTAAGTTAGGAGCTGATGAAGCTTGAATTTGTCTAACCTTTTCCCGAACGAGATTTAGTGCTTCTCTATCCAAAGCAGGAGCCGTCATAGGGATGGATGGTGAGGCGATAGACCCATTTTGAATGGCCAGAAAGCCCCATCTGCGCTCCAAGCGCAGCAGTAGCTACCAGAGTTTCATTGCCTGTATTTATATCAACAATAGCTGTGTCATCCAAGCCTACAAATTCTTCACCTTGAGTGTCAACCGTCTCATTATGGGTATCTATATCTTCACAACCATTTTCGGCTGACTGCTTGTTAGATTGAATAATCCCCCCATCGAGATCAACAACCTCAGTTTCCTGAGCAACACCATCAATTTTCGCACCACTACTAGATATGAACTTTGGAGGATTAGATTCGACCTGCTTTGGAACATAAACCTTTTCACCCTTCTCCACTTGCAAGGCTGATTTTGAATCCTTAGGTTTTGAATTAGGATATACGGACTTTTAGGCATTAAGAGAGGGATTGGCCTTTTGACAAATAGAAATATCATGTCCCAAAATAAAGCAATGCTTGCAATATTTAGGAACATTGTCATACTCAACCTTTTGAACAAAACTCGGCCAAGCATCACCAGTCAATGAAAATCTCATGGGGGAGCTTCTTAGTAGCATCAATTTGGATAAGAATTTTAGCAATACTAGGTCTAGAAAGTTCAGTGGTGGCTTTGTCAAGAGATAAAGGGGTTCCAATCATAGAGGCTGCAAATAAAAAAGGTTTGTTCCATTGCATTGCTAAACTATTCAAAACATACACATACAACCCTTATTAATTCCTAATCTAAGTCCCTACCATGCCTCAAATATTTTTTAGCTATTGATCCATCACCCCCGTTAGGGTAAAACCCTCCGGGAACTCCTTCATTTCCACTTCCATATACAATTCTCAATATCTCCTCAGGTGTTCGACCAAATGCCAATGAGAACTTATCCCCGGCCAAACACATTCCCGAAACCCTCCCTTGACTCCCAGTGGCCGGCCACAACCAAACCTTCGTCTTTCAAGCCATCGTGCCCTAGCTTGTTTCGTAGTTCGGAGATCCTGTTCGTGAATTCTGCCACGGTGATTCCATATGGTACAACCTTCTTCCTTGCACGCTCATATAACAATGCTCTGAGTACTGCGTCCTGGCCAGATTCCACGCCCAAAAGTCCCGCGACTAGCTGTTTCATGAAAATTAGACAGTTATGCATTTTATATTTTTGTTATCTATCGACATTCCGAACCATCATACTTTGCTCAAAGTTTGGATTTAACTTATATTCATATAATTTTTAGCAGTTTTAACCATTGTATTTTTAATACACACTCATTATCTCAATAAAAAAAAATGTAAGTAAGTCGGTTAAAAATATGCACTAAAGATCTCAAAACTGCTAAAAATATATAGACGGTTAAAATCGGAATTTTAGCAGTAGTAATGTGTTGATTCAAAATGTCTGATATTTCTGATTGTTAGGCTCCGTTTGTTTTATGTAAAACATTTTCAGGAAAATGTTTTCCTTGTTTTCGGGTGTTTGTTTCAAGTAAAATGTTTTCCAAAAAATGTTTTACCTACTTTCGAGTGTTTGGTAACCACTTGTAAAAGAAAGTCAAATGTAAAACATTTTACAAGGATGTAAAAAAAGGAGGTTTTCTTTGTAAAATGATTTACCAATTTCAAATTCGTAAATCATTTTACAACTCTTGTTCTTGGCCTTAATGTACAACTCATATTACACTCGGTACAACATAATAATAATAATAATTAAAAAAAAATTTAGCGCCCCACCACGACCCCACCCCCCGAAAAAAAAATTTTTTTGGAAACCGCCCCACCCACCCCTGCCTACCCCACCCCCACCCCAAAAAAAAAAAAAAATTTATTTTTTTGGAAACCGCCCCACCCACCCCGCTGCCCCACCCCCCACCCTCCCCCCCAAATTTTTTTTTGGAAACCGCCCACCCACCCCGCCTACCCCACCCCCCACCCTCCCCCAAATTTTTTTTTTTTGGAAACCGCCCCCACCCGCCCGCCTACCCCACCCCCCCCCCCAAAAAAAAAAATTTTTTTTTTTTTTTTGGAAACCGCCCCACCCACCCCGCCTACCCCACCCCCCACCCTCCCCCAAATTTTTTTTTATTTTTATTTTTTTGGAAACCGCCCCACCCACCCCCCTACCCACCCCCACCCCCACCCCCTGAACCCCCCAAAAAAAAAAAAAAAAAATTATTTTTTTTTTTGGAAACCGCCCCACCCACCCCGCCTACCCCACCCCACCCCCACCCTCCCCACCCCCAAAAAAAAAAAAATTAATTTTTTTTTTTGGAAACCGCCCCACCCACCCCCGCCTACCCCACCCCCCCCTCCCCCAAAAAAAAAAAATTTATTTTTTTTGGAAACCGCCCCACCCACCCCCTGCCTACCCCACCCCCAAAATTTTTTTTTATTTTTTATTTTTTTGGAAACCGCCCACCCACCCCTGCCTACCCCACCCCTACCCACCCCCACCCCCCACCCCAAAAAAAAAAAATTTTTTTTTTTGGAAACCGCCCACCCACCCCCGCCTACCCCACCCCCCCCCCAAAAAAAAAATTTTTTTTTGGAAACCGCCCCACCCACCCCCTGCCTACCCCACCCCCCAAAAAAAAAAATTTCTTTTTGGAAACCGCCCCCACCCACTTCCCCACCCCCCAATTTTTTTTTTTTACACCCCTACCCACCCCCTCCCAAAAAAATTTTTTTTTTATTTTTTATTAAAAAATTAAAAAAAAAATTTTTAGAAGGTGGATAGAGTGGGGTGGCGAGGGTGGGTGAAGCGGTTTCCAAAGTTGATTTAAATTAATAAAAAAAGTGACATTTTCGGAAAACATTTTCGTCAAATTTGCCAAACAACTGAAAACAAGACCATGATATTTTACAAGAAAACATTTTACATGGAAATCTTTTTACATGAAAACATTTTACAAGGAAACCTTTTTACATGAAATCATTTTACATGAAAATATTTTCCGAAAAATGTTTTACGCGAAACAAACGGAGCCTTAATGTAAATATGTCAATATGTACAAGCATTTGAATTTGTTACCTGTCTCGAAGACGGTTTTTGGAGCTTCGGATTCGCGCCAACATAACCCGTGAGACCGACATAAGGGATCATGTAAGATGCAATAAGATAGTTAATGTCATTAGCATACGGATCAAATGATGGCACCAAAGCCTTTCCAAATGCGTTGTTTATAACGGTTGCAAATGCTTCTGCACTTAAATTCAACAACGGCCTTGGAAATCCAGGCACAGTATTCTTGATCGCTCTGCATCATAAACAAAAAGGATTATTTATTTGGAGACAGTCACATCAAGACAAAAATGAACATTCATTTTGAGACATACTTTATATAAAAAAAAAAAAAAACGTGTATAGTTAAGAAAGAATGATGAACCTTAGATGACCAACTTCTTGATAAGCAAATTGGGTAATGACATCCCTTATAAGAAGGCTTAGTTTGGCTTGCTTAGCACCAATGGGTGCAGGGCCACCATCTGTTAGATTTGGAGCCACAGAGTCCAGTCCTTGACCCAAAGCTCCATAAAGAAAGAACTCAGCTTCAAAATACTCCAAGTTTAAAGGAAATTCCAAGAGGTCATGATCAGGGTTTGATCCGGCCACCCTACCGGTAGCATAAGAGGTCGGAAGGTGGAGGAGGAGGAGGAATGAGGCAGCGATCATGGCAGATATGGTGGTGGAAGTTGACATTATTAATGCCATTTTTGGCTAGGATAAGTGTTGGTGTGATTATTTCATGCAAGTTTCTTGCCTATTTATAGGTGTTTGAACTTGTGTAATGACATTTGAGGGTAGCCACGTGGCGAAATAAGAGCGTCGGTGGAGTTTTGATATTACACGTGGATATTGTGATGATGCAAGGATTTAGGAGAGAGACTAGAAAAAGAAAACTTAATTTGCCATTTTAAGTAAAAACTAAAAAGAGGGGAATTTGACTCGTAAAAAAGGAATGAGTTGACCTTAGCCAAAAAAGTTGTAGGTATCTATAGTATAAATTAGACCCCCATTAGGAATAGTAGAATGAAGCAGGTTTCAATGCGGGAAATTTCTCATTTTGCTCTCCATACATTTGTTTCTTTCCCATTTTGCCTTTAAAATTTTAATTTTTTTAATTAAAAAAAAAATTAAAAAAAAAAACAACCCGTGTCCTTAAACACGGACATGTACTAGTAAGTTTAAAAGGGTGTGGGATTTTCAAAGATTGTGACACCTACTTTTTCTACCATCCTTAATTCATTCTCGCTCCGTCCCATTTAAAAGACACAAATTTTTATTTTGAATATCTCATTTAAAAAGACACATTCTCAAAATGAACTTTTTATTACTTCTTTATTCTTGAGATCTGTTTGTCATGTCATGATAACTATCCAGCTAACTATTCTCTATTCCACTTTTTCTCTCATACATCACTTTTTATACTCACATGATATTTACTCCAATATACACTCTCCTTAATTTCCGTTCAACACTAACTTTGTGTCTTTTAAATGCGTGATGGGGGGAGTATTCCCTAAAAGAAAAATTGTGTTATTTATTTTTATTGATTAATTCAAGTAAATTTTAATCAATTTATTATTCCTAATATCTTAAAAATTGTTATTGAATCGAAAAAACTCTTGTGTATACTATCTTTTTCAAAATTCATCTTGTTGAAAAGGTTTCAAAATCAGGCATTTTAACATGATAATCTCATAAAAGACCACAAATTAACTGGAATATATTTCATTCGATTATATGCTACTCCCTCCGTTCTCCCCGTCAGTTTAATTTTCTTAATTTGACTTGACACATGAATTAAGAAAAAAAAATATTGCAAGTATAAAAAGTAAAATAGGCGAAAGAAATTGGGTAGTGAGTTTTTATTGTGAGAATGTCAAATTGGTTCAATTGTCTATTTTAGATAATAAAATAACTAAAATTTTTAAAATGGAATAAACCGAAAAAAAACAAGAAATTTAAATCAGGACGAACGAAGTAGTATTTCTTTTGAGGTGTGAATTGATCACTAGACAATTATGACATGGAATATCGTCATCTTTGACTATTTTAGTTTGGGTCCTACTACGTTTGTCATCTTTTATTATACTCACTCCGTCCCAAAATGTTTGTCTCATTTGATTTTTTTGTTGAACTTTGACCACAAATTTATGAGAGATTAATCATGTTCATGAAATTTTAAAAGTTGTTGTTGATAATATTATTAATGGTGAATTAATAGAAATTTTTAGAATTTTATGAACATAATTAAATTGTCATATATTTGTGGTCAAAGTTCAATTAAAAAGTCAAATGGAACAAACATTTTGAGAAGGAGAGAGTAGTTGAGTATTTTTTTTTTTTTGGGGCTTGATTCGAGGCTAGCTCAATAACATATTAATCCCGAATCTATCTATATATTTGTATAATATTAAAGCGGAGAACAAAATACAATGTTCACACCTACCACGTGACTTAATGAAGTGGAATTTCACGTGGCGGTTTCTCTTTCGTCATTAATTAATAACAATTTATACATGCTTGAAATTATATCAAATTTCACTTTCAATGCAGAATATTACGATTTGGACTTCAATTCCAAATTTGAATTTTCGATTTAATTTCAAGTTCAAATTTAAAATTTCTGATTTTATTTTAAAATAACGAAAGTTAATTATTAGAGTATAACATTATTACCTTATTTTCATATATTTTGTTTAAATTTTTAAAACTCCTTATATAACTCAATTAGAGAAAAGAAAGATTAGAAAATTAATTTGGATTTCAATTTCCATAAATCAATTCCTTATAACGTAGAATTTCAACGTGGCACGTATTTAATAAGTTGACTTAATTAATTCAATTTGAATTTTTCAAAGTTAACTTTAAAATTTCTTAAAAAATACTTGGTTTAATTTGAATTTCAAAATCAACTTCTAAATTTAAAAATTTATTAAGCTCGTGGAATGCCGACATTTCTTATTTCTAAGCGTGATATGATCAATCAATTAATTCAATTTGAATTTTTGGAAGGTAATTTTCTATTAAAATTCAATGTATTTTACTAAATTACATATTATCCGCACCTACTAAAAATTAAGTAATCTTCTATATATCTATATACAATATTAAAGCACAAGAAAATGCGATGCCCGCGATGCATCACGTGACTTTATAACGTGAAATTCCAAGCGGACTTTCTCATTCGTCCTTAATTAATAACAATTTATACATCTTGAAATTATATCGAAATTCACTTTCAATGCGAATATTCGATTTCGGATTTAAATCCCAAATTTGAATATTCCGATTTCGAATTTCAAATCAAATTTAAAATTTTATTTTATAATAACGGAGTTAATTATTAGAGTTTAACATTATTACCTTATTTTCATATATTTAGTTTAAATTTTTTAAAAAAATCCTTATATAACTTAATTAGAGAAAAGAAAAGATTAGAAGAGTCAAATTTCAATTTCCATAAATCAATTCCTTATAACGTAGAATTTCACGTGTGGCTATATTTAATAGGTTGACTTAACTAATTCAAATTGAATTTTTCAAAATAAACTTTTAAATTTCTTAAAAAATACTGATTGAATTTGAATTTCAAAATCAACTTCTAAATTTAAAAAGTTATTAACTGTGGATACCAACATTTTCTTATTTCTAAACTTTGATATGATGAATCAATTAATTCAATTTGAATTTTTGGAAGGTGAATTATTCTATTAAAATTCAATGTATTTTCTTAAATTACATATTATCCACACCTACTAAGTAATCTTCTATATATAATATTAAAGTAGAAGAAAATGTAATGCCTACAGCTTGCCAAATGGCTTTATGACGTGGAATTCCACACGGATGTTTCTCATTCGTCCTTAATTAAAAATAATTTATACATCTAGAAATTATATCGAATTTCACTTTCGATGCAGAATATTCTAATTTCGGATTTCAATTCCAAATTTGAATATTCTGATTTTGAATTTCAAATTCAAATTTAAATTTTTGATTTTATTTTACAATAACATGTTAATTATTAGAGTATAACATTATTACCTTATTTCCATATATTTTGTTTAAATTTTTAAAATTCCTTATATAACTCAATAGAGAAAAGAAAGATTTGAAGAGTCAGTCGGATTTCAATTTCCAAAAATCAATTCCTTATAACGTAGAATTTCACATAGCTGTATTTAATAGGTTGATTTAACTAATTCAATTTGAGTTTTTCAAAATAAATTTTAAATTTCTTAAAAAATACTGGTTGAATTTGAATTTCAAAATCAACTTCTAAATTTAAAAAAGTTATTAACTGTGGAAACTGACATTTTGTTATTTCTAAATCGTGATATGATGAATCAATTAATTCAATTTGAATTTTTTTAGGTAAATTATTCTATTAAAATTCAATGTATTTTCTTAAATTACATATTATCCACTCCTACTAAAATTAAGTAATCTTCTATATATAATAATAAAGCAGAAGAAAATGCATTGATCACAGCTTGCCACGTGGCTTTATGACGTGGAATTTCACGTGACGGTTTCTCATTCATCCTTAATTAATAACAATTTATACATCTTGAAATTATTTTGAATTTCACTTTCAATGCGAGAATATTCGATTTGAGATTTCAATCCCAAATTTGAATATTCGATTTCGAATTTCAAATTCAAATTCAAATTTAAAATTTCGATTTTATTTTTATAATAACAGGTTAATTATTAGAGTATAACATTATTACCTTATTTCCATATATTTTGTTTTAATTTTTAAAATTCCTTATATAACTCAATTAGAGAAAAGAAAGATTAGAAGAGTCGGATTTCAATTTCCATAAATCAATTCCTTATAACGTAGAATTTCACGTGGCTGTATTTGATAGGTTGACTTAACTAATTCAATTTGAAATTTTCAAAATAAACTTTTAAATTTCTTAAAAAATACTGGTTGAATTTGAATTTCAAAATCAACATCAAAATTTAAAAAGTTATTAGCTGTGGATACCGACATTTTCTTATTTCTAAACCGTGATATGATGAATCAATTAATTCAATTTGAATTTATGGAAGGTAAATTATTCTATTAAAATTCAATGTATTTTCTTAAATTACATATTATCCACACCTACTAAATTTAAGTAATCTTCTATATATAATATTCAAGCTCAAGAAAATGTAATGCCCACAATCTGCCACGTGGCTTTATGACGTGGAATTCCACTCATCGATTTTTCATTCTTTCTTAATTAATAACAATTTATACATCTTTAAATTATATCGAATTTCACTTTCATTGCAGAATATTCTGATTTCGTATTTCAATCCCAAATATGAATATTCTGGTTTCGAATTTAAAATTCAAATTTAAAATTTCTGATTTTATTTTATAATAACAAGTTAATTATTAGAGTATAACATTATTACCTTATTTCCATATATTTTGTTTTAATTTTTAAAATCCTTATATAACTCAATTAGAGAAAAGAAAGATTAGAAGAGTCGGATTTCAATTTTCATAAATAATTCCTTATAACGTAGAATTTCACGTGGCTGTATTTAATAGGTTGACTTAACTAATTCAATTTGAATTTTTCAAAATAAACTTTTAAATTTCTTTAAAAATTTTTGTTGAATTTGAATTTCAAAATCAACTTCTAAATTTAAAAAGTTATTAAATGTGGATACCGACATTTTCTTATTTCTAAACAGTGATATGATGAATCAATTAATACAATTTGAATTTTTGGAAGGTAAATTATTCTATTAAAATTCAATGTATTTTCTTAAATTACATATTATCCACACCTAATAAATTTAAGTAATCTTCTATATATAATATTAAACCAGAATAAAATGCAATGCCAACATCCACGCCACGTGGCTTTATGACGTGGAATTCCACGTGACGGTTTCTCATTCGTCTTTAATTAATAATAATTTATACATTTAGAAATTATATCGAATTTCACTTTCAATACGAGAATATTTTGATTTGGATTTCAATCCCAACTTTGAATATTCGATTTTGAATTTCAAATTCAAACTTAAAATTTCGATTTTATTTTATAATAAGAGGTTAATTATTAGAGTATAACATTATTACCTTATTTCCATAAATTTTGTTTAAATGTTTAAAATTTCTTATATAACTCAATTAGGGAAAAGAAAGATTAGAAAAGTCGGATTTCAATTTCTTTAAATCAATTCCTTATAACGTAGAATTTCACGTAGCTGTATTTAATAGGTTGACTTAACTAATTCAATTTGAATTTTTCAAAATAAACTTTTAAATTTCTTAAAAAATACTGGTTGGATTTGAATTTAAAAATCAACTTATAAATTTAAAAGTTATTAACCGTGAATACTGACATTTTCTTATTTCTAAACTCGTGATATAATGAATTAATTAGTTCAATTTGAATTTTTGGAAGGTAAATTATTCTATTAAAATTCAATGTATTTTCTTAAATTACATATTATCCACTCCTACTAAATTTAAGTAATCTTCTATATATAATATTAAAGGAGAAGAAAATGAAATGCCCACAGCCTGCCACATGGCTTTATGACGTGGAATTTCACGCACAGCAGTTTCTCATTCGTCCTTAATTAATAATAATTTATACATCTTGAAATTATATCAAATTTCACATTCAATGCGAGAATATTCGATTTTGAATTTCAAATTTAAAATTTCGATTTTATTTTATAACAACGGAGTTAATTATTAGAGTATAACATTAGTACCTTCTTTCTATATATTTGTTTAAATTTTTAAAATTCCTTATATAATTCGATTAGAGAAAAGAAAGATTAGAAGAGTTAGTCGAATTTCAATTTTCATAAATCAATTCCTTATAACGTAGAATGTCATGTGGCTGTAATTAATAGGTTGACTTAATTAATTCAATTTGACTTTTTCAAAATAAATTTTAAATTTCTTAAAAAATAGGTTTAATTTGAATTTCAAAATCAACTTCTAAATTTAAAAAGTTATTAACTGTGGATATCGACATTTTCTTAATTCTAAACTGTGATATGATGAATCAATTAATTCAATTTGAATTTTTGGAAGCTAAATTATTCTATTAAAATTCAATGTATTTTCTTAAATTACATATTATCAACTCCTACTAAATTTAAGCAATCTTCTATATATAATATTAAAGCAGAAGAAATTGCAATGCCCACAACGTGTCACATGACTTTATGACGTGGAATTTCACGCTACGGTTTCTCAATCGTCCTTAATTAATAACAATATATACATCTTGAAATTATATCGAATTTCACTTTCCTTATGAGAATATTCGATTTCGAATTTCAATCCAAAATTTGAATATTCGATTTGAATTTTAAATTCGAATTTAAAATTTTATTTTATAATAACGATTAATTATTAGACTATAATATTATTACCTTATTTCCATATATTTTGTTTTAAATTTTTAAAATTCCTTATATAACTCAATTAGAGAAAAGAAAGATTCGGAAAGTCTATCAGTTTCAATTTCCATAAATCAATTCCTTATAACGTAGAATTTCACGTGGTTTGTATTTAATAGGTTGACTTAATTATTTCAATTTGAATTTTTCAAAGTAAACTTTTAAATTTCTTAAAAATACTGGTTGAATTTGAATTTCAAAATCAACTTCTAAATTTAAAAAGTTATTAAGCTGTGGATACTGAGCATTTTCTTATTTCTAAATTGTGATATGATAAATCAATTAATTGAATTTGAATTTTTGGAAGGTAAATTATTCTATTAAAATTCAATGTATTTTCTTAAATTACATATTATCCAATCCTACTAAATTTAAGTAATCTTCTATATATAATATTAAAAACAGAAGAAAATGCAATGCGAGAATTTCAAATTCAAATTTAAAATTTCGATTTGATTTCAATCCCAATTTGAATATTCTCGATTTCGAATTTCGAATTTCAAATTCAAATTTAAAATTTCTGATTTTTAATAATAACGGGTTAATTATTATAGTATAACATTATTACCTTATTTTCATATATTTTGTTTAAAATTTTAAAATTCCTTATATAACTCAATAAGAGAAGAAGAAAAAAAGATTAGAAGAATCGAATTTCAATTTCCATAAATCAATTCTTTATTGCGTAGAATTTCACGTGGCCGTATTCAATAGGTTGACTTAACTAATTCAATTTGAATTTTTCAAAATAAGCTTTTAAATTTCTTAAAAATACTGGTTGAATTTTAATTTCAAAATCAACTTCTAAATTTAAAAAGTTATTAGCGTGGATACAGACATTTTCTTATTTCTAAACTGTGATATGATGAATCAATTAATTCAATTTGAATTTTTGGAAGCTAAATTATTCTATTAAAATTCAATGTATTTTCTAATAAATTACATGTATTATCCACACCCCCTCTCTTTGAATTTTTCAGTGCAATAATTCTATATATAATATTAAAGCAGAAGAAAATGCAATGCCCTTATCCTCTCGCCACGTGACTTTATTACGTGGAGATTCCTCGCCGCTCGTTTTCTCATTCGTCCTTAATTAGAGAATAATTTATACGTTCTTGAAATTATAACGAATTTCACTTTCAATGCACGAATATTCCGATTTCGAATTTCCAATCCCAAATTTGAATATTCTAATTTTGAATTTCAAAATTCAAATTAATTTTTTTATTTTAGTTTATAATATGAAAAAGTTAATTATTAGAGTATAACATTATTACCTTATTTCCATATATTTTGTTTAAATTTTTAAAATTCCTTATATAACTCAAATTTATAGAAAAGAAAAGATTAGAATAGTCAACTGGATTTCAATTTCAATAAATCAATTCCTTATAACGTAGAATTTCACGTAGTTTTTGTATTTAATAGGTTGACTTAATTAATTCAATTTGAATTTTTCTCAAATTAAAATTTTAAATTTCTTAAAAATACTTGTTGAATTTGAATTTCAAAAAATCAACTTCTAAATTTAAAAAGTTATTAAGCTCAGTTGATACCTAGATATTTTCTTGTTTCTAAGCTCGTGATATGTTGAATCAATTAATTCAATTTGTATTTTTGGAAGCTAAATTATTCTATTAAAAATTCAATGTATTTTCTTAAAATTACATATTATCCACTCCTTCTAAATTTAAGTAATCTTCTATATATAATATTAAAGAAGAAGAAAATACAATGCCCACATTGCGTGGCTTTTAATGATTTAGAATTTCACGCGGCGTATTTCTCATTCGTCCTTAATTAATAATAATGTATACATCTTGAAATTATATCGAATTTCACTTTCAATGCGAGTAATATTACGATTTCGGATTTCAAAATCCCAAATTTGAATATTTTGATTTCGAATTTCAATTTCAAATTTAAAATTTCGATTTTATTTTATATATAAGAGGTTAATTATTAGAAAGTATAAAATTATTACCTTATTTCCATATATTTTGTTTAAATTTTTAAAATTCCTTAGTATAACTCCAATTAGAGAAAAGAAATATTAGAAGAGTCGAATTTCAATTTCCATAAATCCATTCCTTATTACGTGAAATTTCACGTGGCTGTATTTAATGAGTTGACTTAATTAATTCAATTTGAATTTTTCAAAAATAAAATTTTAAATTTCTTAAAAAATACTGGTTGAATTCTGAATTTAAAAATCAACTTCTTAATTTAAAAAGTTATTAACTGTGTGATACCTTAGACATTTTCTTATTTCTAAACTCGCTGATATGATCAATCAATTAATTCAATTTGAATTTTGGAAGCTAAATTATTCTATTAAAATTCAATGTATTTTCTTAAATTACATATTATCCACTCCTACTAAATTGAAGTAATTAATTAAAAATTAAAATTATTTCATAATTACATATTAACTTCACTAAATTAAAACAATCTCTAATCTTTGACTCGATTTAATTTTCGTATGTATTTTTATATGTAAATTTCCAAAATTAATTCTCTTTTGACTATAGAATTAGATTTTCGATTTTCTATCATAATTCCGTTTTTTCGTTTAAAAATTTAATGTGTATAAAATTAAAAATTCCTTAATTACATATTAACTTCACTAAATTAAAACAATCTCTAATCTTTGAGGCTCGATTTAATTTTCGGATGTAACTTTATATGTAAATTTCTAGAATTTAATTCTCTTTTGATTATAGAAATTAGATTTTTCGATTTTCTATCATAATTCAATTTTTTTCGTTTTTAAAAAATTTAAATGTGTATTTCTTCTTTATTTTATGCGCATTAGATAAACTTCAATCTAATTCTCCTTTCGCTTTATCTCAACACCTCATTCCATTCGAAATTTAAATATCTATCTCTTTCCATATGCTGTGTATAGATAAATTTCAATTTGCATCGAGAAAATGCAAATCGAGATATATAAATCTCTATTTTGCGGATTTTGAGCCAGCCACCGAATAAAACCAATATTCCCCCGACGTTGTTGTAACAAATAATCTATTCCAACTTTCGATTCCAAAAAGTTTGTACACAAGCAATGGTATTGTTACTACTCTTTTCCATTCAACATACTTTCTCTTTCTAAACTAAATCTAAATTCGCCAAGTCGAGTGAGCCTCAAATTTAATGTTGAGAAAATTTTATAAAGCATATATGGATTTGGCCTTACTAAGACGGCTATTTATCTATGATGGTCGTAAAGTAAAAATTATTCCCCCTCCCTTTAGTATAGGATGAATTTGATTACTACTATACAACAGTGACATACGATTGGAACCGATTAGAACGATCTTTGTGTATATGGAACAAAAGCTCCAAGGGCAATGCAATCCTTTCGTTACTTCATTTAAAAATGCTACAAAGAGCTTCTTTGCAAGGTATTTTTCACTATTAATTTTTTAATTTATTACATCCAGTATAATGGTATATGCTACATGGCCGCGCCTGAACCGTGGTCCTACTTGGCCCACGCGCAGGGACACGCTCGGAAGACGCCTTTATTTTAAAAACTTTCCCGAAAATGTCCTTTCTCAATTTTGTCCAATATACAAAGCACATGTTTAACATAAAGAACTTTCATAACATACAAATTAAAGAGTAGAAACATTTGCTTGGAAATCCAAACTTTAGGCTTTACAAACCACATACAACTTCTTTACAAACGAAGGAACATAATTCCCAAAATATAAAATATTTACACGATCATCTAAAGAGTTTCAAAATACATAACATAACATCTCAAGTCTCGGGTATACTAGCATGGTTCTACATTTATATAATGTAAACTATGAACAAAATACCTTTCCCGAAAATAAAATCCAACTCGGCGCCCTCTCCGTGCTCAGCGTGGCCTATGTCTACTGGCTCGCCTCTATCTAAGAAAGCAATAAAAAGGACGGGGTGAGAAAAATCTCGGCAAGCTATTATATATGCAACAATATATATGCAATCACATTGTGAAAGCATATAATATCAACTCCTCATATATATATCTGCAAATCTTGTCAACAAAAAGAGGGATATGCATGTAGCACATAAGTGAAATAATATAACACTTAGAAGGATACCGAGACGAGTTTTCATCCCAAAAGGATATCTCAACTGCGCAAAGCGGCATCAGCAAGCAAGAAGGGCGGTTGGGAACCCGTGCTTATTATCAGCAATACGGGTGAAAATGACACTGGTCGTACCCCGATGTGCAACTAGACTTTACCCGCGAAAGGGGAGCTAGCTCTGTGAGCCATGGCCAATGGCGGGGAAAAAGGGACCCGGTGTATGAGTTATAATGAACTCGGATCGGGTGCCATTATAATCCCTTACTGCTTGCCCAATCCAAGTACCAAGCGGACTTTAAATAAAAGCACGATGTCTGTACTTGCTTTAAACACTGTTTATATGATTCCAAAGTAGGAACAATACCAATATAACATATCAAAATGATAGCAAGATGATAACAAGTATCCATCATAAGTAACAATGGCTAAGCAATCCTTGAACCAATTCAATTTAACTTATGATTCCAAAGTAGGGAAACCTAACAAGCACACCGCAAAAGATGTCAAACAAGTCCAAAATGTGAAACACGTAAGGTCTACCTTGACTTACTATAACCATTCAAGGATGTATCATCAACCATATAAGGATATCAAGCAAGTTAGGTTTCATGGAAATCAAGTATTCCAGCCTACTTTAACCAAGTATTTAACTATCTTCCAAATATCACAATTGATAAGTAAAGACATCCTTTTTGTAGCTCATATGTTGTACTTGGATTATAGTGTTCAATTGGAGTAAATATGTGTTAAATAGTTGGACCAACATGGCTTAGAAAAAGATTGAGCAAAACGCGGGCGGGGCCACGACTCGTGCCCCTAATGCTACCACGAGTGCACTTTTTCT
Organism: Adenophora triphylla var. japonica; assembly: GCA_022495995.1. NCBI lineage: Eukaryota > Viridiplantae > Streptophyta > Magnoliopsida > Asterales > Campanulaceae > Adenophora > Adenophora triphylla. The sequence continues at coordinate 257,375 of JAFEMH010001228.1, read as the reverse complement.
CACGACTCGTACTCTTGAATATTTGAAAGAGGATGACCTTTTCGTGACCAGGGGCACGAGTGATGCTATTCAAACAAATTCAGCATTTAAGCTGAAACATCGGCAACCTATTTTGAACATTTACAAAGTCCATTTTTCCGACTCAAATAACAACACCAAAACCCAACTTTGAGTTCAACACAACACACTTTACTTCAAACCATTTCCAACCCGAAGCCAAAGACCGATTTTACCATTCCAAAATCAGCCAAATACAATTTCTACCATTTTAAACTCAAGAAAATTGGTTCAAAACAACATGCAACAATTACTGTCAGCATCTTTAAACACTAAATGAGCATACTATGAAAGGAAAAATATAATAACTTACACTCAAAATTAAAATGACAAACTTCCCACTTTCTAATCGGATGAAAATGCTCCCTTTTCCTCCCGAATTTATATATAGAAGCGAACGGATCGAAGAAGTGATTTTTCTTGAATTTAGGAAAGGATTTTTAAAATGGATTACTAATTTTGGTTTTAGAACAAAAAGGAAGAACTATTTGGGAAAAGGCTTTTGTTAAAAATGAAATTGACTTCTCAATTAAACAACAAGGATAAACATGGCTTTATTTCCACCTTTAGAACTCCTTCATGAACTAAGCATTTCCCTTTTAAAATTCTTAAGTTCCAATATATTCACTTAAGCACCTCATATAGTTTAAAAAGTTTATTAATTAAATTTCAAATATCATTATTTCACTACACTACTCCTAATATTTTTATTTAGACATTAATTAATTATTTTTAATTCATTAACATACTTAAAATATCATATAAGTTATAAAAATGTTAAACTAACCACATAATTGCCACAACAAAATGCGAAACATATAAATGAAATGCAACGCATGCTATAATCACGATTAAGAATTTATCAAATAATGCCTAGGATTAGGGTCGTGACAATCACTCCCCTAAAAGAAATTCGACCCGAATTTTAGCTTACTTACTGAAGATCAAACAACCAAGGATATTTACATTCCCTCTCCTCCAGAAGTTGATTCTTCCAAGTCGTGGTTCCTCAGCTTGACTCTAAAGAAGGGAATACTCTTATTCCTCAACTCGTGAACCTTAGTATCAATCACTTGAACCGATTGCTCCACGTATGACATATGCAGTTGTGCTCGTTCAGTGATACTCGTGCAACACATGAGAGGGGTCATACACATACTTGCTGAAGCATTGAGACATGCAATACATTGTGCCATCTTCCCAAAAGAAAGAAGCAACGCAACACGATAGGCAAGACTTCCCACTCTTTCCAAAATCTCAAAAAAGGCCCAGTGAACCTGGAAGCTAGCTTACCCTTCTTACCATATCTCTTAATTCCCACCTTGGGCCAAACCTTCAAAAACACAAAGTCGCCTATTTGGGAACTCAAGGTCTCGCCTTCTACGATCGGCATAGCTCTTGTCTACTTTGGGCCGTCTTGAATCGATTCCGAATAATCTTGACTTTATCAAGCTGAATCCCCGAACCATATCAATACCCACAAAGCTTGGCTTCACCAGACTTCAATCCCAACAAATCCCGGGAGAATCTACATTTCCTCCCGTATAAAGCTTCATAATGGAGGCCATCTCTATACTCATTGATAGCTATTATTATAAGAAAACTCAATAAGCGGTAAGTGAACATCCCAAGAATCCCAAAAGTCAAGCGAACAAGCTCGTAACATATCTTCCAAGAATCGAATTGTTCTCTCGGATTGGCCGTTAGTTTGAGGGATGAAATGCGGCGTGCTAAATCTCAGTTACGAACCCCAAAGCCTTTTGTAACGCACCATCAAAGAAATGCGGGAAGTAAATCTAGGATCACGAGTCGACACAATACTATACCGGAACCACGCACAATCTCACAATCTCGTGAATATACAACTTCGTAAGCCTCTCCATCCCGAATAGCCTAATTGTCAATAAGGTAGGCGAGAAATGAGTGGACTTCGTCCAATCTATCCACAATCACCCAAATGGCATCATGCTTCCCTACTAGTACGAGGCAATCAAAGGTGACAAAATCTATCGTGATATGCTCCCAGCTTCCATTCAGGAATCTCTAAAGGTTGAAGCAACCCGACGGAGTGCTTTGATGTTCTCGGCTTTAACAGCATTGACATGTCGAAACAACTTACGATACATAATCCGCTATTTCTCTCTTCATATTATTCAACCAAAAATGTTGCTTCAAATTATGATACATCTTGGTACTCCCGGGACGAATAGTATACTTGGACTTGTGGCCCTCATCAAGATTAGGCACACACAATCGGCCTCTAAATGTCAATACTCCATCGGAACTAAGAGAGAAATCCTTGAATTTTCCATCTATAGTTTTATCCACGATTTTCTTCAACTCAAAATCATTCTTTTGAACCTCCTATTTTCATTGAATCAAGATTGGCAAGGCACTAATATTCGCAAATATAGCTCCATGTCTCGACTCCCGGGGAAACCAATCTCGAGCATCCTCTAACATCTTACATTCCCGAACCATCATTGAAGCTACTTAAGACTTTCGACTAATAGCATCCGCCACTACATTTGCTTTGTCGGGTGATAAGAAATGGTACAATCATAATCCTTCAAAAGTTCCATCCATCTACGTTGCCTATTTTTCAACTCCTTCTGCGAGAAAAGATACTTCAAACTCTTATGATCCGTGAAAATCTCAAATTTTGCTCCATAATGGTAATGCTTCCATTTGTGCAATGCAAAAACGATCGATGCAAGCTCCATATCGTAGGTTGGATAGTTCTGTTCACAAGACGTTAACTTCCTCGAAGCATAAGCAATAACCTTCCCATTTTGCATCAACATACACCCCAAACCTTCCTTCGAAGCATCACAATAGATCACCAACCCATCATTCCCATTTGGAAAAACAAAAATAGGTGCCGAAGTTAACCTCTTCTTCAATTCCTCAAAACTAGCTTGACACTTATCATTCCACACAAATGGTACATTCTTTCGGGTCAACTGAGTCAAAGGTGTTGCAATCTTCAAAAACCCTTTAACGAACCTTCGATAATATCCGGCTAAACCCAGAAAACTTCTAATCTCGGTGACTGTTTCTGGCCTCTTCCATCTAACAACGACTTCAATCTTGGAAGGATCAACTGTAATTCCTTTCTCCGACACAACATGGCCTAGAAAAGAAACCTCCTCGAGCCAAAAAGCACACTTACTAAACTTTACAAATAACTTCTTCTCTCGGAGCACCGCCAAAACCATTCGCAAATGTTGTTCATGCTCTTCCCGAGGTTTAGAATAGACAAGGATATCGTCAATAAACACAACCACAAAAGTATCAAGATAGGGTTTGAAAACCCGATTCATCAAATCCATAAAAACGGCTGGAGCATTTGTTAACCCAAAATGCATGACAAGAAACTCAAAATGTACTTATCGGGTATGAAAGAGCTTGTCTTGGAAACATTATCTAAAACTGGACCTTCAATCGGAGAGTGATACCCACTCCTCGGAAAGTCAAGCTTCGAAAGAAGTTGATCCAAATAAATCATCAATATATGAGGCAAAAGAATATTTCGTTTCTTCACCGTCACTTGGTTCCAACTCACATCCCAGTAGTCGATGCACAATCTCAAGGACCTGCATCTTTTCTTCCCCTCGACAAACAAAACCTGGGCTCCCACGGTGAAACACTAGAGTCGGACGAATCCCCGATCAAAGCAACTCTCAACACGTGCTCTTCAACTCTTTCCCGAATTTAGTTGGAGCCATTCTCTATAAGCGTGCCTTCGGATATCGAAGCTATACACAGGAAGCAAATTTCAATCCCAAACTCTATCTCCACTATCCGGAGTGCATCACATACTCGAAGAGAACACATTCGGAAATCTCCTTAACTCACAGAGGGTGACATCCCCAAACTCGAGACAACCCTTTAGTAGTATCAATAATACTAGCCAAGAATTCGGTGCATAACCACGGAAGCCCGATAACTTTCTAGCTTTCCACATATAGAAATACTACACGTAATAGACCCAACCGAAGAGAATAGCCTCAAAAACAAACTTAGAAAAGCATATTCGGGACCGAAAAAGTAACAATCTTCTTATGACAATCGACTAAAGCATGAGATACTTGCTTAGCCAATCTATACCCAGAAATAACATCAAAATCATGTATAGGTAACACTTTACTAAGTCGGCGGGTAACACATGATCGCATATATGCACATCACAGGCACGTAACACTTCATCAGTTACCAAACACTCTCCTATAGGAGTTGATACTTCTAGCATATAAGGCAAAGACTCAACAGAGGCATGCAATTGTAATGCAAAATGCATGGAAACATAAGAATGAGATGAGCCAGGGTGGTCTATAAGTGCGCGTAAGGTTTCCTCTCAAACTTGCTATAAGAAAATAGTTACCTCCTACATGACGGTGGAGGAATCTCGCCGCTTGTTGTTGGACATTCACCGCAAAGCACACGGCCCTGAACTCTTAAGCCTCCTCTGAAGAGATCCCTCTTCTACCCTCGAGGAAGAGTCAGCCGCCAGCTTCTCGATGGTTGATGCTTTAGTTTAGTACAATCCTCTTTGAAAATGCCCAACCCGCCACAATTCAAACATTTGCCTTTGCTTCTTCCAGGTGCTACCTCTATATGCCTCCTCCTTCTGACAATGAGTACAATCCTTCATATTCTTATTCCCCGAAGTATAACCTTGCCTTCTAACACTTGACTGACCCTGAGACTGTCCTCTAAACTATGATGTCAATCCTTGACCTCCTCGACTATCTCGGCTTTGTTGTTGTGGTCTACTTTGTCCTCATTGCCTTCCAGTACTTACCACTTCCGTTTTCCTCTTATGTTCCTCAATATCATGCTCCACATGGTAAGCACGATCCACCGCATCTTGAAAATCTTGAAACTTGTGGGACACTAACTGCATTCGGATCACTGTCTTCAATCCCCGAACAAATCTCATTAATTTTCTCTCCTCGATGCCACTAGATGAGTGCAATATCTAGATAGTTATGTGAACTTGGCCACATACTGAGCCACTTTCATAAAATTCTGCTCCAAGCTAAGAAACTCCATCTCCTTCTTATCTTGATCCACTTTTGGAATGAAATGTTCCTTGAACTTCCTTAGAAAATTCTCCCAAGTATATGGAACATGAGCCTCATCCCAACTTGTCTTCAAAGTTCTCCACCAATGCTCCGCCGCTCCAGAAAACTTGTAGGCAGTGAATCTAACCCGATCCTCCTCGTTACATCTCAATACATCAAAAAATTTCTCCATGGTTTCAATCCATCTCTCAGCCTTTGACACATCCGGCTCACCATCATAACCAATGGGTTTCAACTTCAAGAATTGATCCAGTCCACATCTGGGAGGTGCCTGCTCTCCTCCTTACCTTTAATCATTCATTGCTTTCATGGCTGCCTCTAACATGCCTTGAAACATATCCCGAGTCTCCTCTCTTACATTACCATGGCCTAAAGGTCCAGACGGATCACCTTCAGCTCCTGCCATAAGGACTTAGTACCTGCATAAAACACTTAACGTCACTCACTCAATCCATAACTACCCTCCTAGGTCACGTAGTCACTCTAGACTATCAAAACCTAAGGCTCTGATACCAACTGACGCGCCCCAAACCGTGGTCCTACTTGGCCCCACGCCCGGGACGCGTTCGAAAGACGCCTTTATTTTGAAAAACTTTTCGAAATGTCCTTTCTAAAATTTGCCAATTGCAAAACCTATTTAACTTAAAGAATCTTTTATAAACATTCCATTAAAGGTAGCAACATTTAACATGAAAATCCAAACTTCAGGATTTACAAACCATATACAACTCCTTTACAAACTAAGGAACTTAGTTCCAAAATACAAAATAATTACAATCATTAAAGAGTTGCAAAATAGTGACAACATATCAAGTCTCGGTATAATACCCCTTGGTTATACATTTACATAACGCAACCAATGAAAAAATACCTTGCTCAAAATACAACCCAACTTGGCTCCCTCTCCGTGCTCAACGTGACCTATGCCCTGGCTCCCCCTATCTAAGAAAGCAATAAAAGGATGGGGTGAGATAAATCTCAGCAAGCTATTAAATATGCAGTAATATGATATGCAATCACATTATAAAAGCATATAACATCAAACTCCTCATATATATATATATCACAATCTTGTCAACACAAAGAAGGATATATACCATAATACATAAGTGCAATAATGTAACACTTATAAGGATATTGAGCCAAGGTTTTCATCCCAAAAGAATTTCACAATCCGAGCAGCATCAACAGCTGAAGAAGCGGTTCCGGAACCCAATCACAAATCAACAAATGGGTGAAAATGACACAAAGTCATACCCCAATGTGAAACTAGACTCACCCAAAAAGGGGATCTAGCCCACAACCCAAACCATGGCCAATGAAAGGAAAAAAGGGTCCCAGTGTATGGATTATAATGAACTCGGCTCGGGTGCCATTATAATCCCATACCACTGCCCAACAATCAAGTATCAGCTGGACTTTAAATAAAAGCACGGTAATACATACTTGCTTTAAACAATCGATATATGATTCCAAAGTAGGGAACCATACCCATATATCATATCAAAGTGATAGCAAGATGATAACAAGTATCCATCATAAGTAGCACAAAGGCTAAACAATCCTTGAACCAATTCAATTCAACTTAGGATTCCAAAGTAGGGAACCCTAACAAGCACACCATAAAAGATGTCAAACAAGTCCAAAATATGCAACACATAAGGTCTACACACTTACTATAACCATTCAAGGATGTATTGTTACGACCCCAATCCTAGGTTCTATTTTGAGTCATGTTTAATCATAAATTTAGAATGCATTTCCTTCATTTATATGTTGCAATTATTTGGCGGCCATTATGTGTTAGTTAGTATTTTATAACTTATATACTATTTTAGATATATGAATAAAATAAAAATAATTATTTTATGTCTTATTGAACATATTAGGAGTATGTAGTTAAAATGGTAACTTTTGAAAATAATTAGTAATTTATATTAATGCTCAAGGTGTTTAAGAGTAAGAGGTATAACCTCAAGGTTTTAGTTGTTGGAAGGGGTAAATAGGTGAAGGTGGTTAGGTGTAAATAGTGAGGATTATCCATGGGAATGAATGGAGAAGCTTCATTTTAATCAAGAAAACCTTCTCAGCTCATTCCATGGTTCCAATTCCAAACACTAACCTCTCTACTTAAAAATCCCCAATTAATTCTAGAAAAATCCCTTCGACGATCCATTCGTTCTGTTGTGTTCGGGAGAAGAAGGAGCACATTTTCATCCGATTAAATTTTTTCAAGTTTTAAATTAATTTCAGGTAAGTTGTTATATTTTCCTTTCCAATTCATGATCATGTAGTATTGAAATTGATATTATAGTTGAAAAATTATTTCATGATGTTTGGACCAATTTTTGATTGAGTTTGGAAGTATGGAAATGGTGTAATGGCTTCGGTATATTTGAAAAATGGTTTTGGGTGTGTTTTGAAATGGTAAGTTGGTTTTGGCTAACTTGGAAATGATTTTAGTGTGTGTTGAATTGGGAAAAAATGGTTTTGGTTTCTTTGGAAAGGGGTTGAGGTACTATTGGTTTGCATGGTACTGAAGTTGGAGTTTAGAATGGTTGTTTAAGTTGGAAAAAATGAAGTGGTAAGGGTTCAATTGAGGTTGCTGATGTTTCAGCTCTGTTTTTGAAATTCTGCTGAGGGCACGAGTCGTGCCTATCAGTCGTGCCCATTCATGCCTTAGCTTGGACGACTGTATCAGAGGGGGTGTCAAAGGGTCACGAGTCGTGCCCTGGGGCACAAGTCGTGCCCTGACCAGTTTTGTGGAATTGTTTTCAAAGCTATGTGTGTTCAATTTTATAACCTATCTTTCAACGAATTGAACACTACCATTAAAGTACAATGTATGAGCAACAAAATGAGGTATTAACATACAACTTGTAATAGTTAGAAGGTGTTTAAATGATTGGTTAAAGTAGGTTGGGACTATTGAACCTAACTTGTTTGATATTATTATACCATTGTTGATACATCCTTGAATGGCTATTATCAGTGTGTAGACCCTATGTGTTACACATTTTGCATTATTTTGACATCTTTATGATGTGTTGGATTAGGATTCCCTACTTTGGAATCCTAAGTTCATTGAATTGGTTCAAGGATGGTTTAGCCTTGGTGCTACTTTTAATTGATACTTGTTATCATGTTGCTATCATTTGGATATACTTTACTTGTATGGTTCCCTACTTTGGAATCATCATTTGTGGATTGTTAAGCAAGTAGTTATTATTTTGCTTATATTTGAAAGTCCAAACTGGTACTTCGTTTGTTGCGGTAGTGTTATGGGATTATAATGGCGACACGAGGCAGAGTTCGTTATAATCCATTACACGCTGGTTCTCTGTTTGCCACGCCATTGGCCATGGTTTGGGGTAGCTGAACTCCTCAAGGAAAGTATAGTTGCACTATTGGGTATGACTTTGTGTCATAGTCCCGCTTGTTATTATCGTGATTGGGTTCGGAACCCCGCTTCTTGATTCTTGATGTTTGCTTCGGATCGTGATATCCTTTTGAGGATGAAACCTTGGCTCAGCATCCTTGCTAAGTGTTATATTATTGCAGACTTATTGGTTATATGTATATATATATATATCTTCTTCTTTCTTTGTGTCATAAGAATGTCTGATATATATATGATTTGTTGTTATATATGCTTCCTAATGTGATTGCATATCATCTTGTTGCATATATAATAACTATGCCGAGATTTTTCTCACCCCGTCCTTTTATTGTTTTTCTTTAGATAGAGCGGGAGCCAGGGCTGCAGGGTGCGTTGAGCACCCGAGAGGGCGCCTGATGTGGGGATTTTGTTGAGGAAAGTATTTATGGGTAAGGATACATTATGTAAATGTATGACCTTGGGTAGTATTCCTAGACTTAATGTTGTCTTTATTTTGCAACTTTATAAAGGCTTTGTAGGAATATTTTTCATTTGGGTACTAGGTTCCTTGGGGTTTGTAAATAAGTTATGTGTGGTTTGTAATTGGTGTGAAAGTTGAGTGAGTTAGTTTTAAAAGTTGAATGGTTTTATCTTTAAGGGTAAGTTAGGAAAGTTTTCTAAATGTTAAACAGGTTTTGAAAGTTATAACTTTTAGAAAGTACATTTCGAAAGTTTTTTTTTAAATGGCGTCTTCAGAATGTGTGTCCCACGTGTGCTACAAGTAGAGGTCCACGGTTAAGGCGCGTCATGTATCATCAACCAGTATAAAGGATATCAAGCAAGTTAGGGCTTTCATTTGGAAATCAAAGTATTCCAACCTACTTTAACTAAGTATTTAACTATCTTTACCAATATCCCAATTGATAAGTAAAAACATCCTTTTGTATCTCAATATGTTGTACTTTTGGATTATAAAGTGTTCCAATTGGTTACAATTATAAGTTATCTAGTTGGACATACATGGCTTCCAAAATTGGTTACGGCAAAAATAGGGCGGGCACGACTCGTGCTCCATACGGCACGAGTCTGTAAGCCACTCAAAAGCAAAGGCACGAGTGCATCCAAATGCACGACTCGTGGGCACGAATGAAGGTAATGGCACGACTCGCTACATAGTGGCACGCAGTCGGCTGCCCTCTTGCCTAGTCCAGAAGATGCAATTTGAAACTTCGGCTAAGCAATCTCTTGAAACAATTTCTCATGGCCATTTTTCCCTCAACTTAAACACAACACAAATAAGCCCCGAAACTTCAGGTTCGAACTCATACCAATTTTACCCCGCTTTATTTCGAAGCCACTTCGACCAAAGGCGAAAGGCCATTTTCACCATTTTAAACTCAAGAAAAATGATCAAATGATCCAACATAATGATGCAACCATTATTCAACAACAACATCATCTTTTAAACACTAAATGAGCAAAGTTAGGTTTCATGGAAATCAAGTATTCCAACCTACTTTAACCAAGTATTTAACTATCTTACCAATATCCCAATTGATAAGTAAAAACATCCTTTTGTATCTCATATGTTGTACTTGGATTATAGGGTTCAATTGGTTAAATTATAAGTTATCTAGTTGGACATACATGGCTTCAAAATTGGTTCAGCAAAATAGGGCAGGGCACGACTCGTGCCCTACAACGCGAGTCGTGCCACTCAAAAGCAGCACGAGTGCATCCAAATGCATGACTTGTGGGCACGAATGAAGGCATGGCACGACTCGTGACAGAGGGCACGAGTCGTGCCCTTTGCAGAAATCAGAAGAGCAGCTGAAACTTCAGCAATCTCTTGAAACAATTTCTCATGGCCATTTTTCCCAACTTAAACACAACACAATAAACCCAAACTTCAGTTCAACTCATACCAATTTTACCTCAAGCCATTTCAACCAAGCCAAAGGCCATTTTCACCATTTTAAACTCAAGAAAAATGATCCAAAACAACATGCAACCATTATTCAACAACAACATCATCTTTAAACACTAAATGAGCATACTTTGAAGAAAAATATAATTAACTTACCTCAAAATTAAAATGACAAACTTCAAATTCTATTCGGATGAAAATGATCTCTCTTTCTTCCCGAACATTTAGACACCAACGGATTGAAGAACGGATTTTTCTTGAATTTAAGGAGGATTTTTTAAATGGAATACTAGGTTTTGGCTTTTTGAACAAAGGAAGATGAACTTAGCTTGGCTGGGAGGGTTTTTTGTTAATTGAAATATAAAGCTTCTCAATATTAAAACAAGGATATACATTACACATTTCCACCGAAGCTCCTCCAACCATTTAATTACCACAATTAGATGACTTAGGTTCTAACTTCTACTCTAAAGCACCTCAATGACTTTTACAAGTTTCTTAATTAATTTTCACAATATTATTATTTCACTACACAACTCCTAATATTTTCATTTATACATTAATAATTGTATTTAATTTATTAACATAGTTAAATATCAAAGAAGTTATAAAAATGTTAAACTAACACATAATTGTCACAAACAAAATGCAAAACATATAATTTAAATGCACGCCCTACTTACGAGTTCAAGCATATATAATATAATGCCTAGTATTAGGGTCGTGATAGCCATCACACATACAACTCCAGCATGAGTAGGGAATTTAACTCGGTAGTGAGGGAGGGAGGTGACCAACCCAAGTTTGCTATTACTTGAAATGCCTATGATAGCATGATAGTCACTTGCCAGATCATGAATGTTACTGTGGCCTCTGCTCGGAAGGGATGATCACCTACTTTCAACAATAAGTCAATTGTCCCCATGGCGCTGACTTTGTGGTTGGTGAAGCCTTCTAGTCTTTTAGAGTATGGCTCCAGCATGCTATCCTTCAAATTCATCTTCTGGAAGGTAGAGTAATACAGAATATCTCGGGAGGCCCCTGAGTCTACGAGGAGTCTCTCAGATTCACAGTTGTCAATCCTCCCTTTGATTACTAAGGGTTGTTCGCGAGCCGCGTGACTTCCAGCTAGCTTATTAGGGGAGAAGCTGATGACTTTCTCCTCCTTATGAATCCAGGCGGGGATGTGATAGACTTTACTCAGCTCATGGATCTGGTCTTTCAGTTTTTTGTTAGAAACGGTCTTCTCTCGTATGACATGTAGTTTAGCCCTAGGAGGCATGTCTTCCTTTTCATTATCTTCATCATCGTCATCTTTTCTTCTTCACTTGTTATCCTTTCTCATAACGTAGCGATCAAGTTTTCGATCGTCTACCCATCTTTGGATCATTCTCTTCAGGGAGATACAATTTTTTTTTGTCGTGTATGTGGTCCTTGTGAAAGGCATAGTAGTTGGAGCTATCACGGGTGTATTTTGTTTTTTCATCAAGTGGACGACGCAGATTTACCAATTGCATGATTTCTGTGATTGGTTTGGTGAGAGGGTAAAAACCTCAGCTTTTTCAGTGGCCCGAGTTTTATTCTTCCCCTTATAGTAACTTTCGTGAGGACCTGAAAGTTAGTGCCGGTGCCTGCCTTGCAGTTTCTCAGACTTCTTCTTACTTTTTTCTTCTGCCATAACTATGGCGTAAGCCACGTTGTACATATCGGACTTTGACTTAGGCTCTCTGGCAGAAAGTTCATAGATTAATTCTTCGAATCTTAGTCCGGAGTTAAAGCAAATAATCACCTCCCGGTCTGCCATGGCTTTGAATCGATTGTAGTAACTCAGTTGTTTCATTCATCCCTTGCTCAATGTTAGCAAGGTCGGTCAATATTTTCTTCCTCTTTCCTGCTGTGGCAAATTGGTCCAGGACTCTTCTACTCATTATTTTCCAGCTATCGATGCTTCCCTTCTTTTGCTCACTGAACCAGGACAAAGCTGTTCCAGAGAAGGTACTCGCAAAAGCCTTGCAGAGAATGTCATCTGCATCGGTGAGAAGGGTCATGGTGGATTCAAAACTTTTCACATGATCCCGTGCATCGGTGGTTCTCGCATACTTATCAAAACTTGTGATTTTAAGAGCAGGATTGGGAGGTAGATCATTAATACCCTGGAAGAAAGGACGGGTGACACTGGAATCATCATCATCCACTTCCTTTCTCCCCATTTCCATCTCATCTAGTCTCTTTTTCAATAATAGTATATCTCTGGCATCAATCCTTGAGCTGAAATGAGAGCTACTGTGGGTTTTTTCTTTATTTATGTGCCCGTTCACTCTATTGTTTTACTCACGTTCCTAGTGATTGTCCCCGTGCCCAGATGGTATTTTGTCCCTTCTAGGTGCTAATTCAGGATAAGGAGGTGATTTGTTACGAGTAGGGCTCCTTGGCCGAGGAGGGCTCATAGGACGAGGAGGGGTATTACGACGAGTAGGGGTTTTATGTCTTGTATAACTAAGTATTGCTCTTAAGTCAGCAGAATTAACCTCCTGCTCCCTTTGTTGGTTCAAGTGACTTCTCAAATCTACCTCGTTTCTTATGTTGCCATTCTCATGTGCCTTATGACGAATAGGGACATCTTAGGTGTTTTGCATGGATCTACCGGAGATGCCAAGGTGAGGGGGATGTTGGCCACGAGTAAGATTTTCTCTATTCCCTGACTACCACGCCTATCAATCTAACTCTGCCCCTCCAAGGAAATTTTCAGTCCTCGTAGGCCACATAAATTCAGCCAGAGAATGTTCATGATATATTGTAGCAAGGTATTTTGCGTTTTATAAATGCGTTGCAAAAATTTCATCTATTGATGTAGTAGAGTTCTGCGATCAACCTGTGGGGGGGAGCCCTAGTTCCTCCATGGGCAGCATTCCTCATCATCTATCATCTGGCTACCGGCAGCCTTCCTCGGCGCCGACGACGAGGAGGGTTCGTCTGCACTATCTCGGTTATCGGCTGTCCCCTAGAACGCAAATTCATTACTAGGGGCGGCATTCCGTCAATCAGCGGTGGTGGAGGAGGTAGTTCTCCATTGACAAGAGGAAAAGCAGTACTTGTGTTGCCATGAATCTCTTCCACAAGAACATTATCATGTTCAGTAGTAACATTAGCAATATGTCTGTCTTCTATTAGGATTAGGAGAGTGGAACGAGAATTTTTCAAGCTATTCAATGGGTGTTTCGAATCGTTTCCCGACAATGGAACCAAACTGATGATGCCAAAAACATTCAGATCAGCCCAAATCCAGTGGCAGGTTGTATCCTGTATGATTGAATAGCCTGAAAAAGATGAACAAACACGTAAACTAAGTCGGGGCTTTACCGGTGAATGCCCTCCAGCGTGAGAGTAAGCATTTGTGTTTAGAGAGAGAAATCAATTGACAAGAGTTTAGAGTCAAAAGATGTATTACCAAAATAATGTGAATTATAGCTTTTATATATAGGCATAGTATTGTAGAATACATGTTGAATAGGAATTCGTGTAAGAGCTGGTTATAATCCTTGTGGGATTGTAACTGTTCACAGTTCTTAGTTTAGTATGATTAGATAATGTATTTTGCACGTGCGCCTTGGAGGTGTGCTCATCGACATAAGTTGCTTGGTCGACTTGGGTTGACGCTGAGAAAGTGGAGAGTAAGGATAGGGAAGCCCATAATTTCCTTGCTTTATTGATTACCGAGCAGGGAACTCCTCGTTATTGGATGAGACCTTGGTCGGTTTTATTGAATGCATTGCTCGACATAGAAAATGATGCATGGTCGGCATGTATAATTGATGTGACTTATTCATTATTCGCTCTTCTATTTCTAGATCGGCATATTGGGAATGACGAGTAAATAAGACGAGCAAAGATAGTAAAAGTTCACTCACTTTATCGTATTTGAGACTTGTATTTATTATATTTTTGGCTCAATTCATTGAGTCTTATACGGCTATAATCCACGTTCGTAACTCATTTTATAGCGTTCACACCTATATACAACTCGGTTACGTAATTAGTGGAAGGAAAATTAGGATTTTCTTATTCAAGATCCTAAAACAAAAAATACAAGTGGAGATATATACAACCTAGAAATATCTCGCATAATATCTTACAACCTACAACAAAACTCTTACTCTTAGTAGTATTTTAAATTCCGCACACTGTCTTTATTTGGGGGCTGAAACAAATCTCTGAATCTGAGTCACGAAGATAATTAGATAAAAGGATTAATTCCTCCTTACCCACACAATTCAAATCAAATTCCATCAAAATCCAACTGAGATCAAAATTCTCTTAAACCTCGAAAGTCGAGATTAAAATTCCTCAAAAACCCGTCGACAGTCCTATACCACATGGTATAGGACCTTTTTTCAGTCTTATACCATATGATATAGGACTTTATTCCTTAGTAATTTTTTATTTTTATTATTTGTTTAGTCCTATATCAAAGACTTTTTTTTCAGTCTTATATATCAATGGTATAGGACTTTTTTTTAGCCTTATACCAATGATATAAGACCAAATTGTATTATATTTTTAAGAAAAATATGAAAAATGATGAAAAAAATACTCTCATATTTAGCTATAAGAGTATTTTTAGTCTTATACGTTTAGGGTATAAAACTAAAAATATGATTATTATTTAATTTTTTAAAACAAGTGAAAAAAGTGCAAAAAAATGGTCCTATACCACATGGTATAAGACCTGACGGGATGCTATAGGAGTGACGCGGGTTTTGTTGAAATTTTAATTTCAAATGGATTTTGGTGGAATATTGATATGAGTCATGGGTCTTAGAGTCCTTGGCCCTAAAAGGATTAAAATTCATATATGGAATGGAATGTTACATTTGGACTCAAGCGTTGTCATAACTGTTGACAGAAGAATATTGCACGGTGCTACATTTCTGACTTGAGTTACTCATTCCCAAATTGAATGCATATCGTCCTACCGAAATACTAATATTTTTATTTTACTTTCCTAAATTCCCAATTTAACCAAATTTTATATATAAAAAAATAATTTAATTCTAAAAACTGTTAGCCCAAATATAAGAAAAATAAAACTATCAGTTTTTCGCTTAGAAAAAACTTGTTTAAAAAAATGTGTGTGACATTTTTTAAATAACCGGAACATATATTAAAATAAGTAGTGATAATTTTTTAAATAATCAAAACTTATTTAAAATTTGTGAATCGAAATATATGAATACATAGCGGCACATATCGTTTAACGCTACTCCGGTAAATCTTTTTATCATTAATACTAACATATTCACTGACACTCTTTAATATTACTACCCATTATATTTAACATATATACTTACAATCTTTTAATGAGTCACATTCTTAACACACATTATCATTTATTAACAAGTGTTAATATCAGTTTGAATATTTATAAATGTCAGTTTGAATATTTAAGCACAAAAATATGAACCATGACACTTAATAATTAGCACCGATGAGGAAAGTATTGAAAAAATTGTTTTTTTATACATAAAAAAAACAACAATTCATATTGGTATTAATTAGTCATTAAATAATACTCCCTCCGTTTCTAAAAGTTTGTCTCATTTGACTTTTTTTTTTAACTTTGACCACAAATTTTTGAGAGATTAATCATGTTCATGAAATTCTAAAAGTTGTTGATAATATTATTAATGGTGAATCAATAGGAATTTTTAAAATTTCATGAACATAATTAAATTGTCATATATATTTGTGGTCAAAGTTCAACTAAAAAGTCAAATGGGATAAACTTTTAAGGACGGAGGGAGTATGATAAAAAGAAATTGATACCATGGGAAGAGAATTCGCTAATAAGACATGTTGAACCAAAAGAATATGATAATGCAGCCCGTCGCTTTGTAAACAAGTTGTTTAGGTGCGCGGTGAGCTGTATATTCCGGGGGGCTGAATTTCATATTATTTTACTTTCTCCGTCTAAATTAATGTCTATTCAAATAAAACAAAAAAAAAAAGTAATATGTATTTAATTTTTAAAATAGTATATTTCTAATGAATATCTACTTATAAAATTACTGTTCCTTTACTTTAAAACACAAAATTAAAAATTAATATCAAGAATATTTCTGTCTCACCTCAAATCGAATCAATTTTTCGAGGACAACATTAATTAGGGGAGAGATTGAGTGGAATGAGGTGTTGTAAATATTATTAAAATAAAAGAGAGAGAATGAGTGAAAGAAATAGTAAGTGAATGGTTGATGTAAGTTGTATGTGTCTTATTAAATATAAAAGTATAAAATGTTTACCATTTTGGATAGTCCAGTATGAGATGAAACGGATAAAAATGACAAAAAGTTTGATTTGAGGTGAAACAAATGAAATATATCTTTAACATTAAATTCATTAAAAATAGTAATTTCTATTAAATAAATAATTGACAATCATATTAGGCGGAAGGTCATACTTTTTGGTTTACTTTCTTTGTTCAGAAAATTTTGTGGAAAATCTGTTTCTCCATAAGTTATAAAAAATCATGTTTTTAAATATATCGACTTGGTGTTTTAAAGCCTAAACTCACTGATTTAAGGCATAAACTCGCTATTTTATTTTCTAGCTTAAACTCACTGTTTTAAGTTTTAACGCCTAAACTCACTATTTTATTTTCTATGTATTTTAAGGCCTAAACTCAATGTTTTAATGTCTAAACTCGATATTTTTAAAGATGAAAGTGGACTTTTTATAACTTACAGAGAAAGATTTCCCCTTAAACTTATTCTTCTCTGTTTCATAATGATATTCGAATTTTCTTTTTGTTACTTGTGAATAAATTTTGATTAATAATTTAATAATTATTCTACTGAAATTTTAAAAAAAAATTAAAAGTATTTATAATGATATATCAATAATAAATTTTGAATTTTTATTAAAATAATTAAATTAATTTAAAATAATTATTCTAATTCATTTGAAATATAAATAATAAAATAATTTTGAAAAGGAGAAAATATTATTTTTGTATCCTCTTCTTTTGTTTGACATCGAAATATCATTGAACTGATTGAACCATATTTGTGCCGACTACCGACTACAACTCCAAAACGAGACAATTTATTTCTTATCCTTTTCCCTTTGTTTTGTCCAAGGACCTTGGGAACCTACTTCATCCGCCACAGTGAATTACTTCTTCCGCTTCAAAATAACTTCCGCTTCAAAATAACTGTTAATTTTGGATAAAATATTTAATTCAAAATAGGGGGGAAATTATCGGTGGGTTTTTCATTCAAAGTCAAAAGATCAATTAAGACAAAAATTTTGAAATTTAACCAACTAATCCAGCTTCATAATCAAAATTCCACCTAATTCTTCGTTACCCAAACTATCTCTTACCCAAA
Organism: Adenophora triphylla var. japonica; assembly: GCA_022495995.1. NCBI lineage: Eukaryota > Viridiplantae > Streptophyta > Magnoliopsida > Asterales > Campanulaceae > Adenophora > Adenophora triphylla. Next base: position 239,540 of record JAFEMH010001228.1, on the reverse strand, counting down.
AATATAAAACTACCCCCTCACCCTCTCTCTCTCTCTCTCTCTTCTCTCACTTTCGCTCTCTACCAACCCTTCCCCTCCGGCGACCCTTCCCTCCCCTGCGACGACCTTTCCTTTCCAACTCAAGTGACCCTCCCTTTCCCACCTCCGGCGAATCTATCCACTTCCAAGCTTCTTCTCCGGCACCAATCCTCATCTTGAGCCTTCCATGGACAAGGATGGAAATGAGTAGTAGCAGGAGTTGTGCCAGCCCAATGTAATAACGACGAAACTGGTTTCTTTCAGCTACTAAATCCGACTCCCATCCCTATTATGTTCATTTTCTGAGGAAGCAAAAGAGGTTTCCATCGAAATGTTGTTGAGAAGTTCTTCTACACCTTGTCTGAATTCATGGATGCCAAATTCCCGAGAATCATCGCCGAAATCCGACGTCTCTCTTCCTAAACTATCTCGGACGAGGTCCGGCTCCGTCTCATTCTCCAATTCCTCCTCCTTTAACCTCGACGATCACCACATCTCCAAATCCAAATCCAATGCCGATATTCAAGAATTGCTTTTACCAAGGTTCTAAAAAGCGCTAGGCGGATGCTAGGCGGCGGAGCCGGGCCTAGCGCCTAGGCTGGGATTAGTCGGGGACTAATCGGGATTAGTCGGGATTAGTCAGGACCTAGGCGGGGCTTAGAACTAGGCATTGGAGAGGGGCCTAGCGCCTAGGTGGGGCCTAGCGCCTTGGCGGGGCCTAGGCGCCCTTAGGCGGGGTCTTTTAGAACTGAGGCTTTTACCAAAGAAGAACTCCACCTTTCGACATCACTTTGTTTCGAAACCGGTTCGGGTCAATCGGATATGGGCTCGAATGCCTCAGCTGTTGCAGGCAATCTTGACTTTCTATGTCAAAAAAATCTCATAATATTACAAAAATAGAGGCCAAAAAGACTAAAAACAACTGTTAACTTAAAAAATATGTCAAAGAATCTCATAAAATAGCAAAAATAGAGGCAATAAAAGACTAAAAACAATTGTGAACTTAACTAAAAAAAATTGTGAACTTTACAAACATGTCAAATAATCTTATAAAATTGCAAAAATAGAGGTCCTAAAAGAATAAAAACAATTGTGAACTTAAGGAAAAACAACTGTGAACATAACAAATATGTCAAATAATCTTATAAAATTGAAAAAATTAGAGCCCATAAAGGACTAAAACAACTGTAAACTTAACAAAAAATAACAGTGAACTTAATAAATAAGTCAAATAATCTCATAAAATTCAAAAATAGAGGCAATAAGCTACTAAAAACAACTGTGAACTTAACAAATATGTCAAATAATCTCATAAAATTCAAAAATAGAGGTCATAAAGAACTAAAACAACTGTGAACTTAAATAAAAACAATTGTGAATATAACAAATATGTCAAATAATCTCATAAATTTAAAAAATAGAGGTCATAAAGGACTAAATAACTGTGAACTTAACAAAAAACAAAAGTGAACTTAAGTAAAAACAACTGTGAACATAACAAATATGTCAAATAATCTCATAAAATTGCAAAATTAGAGGTCATAAAGAACTGAAACAACTGTGAACTTAACAAAAAACAACATTGAACTTAACAAATAGGTCAAATAATCTCATAAAATTGCAAAATAAAGGCTAAAAAAGACTAAAAACAACTATGAACTTAACTAAAACAATCTGAAAACTAAGTAAATAATAGTCATTTTCATGCAAAAATTATCAATTTAGCTAAAACAACTGTGAACTTCTCTTAATTATTATTAGAACAAATGTAAAAAATAACTGTGAACTTATCAAAAACAACTGTGAACTTGTAACAACTGTGAACTTCTCAAATTTGCTTCAGATTATATGTTGATGCTACTAGTTTGATTGGTATTGACGATACGAAAACAACGGTGGTTTCAGTTTTTTTTTTTTTTATTTCTAGATCTTAAGATATATCATTTTAAAGTTTTGAGGGAAAAAAAGAAAGAGAGAGAAAGAAAGCGCAGATGGGAATGGGAAATGGACCAAATGCGTCCACGTCATTTAAGCGATGTCATTTGTGTAATTTTGTCAAATCTAACATATGTCTATAGATTTTTTTTCTTAAATAAATCCATTTTAAAATTATAAATTCCAAAAATAACTCACATTTGAAACTATTTTCCAAAATAAAAATAAAAAATGTCAAAGCATAAACCGATTGGTGGATATAAATCGGTTGATGCAATTTATACTCTCTTTCTGCTTTGTTTTGGCATACACCTCAGCATAAAATAAACCCCCAAGATCGAGTAAAGTATTATTTTTTAAAAAGTTAAATGTCCAGTTTGATCGGTTAAACTCGCTAAATGGTGTAGCGAGTTCTTCTTTATTAATTAAGTTGATTAACAAAGTTGGTCATTTTGAAAAATAGTTTCAAATGTGAGTTATTTTGGGATTTATAATTTTAAAATGAAATTATTTAAGAAAAAAATCGAGATGAAACTATAGTGTGAGTGGTACTGGCTTTGTGGAAAGATATGCCTTAAAAAATAAGAAAGAAAAAAAATGAATTTATTAAAATGAAACTAAACACAGAATAAAATGGGAAAAAATAGTAAAGAATGACCAAAATAAAATAATAACCAAAACATTATATTATGAAAGATAGAGACACATTGTATATGAAAAAGAAATTCCTACCATTTAACCTATTTCAATTCAACTTTTGCATATAAGTAAGTAAATTCTAAAATTTACAGAAAACAGAAAAAATAAAGAAAAAAATGAAATACAAATGAAATGCAGATTTCAGAAATGGGAAAGTAAATACATAAAAAGACATGCCTTATAAATGAGTTGAATGGAATCAAAAACAGTTAACAAAAAAAAAAATTTTGACTCCTATAACCTACTCCCTCCGTTCCGCTAAGGTTGCAACAAATGGGTTGAAGCACGTAAATTAAGAAAGGAAAATAATGAGTGATTGTGAGGAAGAGAGAGAATGAATGGAGAATAATGAGTGGTTGTGAGGAAGAGAGAGAATGAGTGGTTGTGAGGAAGAGAGAGAATGAGTGGAAAATTATAAAAATAATAAAAAGTTTCCTTTTTTGATAATGTTGCAACTTAAGTGAAATGCCGAAAATGGCAAAATGTTGCAACCTTAGCGAAACAGAGGGAGTATTTAAATTCAAGTTTTGCTTATCAACCTAGAAAAATATGCCTTAAAAATAAATAAGAAATGTCTTACAATTGAGTTTATTTAAATGAAACTAAACGCAAAACAAAATAGGAAAAAATAGTAAAGAATGGCCAAAATAAAATAATCACCAAAACATGATTTTTTTTTTCTCAAATAATTTCATTTTAAGCAGAATTGACAGACTCAAGGAAGATGTGACCGGTGTCATATTTTGAATATAAATCCAATTTTGTACACCCAGACGGTCACAAGCACTTCTACCTCTATTACCGACGTACGCTTGGGCCTTTTTACCTTTCTTTCCTTCGGCAGGCAGGGTGAAGCTTTTGTTTTTGTTTTTTTTTTCCTTTTTCTGTTATTGAGGTGGGGTGTCAGTTGGGGAATAATATTATAGTTGCAAGCATGTGTTAAACACAATTGACCAACTCAAAATGCTTGTATTCTCATACGTTGATTTTGTAACAAATTTTGTGTTAGATTTTGACTCAACAATCGGTCAACACATACCACAAATCGGTTGACACCCAAATCGTCAACACTATTAAGTAGTAATAGCCATTACCGATTTATATGTTTAACTCGCTACACCTTTTAAAAGGTTGTTCATTTTGGAAAATAGTTTAAAATGTGAGTTAGTTTTGAATTTATATTTTTAAAATTGAATTATTTGAGAAAAAAATCACCAAAACATTATATTAGGAAAGATAGAAACTCACTGTATATGAAAAAGAAATTTCTACCCTTTAACTCTATGCTTGCAGGAAGCTTCATGGTGCTCTCCAAGGGAATCTTTCATTTTCGGGCAATGTGAACCTTCAAGGACCAATTTGACCTACCCTTCCACTACTCACACACACACACACACATGCACGCACAGAAACACCTAGGAGATAAATCCTAGGGAGAGAAAGTCTTCCCTCTAACTTCTGGGGGGATTCGAACCCATGACTTCCAAGTTGGAAGCCATGAGCTCAAGCCAGCAGGCCAAATCCCCATGTGCTTGACCTACCCTTCTTGAGTTCATTGAAGAGAGATTAAGCTTGGGACGCTCATAGCTGATCTGATGGGAATGTTTCTGGCTGAAAAGAGATGAAGTAAACCTTAGAAAATGAAGACAGGCAACACTTTTAAACAATCATATTATGGACTGTTCATATACCTAAAGACTCTTAAAATTCAAAAGAGGAGAAGTAAACCTTAGAAAATGAAGACATGCAACACTTTTAAACAACCATATTATGGACTGTTCATATACCTAAAAACTCTTAAAATTTTAGTAATTTTTATTCACTTTAAATATGGTTATATGTAAATAAATAAAAAAAGAGACAGTTGTAAATAGTAACTAAGGAGGAGTTAATTAAATTTATTATTTCTTTTTAAAAATAAATTGAATACTCTTGTTTATGCTGGAATAATTATATTCAGGTAGAAATAATTGCTCCTAGAAAAAAGTAGATTCACAAAAGTCGAGATCTATTATGTCCCGATTATTAATTAATTACTATAAAAAATTGAGCTAGTTTTTAACTTTTTGAGATATTTTTGAAATTTCCTAATAATTAGAGGGATGAGTTTGGAAAGTAATTTGTTGGGTGTATTTGGTCGGTTTACAGGTCATGTGCATGTTTGAGCGGGAAAATGGTTCTCTTACTTGCCTAATTATATAGTTATAGATTCTAAAAATTGAGTTATCAATTACATTTTTTTGAATTTCAGTATAATAATTAAATTTGCATTAATATTTGGGTTAAAATTAAATTGTGCTGACCAAAATTATGATAATTATTGCAACGTAGCCGTCAATGTCATATTCCAATGATTCTAATCCAAAGAAAAGCTTGTGGAGCTGCTTTCAAAATCACTAAGTTCATGAAAGAAATTACTGAATTGAAGCAAGCTTATATTTTAGCCATAAAAGAAACAAAAGCTTTTTTCATAATTGAATTTTAAAATAATGGATTTTGTTAATTTGAACTATAAACCAAAGCATCTCTCCTTGTATGATTAATGAGTACGTAACTAAAGGAGCCATCATTCATGAACAGACCTAGAATGACTACAGGCCACATTCTATTTTTAGTTATGCTGATTACAACCATTATTGATATCAGTTATATTTCTTCCATTATATAATAAATGTATGTCACTTACTTGTTGGAGTACGGAATTGATAATTTTGGAATAAGGTAATTCGGAATTGCCATTTTCAAAATTTCTTTTTTTTTTTTACAAAACTGAAAAACTGAATTTTCATAAAATTGAATTTGAAAATGCAAATTTCGAATTCATTTAAAATTGAATTTCAAAAATGCAAATTTCGAATTCATTTAAAATCAGAGAAAGAAAGAAAGAGAAAGAGAAAGAGAAAGTGAAGGAAGAAATAAGGAGAAAGAAGCAACTTGAAAGCTTTTGAGAGGAAGAAAAATTTAGGAAAATTTTTCAAAATTAGAAGGTTAGTTTTCTTTCTTCTTTTTCTTTGTTTTGAGTTCTTAATTTTAGCCATATAAATTTTTCTAAGAATATATTTGTGCAAATTTATATAATTTGTTGTTAAAACTATTATGATTTATGTATCTGATTATTGATTGTTAAGGAATAAAACAATTGTAATGCAATTTTAGCCTAGTTAGAATTTTCTTAATATAAATTTGAAATCAAGTGCTTGTTAAAATTAGTTTAACAAACTTGTTGCAATTTTTCTACTTAATTGTTAATTTTTAAATGTTAAATTTTAAATTTGAGCTTAAATATAGCTACACCTTAAGTTCCGTTTAAATTTAAAACTTTACTACTTGTTGTTGCAAAAAAAATAATAAATTAAACTTGTTATTGATTAAATATAGTGCTTGTTTAATGTTGATTAAATATAGTGCTTGTTTAATGTTAATTAAATATAGTGCTTGTAGAAGTAGATATTACCTCCGTCCCAAAATGAATGTTTTCAAAAATGTGTTTTTTTCTTTATAGCTTTTTGAACCTTGATTATGGGACAGTAGGAGTATGATTATTCTATGGGACGGAGGTAGTAGCTATTTTTTATAGAACTAAGGTAGTAGCTATTTTTTTATGGGATGGAGGTAGTAGATATTTTTTATGGGACGGAGGTAGTAGCTATTTTTTAAGATCTTTCTATACACAGTTTATTTGTTAAACACATTTGTTGTTGTTGTTTTTTTTTTTTAATTTTACTATTGAATTTATGTATTTCAGATGAATAAACATGAACAACAACCCTTTATTGTTCCTGGGCCAATTGATCAACATGTATTGACTTCACAGGAGACACATAGATCGAACTATATTTGGGCTGGACAACAGCTGCCCAATTTAAGACCTAGGCGTGGTACAAAGCTTCCAGGGAAAGTTGATTGGAGGATAGAGAATAAACTTATAAATGCTGAATTTTACGGAGTGTATTTATTGGGCCATTTACTATGATTGGCACTTGATAGAGGCTTTGATTGTATTTATTGGGTCATTTACAATATGATTGGCACTTGATAGAGACTTTGATTGAGAGATGGCATCCAGAGACTCACACTTTTCACTTACCTGTAGGGGAGACGACGATCACTTTAGAGGATATTAGTATGTTGGGTGGTCTTCCTGTAGACGGATTGGCTGTGACTAGTTCAGAAACTAGTAAGAAAAAGGAGGAATGGGCTGAGGTTGTTGAGAAATTATTTGGGGTTGCAATATCTCCTGAAGACACCAAAAAAGGTGGAATGGTGTCTATGAGATGGGTTCTAGATCACTTTCCTCTTTTCGAGCAACTTCCCAATAATGCATCCAAGTTTATGATTGAGACATATACTCGAGCCTATATTTTTCTATTACTGGGGTCATACATTATGCCAGACTCGTCTGATAACCTACTGAAGTTGATGTACCTCTCACTGCTTAGGGAAATTAATAATATTGGTAAGTACAGTTGGGGTAGTGCAGCGTTGGCCTTTTTGTATAGGAAGATGTGTGTAGCAACTAAGCACGATTCGAAAGGGTGTGGTGGATTCTTGACTATTGTACACGTATGTCAATTATATTTGATTACATTATGCTAGTGGAAGTTTTTTTTTCAACCTTTTTACACGATGACATATGAGGATTTATGTTAGCCGAACCCAAATTATTTTGGGACTAAGGCTTGGTTGTTGTTGTTGTTGTTGTTGTTGTTGTTGCATGGGAGAGGTTGTTGTGTACACAACCTAGGAGAGAGGGAGATGACACACTTAATGGAACATTACCATTGGGTTGCAGGCATATTTTAATTACTTCATTTTTCTTATGATTTGTTTTGTATTTTATCACTTTTTTACTCATTATTTTTTATGTCAATTGTTTCATATGTAGGTGGAAGGGTCCTTTGTCATATACATCTGTTACCGTCCATAACCTGCAAGGCTACCGAGACCAATTATCGTATATGAACGAGGATCAGGTTGTGTACTTAGGTGTCATAGCTCGAAATTATTGTCTTCTGGGACAAGCTATATGGAGGGCGAGGGTGCCCCTCATCTTCTTTGAGAGGGTTGAGTGGCACTTTCCAGATCGCGTCATGAGGAAGTTTGGGATGGTTTAAGGTGTACCTGAGGATTGTGATACTAGTTTGGACCTGCATCAGATGAGTCGGCGAGGTCGGGGAGCAGTTAACTGGATGCAAGAACATGATCATCACGTAGAAACTTAGAAATGAACGAGTGAATATGGTCGTTGATGGTCAAGAGGATATGGGTTACCTTCATTCCTATATGATATTGTATAGGAGAATTACTCGGTCGTTCATCCAGAATCCGTCCCATGTAGAGGGTCTAGAGTTCAGGGCACGTTCTACTTGTTTTGAGGGTGTGGTAAGTTATATAATACATATAATGCTTTTACAAAAAAAAATTATCATTTTTTTTCGTATTAATTATTTTACTTAATTGTTTTCAACAGATTCAAAGCCTTCAAGACATGCACATATTCAACGAGAATACCACATCCTTGGAAGAACTGCGACTTCACAACCGTCATTCTATCAGACACACTTAAGCTTTTTATCTTGGGTGGTGCTAACAGCACGCCAAAAAAGATCTTTTAATCCAACGCCCTTGTGAGCTTTAAGAAAATTAGCTCGCAAGTGCAACATGCACCATCTGTGGACAACATTTCGTGGCCAATTTTCATTGTCTCCAACCGTGTAAAGGATGCCATTATATCGATCAGATATCAAGCAAACTTCACGACCCTTAATAATATGTTTGCAAAGAAGATGTAGAAACCAACACCAGTTTTGGTAGTCCTCTTTTTCAACAATAGCGAATGCGAGAGGAAGTATACTATCATTCGCGTCAACACTCATGGCAATAAGTATGACCCCTCTATATCTTCCATGCAGGAATGTGCCATCAACAGAAATAACAGGACGACAATAAAAGAATGCTTTCACACAAGTGCCAATGCCTAGAACACATGATCAAACATACCTAAAGCATCGGGAGGAGGAGGATCAGACTACTCCACAATGGTTCCAGGATTCCACTTTTGGATAGCTGCTAACAAACGTGGCAACCTTATGTAAGATTCTTCCCAGTCTTCATATGCCTCTACAATAGCTTTTTGTTTACCACATCATGCCTTCCTATATGAAACATCCTTCTCAAGTGCATTTTTTATTGTCGCATTCACAACTGCAATCTTCAACTTGGGATCAGCCTTAACAAGTTCCAAAACTTCTTGTCCTATGAACTTAGCATCTAGGTTTTAATGATCTTCGCTAATTTCTGTTCCCAAGCAAGAATGAGGACCCTTGTATTTGGTAATTTCCCAATACCCAACATTCTTCAAACTCACATTCACATAAAAATTGCACGTAAAATTTTTCACCAAACAGTCAATAGTCCACTTTCAGGTTGTGCTTCGTTTTACCTTGAAGCGCATATTTTTCTTAATATGAAACGTCTTCATTTTATGTTGCACCTCAGTCTTCTTTGAAAAGCGAATACCTTTGCCAATTTCATTATGTTCTACATCCCAATCAGCAAAGTTATATTCGTTATTATCATAAATCTCTGATCCTTCTCCAATATCACGATAAAATTGATAGTCTGCTCCTTCATACACGTGATTTTTGTTAGTGTTATGCCCTAGGCCTATAGTTGATAGACTTATATGTTGACATTATCTATTATTATATGAAATGTTTATCATTTGATTATTATATATTTTGTATATTTGTTTATAATAATCTCCGTCCCTAATTATTAAGAGAATAATTAGTATAAATATTAATGGATAATCATATGATGATTATATGCATAGAGATGCACATTAAATTTATGGGTACTTGTTAGAGGACAAGTGATTGGACTTGACCCGTATGAGATTTATGTCATGGTCAAATGTCATAATTAAATCTCATAAGGTCACTTCATTTAGTCCCTAGACCTAAGATTATCATGACCTTACATATGATGAAAGTCATGTTTGATTTTAGCCAAACGATATCTATAAAGGCTATCTTTGCCATGATCGGATTCATGATGGGAAGGATGACAAGTCAAGCTGGAATTTGTCCCTCGAAAGAGAGATGTTTTGCTTGGGCCCCTCTATGAGTGATAATGATGAAAGTGTATGGCCTTACCCCAATGTGATTGGAATTATCATTATACTCGGAATCGAGAAAGCATTGAACAAAGACAAGTTGACGAGGACCATGTCTTGTGTTCAATATAACATCGTGAGACAAAGGGAGAAATGGAAGTGTACCATTGGAAACGTGAACTCTTACGTTATATTATTTGGGTAGACATAATGGCTTGCTAGAGTCCGCTTATGTCTTATGAGAGTCGATATGATCGAGCTCATTGCCAACATAATATAATACTATTGGGTCACACACAACTAAAATGAATTGAATAAACCAGAGGAAGAATGATTGAGAGAAACCTGATGTGACTTAATGTATCGCGCGACAGAACTAGTCCATGGGACTCGTCTGGTCGTGCGACACTCTAAGACCACAGAGGTATTTTCAGACTGATTTCCTAATTTGATTAGGAAACAAATATTGATACTAAAGTAGTATAAATATAACAGTCTGTCAGCCCTAAAAAGCTAGCCAAAATTCTGAAAAGAAATTCACAACATATATTCTCAATATTCTTCATCGGTTTAAGAGATCTAGCAATCTTCAAGAAGCTTTTCTTGGTTCATTCAAAAGTGTGGATACCGAAAGAGGGTCTTCGCTCGTTGATCGATCAAGGCCTAGAGTTTAAGCAATCTGAAGAACGAAGTTTGTGATCCGAAATCACATAATCGAATCGTTCGATAGCTCAAGAACGGAAAGCGTTCAAGGTTGGTTATTTCTATCTCATAGGAATTCAAATTAATTGTATAGAACGGATCCTAGGCTCTTGGGTTTTGTGGTATTTAGATGCTTTATTCCGCTGCGCATGGACCCGTAAAACCTAACAGTGGTATTAGAGCCCCGTTCATATCATTAAGTTTGGATTAACATACTAGAAAAGTAATATAAATCGTTTATATGTTCTTTTGCATGTTATGTATGCGATAGATTAATTGTTTTTGAAACAATATGCTTAAATCTTGTTCTATTGATATTGAATTAAATCTGTTAAAAGTCGTTTGCATGATTTAATTTCTCTGTGATTTAGAATTGATTGAATTCTGCAAATCTGCAAAACTGGTAATCGGGTGTCACGCGATACTACTTGCCAGTGTCACGCGATACTACTTGCCAGTGTCACGCGACACTACTTGCCAGTGTCACGCGATAGAGTTGGGCTGATGGCTTCTCTAGGTCGTGCGACACATTAGGACTCTGGGAGTCTCTGTCATGCGAAAAAACAAGCCCAATCTGGGCAAAATCAGTTTGTTTAACAATTCTGTTAATCTGTGAATGTGCTTACAATCTGATATGTTTATGTATTAATCTGGATGCTATAAATTTATGGAAATCAATTTTATAGGGCTATGCTAGATTAATTCATTTATTATGCATGCTTAGTTAATTGAAATATGATTTTATTAATTGTTGCGATGCATGAATTATATGTTCTTACGTGTTAAGAATTTTAGATGTTTAGTTGAAATATTGTATTATGATTTCCTGAATGTTTAGATTGAAACATTAAGATTTTGGTTTATGATTGTTTATAGAAACAAGTCATATTACGCAAAGTCTAAAAGGAAATTGATTGTTTATAAAAGGTATTGATTATGTTGCAAAATCAGAGCTGATTTCTGATTGTGCATGTCTAGGAAAGTTCTGTTGAAGGAGAAATTTGGTACTTAAGTAGTCCTCGTGGCTCACCTATCTTCCTGGGAACTTACCTGGTGCACAGTTATGACTATCTTTGCTGATATGCTTATAATCTACTTTAAAGAACCTTCATTTAACTTTTAAGTTCTTTATGCCAATTCATGATTAAAACAATTGAGACCATTCGGATAGTTTTGGGTGGGCTTGCCATAGCAAGGTACTTTGATTCTATTCGAATGCGAGCAAGATGAGGAAATGGTGGTTCCTATACGTTTAAAGTGAATAAACTTAATTGGGTTATTAAAATGGTTTTGGACACAAGGCATAAGATGAGATTAAAATATGCCTAGACATATGATGTCTTGAATAAATCTCATAAAAGATCTAAGAGTCATATATGTGATATGATTGATGTTTCTACCTAAATAATTTAGTTTTGAGCGGTTTGCCATAGCAAACTTGAAATTAAATTAAAGTTGGATCTTAGCCCATTAAATGTATATTATGCTTATTTGCATTGGAAGGTGTATAATTTAGTGGGAGCATTTTATGTAAATGCATTATATTTCTCATATGATATGTTTACTTATATGTGTTCATATTTTATGTATATCTTTTTGTAGAATAAATGGCATCAAACAATAATCATCTGTCACTGCGATCCACTGCGATCTCTCCTTGAGAAGGAGAAGTTGGAAGAGAATGGTACAAACTATATGGATTGGATCCGTAGCGTGAGAATTGTTCTCAGGCAAGAGGAAAAATTGTATGTTCTCGAGGAACCTATTCCTCCTGAACCTGCTGCCAATGCTACTAGGGCAGTGAAGGATCAATATCTGAAGCACAAGCATGATTCTACAGATGTTGGATGCCTCATGCTCTCCGCCATGTGCAAGAACCTTCAGAAGGATCTTGAGCACTTGGGGACAGTTGATCTAAACAATCGACTAATGGAAATGTTCCAAGTTCAAGATAGGCAAGAAAGGTACAACACAGTTAAGGTCCTGACCTCATGCAAGATGAGTGAAGGACAAGCTGTTGGTCCCCATGCTCTTAAGTTGAAGGACCACATTGAGCATCTTGAAAGGCTCGATTTTCCAATTAGCCAAGAGTTGGCTATCGACATAATATTGAATTCATTGCCCAAAAGTTTTAGTAATTTCATAATGCACTATAATATGGGAGGCATGAATAAAAACCTTTCCGAGTTAGTTCAAATGTTGAACATTGTGGAAATCAATATTGTCGAAAAGGAAACCGATCAAGTGCTAATGGTTAACAAGGGAAAGGGTTTCAAGGGTAAAGGAAAGGCAAAGGTTGCTAATCCTAAGGCAAATGTTGCCAAACCCAAAGAGGCTGCCAAGCCTAAAGAGGCTAAGCCCAAGTCCCAAGAGGACGCAGTCTGCTTCCATTGCAATGAGATTGGACATTGGAGGAGAAACTGCACAAAATACAAGGAAGCACTGAAGAAGAGCAAAGGAGTTGCTTCGTCTTCAGGTATCTTTGTTATAGATATATTCCTATCTACTTCTAGTTCTTGGGTGTTGGATACCGGATGTGGAACTCACTTTTGTCTAGATGTACAGGGTCTAAAGAACAGAAGGATGCTTAAGGAAGGTGAAGTGGACCTACGTGTGGGGAATGGAGCAAGAGTTGCTGCATTAGCCGTAGGAACTTATGAAGTTACTTTACCTAGTGGACTAATACTTGTTTTGAACAATTGTTATTACGTTCCAGCTTTAAGTAGGAATATTATTTCGATTTCATGTTTGGATAATGAAGGTTTTAATTTTCTTATATGTGATAAGAAGTTTTCCATTTACAAGAGTGATATGCATTATTGTACTGCTATTTCATTCAATGGCCTTTAAATTCTTGATGTTGAAAATCGTGATAATGATGTCTATAAAATTAACAAGAAATCTAAACCCAATGATGTAAACCACACTTACTTATGGCATTTTCGTCTTGGCCATATAAATGAGAAACGCATTTCTAAACTCCACAAAGATGGATTTTTAGACTCACATGATTATAAATCAAATGAGACATGCGAATCTTGTTTACTTGGCAAGATGACCAAGGACCCATTTACCAAAACTGGTGAAAGGGCGGGCGACTTATTTGGACTCATACATACCGATGTATGTGGGCCTAAGAGTAGCGATGCTAGGGGAGGATTTCGATACTTCATAACATTCACTGATGATTATAGTAGATTTGGATATGTTTATCTAATGAAACATAAAAGTGAATCGTTTGAGATATTTCGAATATTTCAAAATGAGGTGCAAAATCAACTTGGCAAAACTATTAAAGTACTTTGATCCGATCGAGGTGGTGAATATTTGAGCCAAGAATTTGACAGTCTTCTTAAGAGTTGTGGAATCGTTTCAGAACTCTCTCCACCCGGAACACCACAATGGAATGGTGTGTCTGAAAGGAGGAATAGAACCTTGTGGGACATAGTTCGTTCTATGATGAGTTAAGTTTAGCTTCCTTTATCCTTTTGGGGACATGCACTAGAGACTGCTGCTTTCACTAAAAACAGAGTTCCTACCAAATCGGTTCAAAAGATCCTATATGAGATGTGGCATGGAAGAAAACCTAGTTTGTCTTTCATGAAGATTTGGGGTTGCGATGCATATGTCAAGAAGTTAACTTCTGACAAGCTAGCACCTAAGTTTGATAAATGTGTTTTCGTGGGTTATCCTAAGGAAACCAAAGGATACTATTTCTACAAATGAAACAAGAACAAAGTGTTTGTTGCTCGAAATGGTACTTTCTTAGAAAAGGAGTTTCTTCACAAAGGAACCAGTGGGAGTAAAAAAGATCTCGAAGAAATTCGAGAACCTGAAAACAACATTGAACCTATGGTAGAGACTGAACCAAATTCACAAGTAGTTGTGGAACCGGTTCAAGATGCACAAGTTCTTCGCCGAAGTGGTAGGTTACGATTCGAACCCGAGAGATATGGATTTCTCGTTACGGAAAGTGATGAAGTGGAGTTAATCGAAAACGATGAACCTACTTGCTATCAAGAGGCGATGTCTGCTCCTGATTCGGAAAAATGGCAAGAGGCCATGAAGTCTGAATTACAATCTATGGATGATAATCAAGTTTGGAACTTGATTGATCCACCCGAAGGTGTAAAAATCATAGGGTGCAAATGGGTCTTCAAGAAGAAGACCGACATGAATGGGAAGGTGCATACCTATAAGACTAGGCTTGTAGCTAAGGGATATAGGCATATTCATGGTATCGACTATGTTGAAACCTTTTCGCCTGTAGCCATGCTTAAGTCTATTAGAATTTTAATTGCCATATCCGCATATTATGACTATGAGATATGGCAAATGGATGTCAAGACAGCTTTCCTTAATGGGAAGTTACTTGAGAATGTATACATGATACAACCTGGAGGTTTTGTCAGTCCAGAAAATTCTAACAAGGTGTGTAAGTTGCAAAAATCCATTTATGGATTTAAGCAAGCTTCTAGGAGTTGGAATCTACGTTTTAATGAAGCAATCAAGGAGTTTGGCTTTATCAAAAACAAAGATGAACCTTGTGTATACAAGAAAATTAGTGGGAGCGTAGCACTATTTTTAGTGTTGTATGTCGACGATATCTTACTCATTGGAAATGACATTCCTACACTACAGACTGTCAAGTCTTGGTTGGGAAAGTGTTTTTCGATGAAAGATATGGGCGAATCTGCATATATCCTTGGTATCAAGATCTATAGAGATAGATCCAAGAGGATGATTGATTTAAGTTAAAGTACTTACATTGACAAGGTTCTTAGAAGATTCCAAATGGAAAATTCTAAAAGAGGAAACTTGCCAATGTTGCATGGTATATCTCTTAGCAAGAATCAAAGTCCTAAGACTAATGATGAGCGAAAGAGAATGAATGGTATTCCATATGCTTCGGCAATTGGGTCTATCATGTATGATATGTTATGTACTAGACCCGACGTTTCGTGTGCTCTAAGCATGACGAGTAGGTACCAATCGGATCCCGGCAAACCACATTGGATAGCAGTCAAAAATATCCTCAAGTACTTACGAAGAACTAAGGATGTATTCTTGGTCTTTGGAGGAATGGAAGAAGATCTTGTAGTGAAAGGCTACACAGATGCTAGCTTCCAAATCGACAAAGATGATTTCAGATCGCAGTCTGGATTTTTGTTTACGCTGAATGGAGGCACCGTGAGTTGGAAAAGTTCCAAGCAAAGTACCGTCGCTGATTCTACAACCGAGGCTGAGTACATAGCGTCATCTGATGCAGCTAAGGAAGCCGTTTGGATCAAAAAGTTCATTAGTGATTTCGAATTCATTCCAAGCATCAAAGATCCAATTGAACTTTACTGTGACAACAATGGTGCCATTGCACAAGCAAAGGAACCAAGGTCACACCAGAGATCCAAACACATACTTCGACGTTTCCACATTATCTGAGAGATATGTGAAAGGGAAGACGTAAAGATATGCAGAGTAGACACTGTTGACAATATGGCGGACCTATTAACTAAGGCTCTCCCGCAAGCTAAGCATGATGATCATGTTAGGTCCATGGGTATTCGATACATGGGAGATTGGGCATAGTGCAAGTGGGAGACTGTTAGTGTTATGCCCTAGGCCTATAGTTGATAGACTTATATGTTGACATTATCTATTATTATATGAGATGTTTATCATTTGATTGTTATATGTTTTGTATATTTGTTTATAATAATCTCCGTCCCTAATTATTAAGAGAATAATTAGTATAAATGTTAATGGATAATCATATGATGATTATATGCATAAAGATGCACATTAAATTTATGGGTACTTGTTAGAGAACAAGTGACTGGACTTGACTCGTATGAGATTTATGTCATGGTCAAATGTCATAATTAAATCTCATAAGGTCACTTCATTTAGTCCCTAGACCTGAGATTATCATGACCTTACATATGATGAAAGTCATGTTTGATTTTAGCCAAACGATATCTTAATACGATATCTAAAAAGGCTATCTTTGGCATGATCGGATTCATGATGGGAAGGATGACAAGTCAAGATGAAATTTGTCCCTCGAAAGAGAGATGTTTTGCTTGGGCCCCTCGATGAGTGATAATGATGAAAGTGTATGGCCATACCCCAATGTGATTGGAATTATCATTATACTCGAAATCGAGAAAGCATTGAACAAAGACAAGTTGACGAGGACCATGACTTGTGTTCAATATAATATCGTAAGAAAAAGTGAGAAATGGAAGTGTACCATTGGAAACGTGAACTCTTACGTTATATTATTTGGGTAGACATAATGGCTTGCTAGAGTCCGCTTATGTCTTATGAGAGTCGATATGATCGAGCTCATTGCCAACATAATATAATCATATTGGGTCACACACAACTAGAATGAATTGAATAAACCAGAGGAAGAATGATTGAGAGAAACCTGATGTGACTTAATGTATCGCGCGACAGAACTAGTCAATGGGACTCGTCTGCTCGTGCGACACTCTAAAACCACAGAGGTATTTTCGGACTGATTTCCTAATTTGATTAGGAAACAAATATTGAAACTAAAGTAGTATAAATATAACAGTCTGTCAGCCCTAAAAAGCTAGCCGAAATTCTGAAAAGAAATTCACAACATATATTCTCAATATTCTTCATAGGTTTAAGAGATCTAGCAATCTTCAAGAAGCTTTTCTTGGTTCATTCAAAGGTGTGGATACCGAAAGAGGGTCTTCGCTCGTTGATCGATCAAGGCCTAGAGTTCAAGTAATCTGAAGAACGAAGTTTGTGATCCGAAATCACATAATCGAATCGTTCGATAGCTCAAGAACGGAAAGCGTTCAAGGTTGGTTGTTTCTATCTCATAGGAATTCAAATTAATTGTATAGAACGGATCCTAGGCTCTTGGGTTTTGTGTTATTTAGATGCTTTATTCCACTGCGCATGGACCCATAAAACCCAACAATTTTGTAGCTCTTCGTAAGCAACCAAATGTATCCCCAAATCTTTCCTCACCCCAGCATCACCCTCATTCTCGCTATTTTCAGTAGGACTACTACAATCATCATATCCATAGTCATGATCTTCATTTAGAAGTGACCCAATATTTTCTTCATAATTTGAATCATTATCATCATCATTATACAATTCCCAACCCTCACCCTCACCCCTCCCTCTTCCTCTCTCTCTTCCTCTTCCTCTCCATCTCCCTCTTTCTCTTCCTCTTCCTCTCCATCTCCCTCTTCCACATATGTTTGTGTACTTTTTCCACCATTCCTCTCACTTTAGCAACTTAAAGAACCCATTTAAAAGGTACTCATGTCATGAACATTATTAACTAAATTCATCTTAACATATAATTGTAAGCTACTCAACCCACCAAACTGAGCAGAAACATCAAACTTGACTTCCATACCCATATCATTGTCGATTACAAATAGAATGTAATTTGCGACCCCGAGAGCGACAAGATGAGGCTATCTACAAATAACTTGCAACTGAACATTAGCTCGACTACCCCAATTTTCTTAGCTAACTTCTTAATCAATTTCTTGTACCTCCACCGAGTTTTAGCCCTAAATGCACATTTTGGTCCTCTTTCAAAATGTTCACCTTCAAACGGGTGTTCATCATCTCCTCCCCAATAACATATGAAAACAAGTGGGACTCCATTCATATTTATTTCTAAAAATTGAAAAAAAATTAATTATCAAAAACCTAATTTAACAATATCACTACATTTACAAAAAAACCAAATAAACACTAATTATAAATTTCAAACACAAATTAAGAGGGAATAAAATGTACCTCCTTTTTTTTATTCTTCTTAAGCTCAATTTTTTGATTTTTTCAGATTTTTTTCATAAAAATCTAGCTCCCTTCTCTTCTTTTTCTTCCTTATTTTTTTTCTTCTTCTTGAAGTGTTTTTTTTTCTTCTACAAACTGTTGTTGTGCTATGGAGAAGAGGTAAAAAGGAGGAGATAGTATTATTGGTGGTAGGCTGTATGGATTTAAAGCCACAAAAAAATTCTGCAAAGCAAATTCGGAATTAGCAGTTTTCGAAATTGAATTTTCAAATAAAATATTTTCTTAATTCAATTTTGTAAAAAAAAAAAAAAAGGAATTCCGAAAATGGAAATTCCAAATTACCTTATTCCGGAATTACCAATTTCGGACTCCAACAAGAAAGTATTACTTTGGTACATAATATTTTTAGCATGTTATTTTGGTATATTAACTTTTAAAAACCTGTATTTTGAAAAAAAAAATTCTAAACCAAACATCTCTCCTTGTATGATTTACTAGTACTCTCTTGCCCGTGCCAATGGCACGGTGGCAGTATGAATGGTGAAAGTATAAAATTCATTGGTCATAAAAATATACAACGTACTCTGCGAAAATGAGAGATTGAAGAGAAGTCGATTGCTTGAATGAATGTATGGTTAAAGTTTTACACCACCATCACACACACATACAGAAATATTTACACAACAATGAATAAAGATCCTTAAAAGTATCAAAGACAAAGACAAATCTTATTAACTTCGCCAGGAATACAAAGATTCCAATTGCATAAATTCATAGTCACCACCTTTATCCCCTTTCTCACTCACTACTACTGGCCCCTCTCCCCCTTCACCCCAAAAAAAATTATGCGATCATCCTTTCCTTATATCCTTGTAGATTTGACAATCCACTTCTGCATGTGAGCAAATTTTGTACTCCATCCGTCCCAAGATAAATTGATTAAAAAATTCAATTTTACTCTTGATCAAGAGCTAATTTGAAAATATTTTAGGCATCATTTTGAGATAGTGTGTAAATGATAATTATCAAAAAACAACTCTCCATCTGTTTGGTTAACCAAAAATGAAAATGATAAACTGCTATATATATCAGTATTACTGAATATTTTTGTTTAATATTATTCTTCATTGTGATGGTAATGATATGAATAAAACCAAATAACAAAAGAAACTTCAAATTGTTCAAATTGATGATCTCAAATATCGGGAAAGGGAATAGCCAGCCATTTTTACGATACTGATAGTAGATCTCCCTAATTTGCACACCTACTAAATTACATACTTTTTTCATGATAGTAAGTCTCCCCAAGTAATAAAACAAAAAAAGAAGGAAAAAAAAAAGAAATCTTTAAATTAAATAAATATACCTCGACCCTTAAATAAATGTCATGCTTTCCATTTTGATATGTCTAAAATAAATGTTGCACCACAAAAATAAAATATTACACTACTAAAATTAAAATAAAAAGTTCGGTGAATTGCAAAGATCTTAGCATACATGGAAAGTTGAAAACATAAAAAAGGGTTATGCAGCAGCAATAGCATAAGAATACAATAGGTTTGCATACCTTGAATTGTTACATGTCACACAAATGCTATTACTGCCCTCAAAAGCCTACCTTGTTACAATCAATGCAACATATGTTCAAAGTAGCTAAAGAATGGTAAAAATGTTCAATTTAATCTACTTGCAGCATTCAAATTAGAGTAATTTTATTTCTTATTAATATGAAATGGAAAAGGTATAAAGTAACCATTGACGACTCTGAAAACACTTCATAGACAAAGGGGGCAATCATGTGTACTCTAGAAATAAATGGAAAGTATCGACATAATGGATAGTGAGTGAACAAACATGCACAGTACATGCTAGAGTGTTGGAGGAATTTGTGAACACCCCCTCCCAAATCCCATATGTGAACACACGCACACACATACCCCATCCCATTATCTGAGAATCATCCCTTCAAAACCTTCACTCCAAGTATTACTCTCTTTGCAAATATATGTCCAATTTTTTTTTAAATTTGCTCATAATCAAGAGTAAGTTTGAACATTTTATGAACATTCATTTTGAAACAAAAATAGTTTTATTTTAGAACCTACAAAAAAATGCCTATCCACTCTCGTATTCTTATTCAGCTCTTACTCAACCTATAAAACCTCCAAAATAAAACATAATCATTCTTTTTCACTCCCATATTCGGGTTCAAGGTACATAGACGGACCGTGAGCATAGGGAATATAACCCTAGAAACTTCTTTATACCATCCACTCTAGGTGATCCAATCACATTCAACTCCATCGAATAATTTTAAATGTGTAACAGAGATAATGCATGAATTGGTCTTCTTCCAAAAAGTATTCACATAATCAAGAGCCAATATGGCAGATCACAAAAAGATCATTAAAAATAGGTAACAATCTGATTTTAAATGATTAATTTCTGAAAATCTATCCTAGCCACTTTTAACAACTATCCCTCAAAATGAAATTTGGACTATCATTTAGGGACATGAGGGAGTACAGTTTACAAAATCTGTCATTTTTCTATTCTATACAAATTCGAATAGTGAACACACATTAATACAAAAAGACTAACCAGATAGAGGAGGAGGTGTTTCATGCCCCATTGTTGCTAGCTTAGGTCTAACTTTATGTCCAGACTCTCGTAGGATGCCAATAAGCTCTTTAGCCAAATCTGCCATTTGCAGCAGTAAAAAGTGTAAGTCGTTCCTTTGGTTCCAACCCTAGCTGTCCGATTAAGTTTAGCGCATTAACTAAAGAATAAAAGTAAAAAAAATAGTAGCTGCAAGTGAATGATGAACTACCAAAAAATCTTTGGAATTTTGCTACTATTCTTGATAGTGTTAAATATACCCAAGCCATGTGATGCAATGTTTGTTGGCATCATTATTGGACTCTTGCCAGCTTTGGACTCCGAAAGGGCTCAATCCCTTTCTGCTTGAATCTTTTCACCATGAAGGGAGATAGCACGCAACCATCCGTTCTAAAATACTGAGTAATTTGGTCATACCCCTTTTTGGTATCCATAAATATCAAGTTCGATTACCGTCCATGATATCCTCTAGCTGACCAATCTGCATTTATTAAGAAACATGAGATTGAAGAACAAAATCCATATACAAAAATCAAGTTCTATTAGGAGAGACAATGTCCACATGCTGATGAATTGCATGGTTAGCTTTCAAGTCTCGAGAGCCATTACAGGTTATCCAGGTGTCTGTCACGTCATCTTCTTCGATAGTTACTGTAGCAGTAGTGCTAACAATGCAAAACCGAAAATTAATCTTGAAAAGGAAAACTAATCAGTTGCAGGAAAAAGAGGAGTCAGAAGGAAGAACAGGCAATGAAAGTGTGAAGACATCACACTTAGCCAAGTCAAAAAGGTTGACTTAATTTATGTTTTGTTACTTTCTTATGTATTTAAATTTAGTAAATATTTTGTATATTATTTTTATTGTTACTAACCTATTAACCGAAATTTTATTATGTTTTATTATTGTTTTGGTCATTTATGTAGGACTCACATACAAGGATAAAGTAAAGGCTTGAAGAGATAAGAAGATAAAGGAGATTGTTGATAATGATCAAGTACTCCATCAAGCTCATCCTTACCCATATGTTGAGAACTCCATGACTATAAATACAAGTCTCAAGGCAGTTCATAGATCACGTTTTTTAGGCTCAAAGTGTTGGAGTAAAACTAGCCTACTGAGTACTTTGTTTAAGAGTTCTTTTTGGTTATTTTGTCATTCTCTTAGTTTCTATTTTGTAACCGGTTCAGAAGTTATTTAATAAGAGAAGGTTTATTGTCTACAGCATATTGCTGTAGATAAGTGTTAAAACATTTGTTTATTTCTTTTATATTTATTTTCCGCTGAAATTCTCTGTTGTGCTAGTGCTGGTGCGATAGCATCAGGACTCACATCAGCTATTTTTGTGTTCCTGTACACTTCCTAGCCGCTCCATTTCTTTCAATTGGTATCAGAGCCACACTCGACTTCACTGAGTGAGATCCAAGAAAGAGTGGTCATTATGGAAGGTTGCTTACACTTGAATCAATACCGTCCCCCGATCTTAGATGGTTCTAATTATGCCATCTAGAAAGCTAAGATGCATCTCTACATCAAAGCAATTGATGAACGAGCATGGCTTAGTATTATTATTCCATGGTCCCCTCCCAAGGTTGAAAGTAAGAGTAAAGTAGAAGAGGGTGAAACCTCCGAAAAAGTGTACAAACTTAAACCTGAGGAAGAATGGATCACTGATGAAGTCACTCTGGCTAATTACAATTCCAAGGCTCTTGGTGCTATTTCAAGTCATATGGATGAACACATGTTTAGACTTGTAATAAATCAAAATATAGCAAAGACTGCCTGGGATATTTTGCAAGCTCACTGTGAAGGTGATGATAGTCTCAAGGCCACTAGGTTAAGGATTCTCATGACCAAGTTTGAAAACTTGAGGATGAATGAGACAGAGGACATAAAAAGCTATTCTGCTAAAATGAGAGAAATTTCAAATGAATGTCTCTCCCTAGGTGAGCCTATTTCAAATGCTAGATTAGTAAGCAAAATGTTAAGAACTGTCACTGATAAATTTAATATTAAGATTGCTGCTATTGAAGAAGCAAATGATACTGCAACCATGGCTTTAGATACCCTTGTGGGTAAATTAACTATGTTTGAAATGAATAATTCCATTCAACAACAACATAAAGCTGAAAGTGTTGCTCTTGATTTTGCTCTTTCTAAAGTATCCTCAATCCCAAAAGAGATTGAAGAAATTTCAAATGAAATTGATACTTCAAACTTGGAAACTGAAGATGTTGCTCTTTTAACAAAAAAATTTACTTCTTTCCTTAAAAACAAAAGGGACAACAAATTTCCTTCTAAAAAACCAACTACTTTTGATAAACCAAAAGAGGATACTGAAAGCGGATTCAAGAAACCCACTAGTTTTTCTAAAAATAGATCTGAATCAGTTCAATGTAGAGCTTGCAAAGGCTTTGGGCATTATGCGAATGAATGTGCCAATACTCTGAAGAAAAAGGGAATGAGCTTGTGTGCGACCCTTAGAGATAGTGAGGACGAAGATGAATCGCTAAACTTAGCTGATGGATGTGGTTTTACCCATCCAAAAGATATGTTCCTAAGCCTATTTTCTGTTCGAATCCTTGGGAATTTAATGTATTTTTGAGTGTTTTGATAGTCCACGAAGGCCAGGTCAAAGCTGAGTCAAAATGGGGCAATTCTGCATTTGGCACGAGTGGAGCACGACTGAAGAAGAGTGGAGCACGACTTGGGAACGAATGGAGTCAAGTCATTCCAAGCAACTACTCAGAACGAGTGGGCACCTTGGGCACGACTCGTTCTCACGAGTGAAAGCCAAGGTGATTTCAAGCATTGCTACTCGGAACGACTGGAGGCATGGAGCACGAGTCGTTATCACGACTGGAACTGAAGGGCACGACTCGTGCTAATTAGCACGACTCGTGCCAAGACGCGGTTTGTGACGTAAGCAGAGCAGATGGCACAAATTTGGAAGGATTTTGTTTCTTTATTTTCCTGGTTGAATTAGGACTCAAGTAGGACTATATATATTTCCTTTAGGGATTATTATTAGGTACTTTTGATTTTATTTTCTTGCCTAGGTTTTGGAGGATTGAAGGATTTCGGATTTTTAAGGTTTTCACTATTTTTCCAGGTTTGATGTATTGTTATTCATACTTTGTGATTGTCATCATGAATATGAGTAGCTAAATTCTCTTTTCATGGATTGGATGTAATATTCGTCGGATTTCTATGCTAGTATAATTTTCCAAAACTTTCTTGTTCATGTTTGATGAGATATCTAAATTCAATTTTAGGTTTTAATTCTATTTTAACCTTTAATTGTTAGGTTTTGAATCATTGCACTAGCGTGGATTGTTCATAATTTAGGCCACTATTTCATCAATTGGATTTGATTGTTGACCTAGCGGAATACAAGAGAATCTAGATTCATATGTTCTCATTGTTCTTAATGAATTTCTTGATTATTGTTTTGACCTAGCGGAATCTACAATAGGAGAGAAATAAGAGGGTTGCAATCCGCACATTGAACGTCCCAACCCTTAAATTAAGTGAACGAATCTTTGAACAAGATTGTTAATTTTATCATGATAAATCTAGCATAGAATGAAGATGAATATGAAATCCAATCCGTGAATTCCTTTGATCTGATTAAATCCTAGTTTATTGCTTTCTTATTCTCTTGAATTAAATAGTTAATTTCTTGCTTTAATATTTTAGTTAATAAATCAAAGTCAAAAACCCCATTTTGTTACTTGAAGCATTAATTAAATTTACTTGTTAAAACCAACGAGTCTCTGTGGTTCGACCCCTGCTCGTGCATATTGCTACAACGGTAGTGAGTCCACTTGCTCGGATTTTATTACTAGAGGAATTTTTCTCCATCTAGTTTTTGGCGCCGTTGCCGGGGACTTGTTGTGATTTTTAACAAGTTTATTTAATCGGTGCATGTTTGGTCGCCGGTCATTGGATCCTAATTTGGTTCCTTTGAACGACGATATAGACAGAATTGAGAGAGGCATTCCCTCTACTCAAGTGAGTGAAACTGAGTCTGATACTTCTGTCACCGGGACAGAATAAGAATTAAGTGAGTTGGAAACTTCTTCCACCAAGAAGAAGAATTTAATTTTGTGATGGCGGACCAAGTCATGAATACATTTGCTAGGCCAAGAGTCGACACATCGGTGTCGTGCATAGTGTTGCCCGATGCAGCACTAGCTTATGAAATCAAAGGCCAATATTTTAACATGATTCCTAATTTTTATGGTCTTGCCGGTGAGGATGCGTTAGCGTTTTTGAGAGAATTTATGTCTACCTTGAGTGGGTTCCCTACAAAAGAGGGTGTTACCTCGGAGCACTTGAGGCGAAGTGTTTCCCTTATGCATTAAAAGACAAAGCCAAAACTTGGCTATTGTTACTTCCTTCCCGAGCATCACTACTTGGGATGCTTTACATGATGTTTTTCTCACTAAGTTTTACCCTTATGATGCATTGACAAATTTTAGGGTGAAAATTATGGGATTTGCTCAGAAGCGGGGAAGCCTTCCACGATGCATGGGATAGGTTTAAAATGTTGCAAATTCAGTGCCCCCACCATAACTTCCCTGCTTCTATGCTGCATCAAACTTTCTATGGGGCTTTATCCCCTGAATACCAATCAATGGTAGATAATGCAGCAGGAGGTAGTTTGGGAAGTAAGACTGTCCAAAGAATGCCAAGAATCTTTTGAGATGTTGAGTGCTAACTCTCAACAAAAGGGATCTAGGGGGGCAACAAGGGGAGTGAATGAGGTAGGGCTAAACAAAGAAATGGCCAAGCAGTTTGCATTATTGAACCAAAGATTTGATAAGTTAGCTATGCAAAATGCTTCTTCTTCTACTATGCCTTCCACTGCTCATCTTGTAAATGATTTTTGTGCTAATTGTGGCCCTAACACTCATGCTACTAATGTGTGTCAAAGTGGTTTGCTGTTTAACCCTGAACAGGCACATGCAATGCAAGGATTTGGCCAGCAGTTCCCTCAAAATAATAATCCGTATTCAAACACATACAACCCGGGGTGGAGGCAACACCCAAATTTTTCATGGGGAGGCAATCAAGAACAAAATATGTTGGTGTTATGCCCTAGGCCTATGATTGATAGACTTATGTGTTGACATTATTTATTATTATATGAGATGTTTATTATTTGATTATTATATGTTTTGTATATTTGTTTATAATAATTTCTGTCCCTAATTATTAAGAGAATAGATTAGTATAATTGTCAATGGATAATCATGTGATGATTATATGCATAAGAGATGCACATTGAAATTATGGGTACTTGTTAGAGAACAAGTGACTGGACATGACCCGCATGAGATTTATGTAATGGTCAAATGTTATACTTAAATCTCATACGGTTACTTCATTTATTTCCTAGACCTGAGACTATCATAACCTTACATATGATGAAAGCCATGTTTGATTTTAGTCAAACGATATCTTAACACGATATCTATAAAGGCTATCATTGGCATGATCGGATTCATGATGGGAAGGATGATAAGTCAAGAAGGAGTTTGTCCCTCGGAAGAGAGATGTTATGCTTGGGCCCTCGATGAGTGATAATGATGAAAGTGTATGGCCGTACCCCAATATGATTGGAATTATCATTATACTCAAGAATCGAGAAAGCATTGAACAATAACAAGTCGACAAGGACCATGACTTGTGTTCAATATAACATCGTGAGACAAAAAGGGATAAATGGAAGTACACCGTTGGAAACGTGAACTCTTACGTTACATCATTTGGGTAGACATAATGGCTTGCTAGAGTCCGCTTATGTCTTATGAGGTTCGATATGATCGATCTCATTGCCAACATGATGTAATCCTATTGGGTCACACACAACTAGAATGAATTGGTTAAACCGGAGGAAGAATGATTGAGAGGCACAGAAACTGGCTACTTATGTCACGCGACATATCAAGCCAATGGCTTGATATACCGCGCGACATAATAAGCCAATACGTGGTATTGACAGCCTGTCTCTCCTAATTTGATTAGAAGAGGTATTTACACTATTTGTAGTATAAATACAGGGTTCTGTCAGACCTAAAAACCCTAGCCGAAATTTTAAAGCAAAATTCACAATCAAATTCTCTCAATATTCTTCAAGGTTTAGATCTAGCAATCAACAAGAAATTGTTCTTGGATTCATTCGAAGGTGTGGATACCAAAAGAGGGTCTTCGCTCGTTCATCGATCAAGACCTAGAGTTCAAGCAAGTTGAAGAACGAAGTTTGTGATTCAATATCACATAATCAAATCGTTCGATAGCTCAAGACCGGAAAGCGTTTCAAGGTTGGTTTAATTCTATTTCATTGATATTCAAATTAATTGTATAGAACGGATCCTAGGGCTTCTTGGGTTTTATGTTTTAATGCTTAATTCCGCTGCGCATGGACCCGTAAAACCCAACAGTGGTATCAGAGCCCCGTTCGTATGATTAAGTTTGAATTAACATGCTAGGTTTAAGATATAAATTGTTTATATGCTTATTGCATGTTTTATATGTGATAGAATTTTAATTGTTTATGTGAAACAATGTGAAAATCGTTTTCAATTTATGCTGAATTAAATCAGTAAAAGGCCGTTTTATGTGATTTAATTGGGCCGTAATCTGTATTGGTTCGAATCTGAAATCCTGTTACTTGGCCGCTTTAGTCGCGCGACATGATGAGCCATGAGGAATTCAGTTATCCGGCATGTTAGGTCGCGCGACATATTAAGCCTATGGCCGATGTTGTCACGCGACATAACAAGCCAAAACCGGCGTAATCTGTTTGTTCAAATTTTCGCTATTCTGTGATTGTGTTTACAATCTGATATGTTAATATGAAAATCTGGATGTTATAAAAGTGAGTTTATAAGTCCGCGATAGATTGATTCATTGATATACATGATTAATTGATTAAAATATGATTTTAATAATTATTGCAATGTGTATGAAAAAACTGGATGTTATAAAATTGAGTTTATAAGTCCATGCTAGATTGATTCATTGTTTATGCATGCTTAATTAATTTAAATGTGTTTTATTAATTGTTGCGATGCATGAATTATTTGTTCTTAATTGTTAAGAATTATTAAATTAGATGTTTAGTTGAAACATGATATTTAGTTTCCTAATATGTTTAGATTTAGACATTGTAAATTTTGGATCTTATGATTGTTTATGGAAACAAGTCATAAATACGCGAAATTTAAAAGGAAACTGATTGTTTATAAAAGGTAAGGATTATGTTGCCTAATCAGAGTTGATTTCTAATTATGCATGTCTAGGAGAGTTCTGTCTAAGGAAGAGTTGGTACTTAAGAAGTCCTTGCGGCTCACCTATCTTCCTGGGAACTTACCTGGTGCATGATTTTGACTATCTTTCTGATATGCTTATAATTTACCTTTAAAGAACCTTCATTTAACTTTTAAGTTCTTTATGCCAATTCATGATTAAAAACACTTGAGACCATTCGGATAGTTTTGGGTGGGCTTGCCATAGCAAGGTGCTTTGATTCTATTCGAATGCGAGCAAGATGAGGAAATGGTGGTTCCTATACGTTTTAAAGTGAATGAACTTAATTGGGTTATCAAAATGGTTTTGGACCCAAGGCATAAGATGAGATTAAAATATGCCTAGACATATGATGTCTTGAATTGATCTCATAAAAGATCTAAGAGTCATATATGTGATATGATTGATGTTTTCTACCTAATTAATTTAATTTTGAGCGGTTTGCCATAGCAAACTTGAAATTGAATTAAAGTTGGATCTTAGCCCATTAAATGTATATTATGCTTATTTGCATTTGAAGGTGTATAATTTAGTGGGAGCATTTATTTAAATGCACTATACTTCTCATATAATATGTTTACTTATATGTGTTCATATTTTATGTATATCTTTTTGTAGAATAAATGGCATCAAACAATAATCACTTTTCACTGCGATCCGTCCTTGAGAAGGAAAAGTTGGAAGAGAATGGTACAAACTATATGGATTGGATCCGTAGTTTGAGAATTGTTCTCAAACAAGAGGAGAAACCGTACGTTCACCGAACCTATTCCACCCGAACTCCGTCGCCAATGCCGCTAGGGCAATAAGGGAACAATATACTGAAGCACAAGCGTGACTCTACAGATGTTAGTTGCCTTATGCTCTCCGCCATGTGCAAGAGTCTTCGAAGAATCTTGAGCACTTGGGGACAAATGACTTAAACAATCGGGCGATGGAAATGTTCCAAATTCAAGCTAGGCAAGAAAGGTACAACACAGTTGCATCCTTGACCTCATGCAAGATGAGTGAAGGACAAGCTGTTGGTCCCCATGCTCTCAAGCTAAAGGGCCACATTGAGCATCTTGAAAGGCTCGGTTTTCCAATTAGCCAAGAGTTGGCTACCGACATAATCTTGAATTCATTACCTAAAAGTTTTAGTCATTTCATAATGCACTATAACATGGGTGGAATGAATAGAAACCTTTCCGAGTTAGTTCAAATGTTGACTACTGCGGAAACCAAGATTGTCGAGAAGAAGACCGATCAAGTGCTAATGGTTAACAAGGGAAAGGGTTCAAGGGTAAAGGAAAAGCAAAGGTTGCTAATCCTAAGGCAAAGGTTGCCAAGCCCAAAG
This sequence comes from Adenophora triphylla var. japonica, assembly GCA_022495995.1. Lineage (NCBI taxonomy): Eukaryota > Viridiplantae > Streptophyta > Magnoliopsida > Asterales > Campanulaceae > Adenophora > Adenophora triphylla. Next base: position 209,999 of record JAFEMH010001228.1, on the reverse strand, counting down.
AGGCCTCCAAGCCTAAAGAGGCTAAGCCTAAGTCCCAAGAGGACGCAATCTGCTTCCATTGCAATGAGATTGGACATTGGAGGAGAAATTGCGCAAAATACAAGGAAGCACTGAAGAAGCGCAAAGGCGTTGCTTCGACTTCAGGTATCTTTGTTATAGATATATTCCTATCTACTTCTAGTTCTTGGGTATTGGATACCGGATGTGGAACTCACATTTGTTTAAATGTGCAGGGTCTAAAGAACAGAAGGATGCTTAAGGAAGGTGAAGTGGACCTACGTGTGGGGAATGGAGCAAGAGTTGCTGCATTAGCCGTAGGAACTTATGAAGTTACTTTACCTAGTGGACTAATACTTGTTTTGAACAATTGTTATTATGTTCCAGCTTTAAGTAGGAATATTATTTCGATTTCATGTTTGGATAATGAAGGTTTTAATTTTCTTATATGTGATAAGAAATTTTCTATTTACAAGAGTGATATGCATTATTGTACTGCTGTTTCATTCAATGGCCTTTATATTCTTGATGTTGAAAATCGCGATAATGATGTCTATAACATTAACAAGAAATCTAAACCCAATGATGTAAACCACACTTACTTATGGCATTGTCGTCTTGGCCATATAAACGAGAAACGCATTTCTAAACTCCACAAAGATGGATTTTTGGACTCACATGATTATGAATCATATGAGACATGCGAATCTTGTTTACTTGGCAAGATGACCAAGGACCCATTTACCAAAACCGGTGAAAGGGCGGGCGACTTGTTAGGACTCATACATACCGATGTATGTGGGCCTATGAGTAGCGATGCTAGGGGAGGATTTCGGTACTTCATAACATTCACTGATGATTATAGTAGATTTGGATATGTTTATCTAATGAAACATAAGAGTGAATCGTTTGAGATATTTCGAATATTTCAAAATGAGGTACAAAATCAACTTGGCAAAACTATTAAGGTACTTCGATCCGATCGAGGTGGTGAATATTTGAACCAAGAATTTGACGATCATCTTAAGAGTTGTGGAATCGTTTTAACTCTCTCCACCCGGAACACCACAATGGAATGGTGTGTCCGAAAGGAGGAATAAAACTTTGTTGGACATGGTTCGTTCTATGATGAGTCAAGTTGAGCTTCCTTTATCCTTTTGGGGACATGCACTAGAAACCGCCGCTTTCACTATAAACAGAGTTCCTACCAAATCGGTTCAAAAGACCCCATATGAGATGTGGCATGGAAGAAAACCTAGTTTGTCTTTCATGAAGATTTGGGGTTGTGATGCATATGTCAAGAAGTTAACTTCGACAAGCTAGCACCTAAATCGATAAATGTGTTTTTGTGGGATATCCTAAGGAAACCAAAGGATACTATTTCTACAACCGAAACGAGAACAAAGTGTTTGTTGCTCGAAATGGTACTTTCTTAGAAAAGGAGTTTCTTCGCAAAGGAACCAGTGGGAGTAAAATAGATCTCGAAGAAGTTCGAGAACCCGAAAACAACATTGAACCAATGGTAGAAACTGAACCAAGTTCACAAACCGTTGTGGAACCGGTTCAAGATGCACAAGTTCCTCGCCGAAGTGGTAGATCACGATCCGAACCCGAGAGATATGGATTTCTCGTTACGGAAAGTGATGAAGTGGAGTTAATCGAAAATGATGAACCCACTTGCTATCAAGAAGCGATGTCCGCTCCGGATTCGGAAAAATGGCAAGAAGCCATGAAGTCCGAATTACAATCCATGGCTGATAATCAAGTTTGGAACTTGATTGATCCACCCGAAGGTGTAAAAACCATAGGGTGCAAATGGGTCTTCAAGAAGAAGACCGACATGGATGGGAAAGTGCACACCTATAAGGCTAGGCTAGTAGCTAAGGGATATAGGCAGATTCATGGCATAGACTATGATGAAACCTTTTCGCCTGTAGCTATGCTTAAGTCTATTAGAATTTTACTTGCCATAGCAGCATATTATGACTATGAGATATGGCAAATGGATGTCAAAACAGCTTTCCTAAATGGGAAGTTACTTGAGGATGTATACATGATACAACCTGAAGGTTTTGTCAGTCCAGAAAATTCTAACAAGGTGTGTAAGTTGCAGAAATCCATTTATGGATTGAAGCAAGCTTCAAGGAGTTGGAATCTACGTTTTGATGAAGCAATCAAGGAATTTGGCTTTATCAAGAACGAAGATGAACCTTGTGTATACAAGAAAATTAGTGGGAGCGTAGCACTATTTTTAGTGTTGTATGTCGACGATATCTTACTCATTGGAAATGACGTTCCTGCACTAGAGACTGTCAAGTCTTGGTTGGGAAAGTGCTTTTCAATGAAAGATATGGGCGAAGCCGCATATATCCTTGGTATCAAGATCTATAGAGATAGATCCAAGAGGATGATTGGTTTAAGTCAAAGTACTTACATTGACAAAGTCCTTAGAAGATTCCAAATGGAAAATTCTAAAAGAGGGAATTTGCCAATGTTGCATGGTATATCTCTTAGCAAGAATCAATGTCCAAAGACTAATGATGAGCGAAAGAGAATGAATGGTATTCCATATGCTTCGGCAATTGGGTCTATCATGTATGCTATGTTATGTACTAGACCCGATGTCTCGTGTGCTCTAAGCATGACGAGTAGGTACCAATCGGATCCCGGTGAACCACATTGGATAGCGATCAAGAATATCCTTAAGTACTTACGAAGAACTAAGGATGCATTCTTGGTCTTTGGAGGAATGGAAGAAGATCTTGTAGTCAAAGGCTACACAGATGCTAGCTTCCAAACCGACAAAGATGATTTTAGATCGCGATGCGGATTTTTGTTTATGCTTAATGGAGGCACCGTGAGTTGGAAAAGTTCCAAGCAAAGTACCGTCGCCGATTCTACAACCGAAGCCGAGTACATAGCGGCATCCGATGCAGCTAAGGAAGCGATTTGGATCAAGAAGTTCATTAGTGATTTGGAAGTCGTTCCAAGCATCAAAGATCCTATTGAACTTTCTTGTGATAACAATGGTGCCATTGCACAAGCAAAGGAACCAAGATCACACCAGAGATCCAAACACATACTTCGACGTTTCCACATTATCCGTGAGATATGTGAAAGGGAAGACGTTAAGATATGCAGAGTAGACACTAATGACAACGTGGCGGACCCACTAACTAAGGCTCTCTCACAAGCTAAACATGATGGTCATGTTAGGTCCATGGGTATTCGATACATGGTAGATTGGGCCTAGTGCAAGTGGGAGACTGTTGGTGTTATGCCCTAGGCCTATGATTGATAGACTTATGTGTTGACATTATTTATTATTATATGAGATGTTTATTATTTGATTATTATATGTTTTGTATATTTGTTTATAATAATTTCTGTCCCTAATTATTAAGAGAATAGATTAGTATAATTGTCAATGGATAATCATGTGATGATTATATGCATAAGAGATGCACATTGAAATTATGGGTACTTGTTAGAGAACAAGTGATCGGACATGACCCGCATGAGATTTATGTAATGGTCAAATGTTATACTTAAATCTCATACGGTTACTTCATTTATTTCCTAGACTCCGAGACTATCATAACCTTACATATGATGAAAGCCATGTTTGATTTTAGTCAAACGATATCTTAACACGATATCTATAAAGGCTATCATTGGCATGATCGGATTCATGATGGGAAGGATGATAAGTCAAGAAGGAGTTTGTCCCTCGGAAGAGAGATGTTATGCTTGGGCCCCTCGATGAGTGATAATGATGAAAGTGTATGGCCGTACCCCAATATGATTGGAATTATCATTATACTCAAGAATCGAGAAAGCATTGAACAATAACAAGTCGACAAGGACCATGACTTGTGTTCAATATAACATCGTGAGACAAAAAGGGATAAATGGAAGTACACCGTTGGAAACGTGAACTCTTACGTTACATCATTTGGGTAGACATAATGGCTTGCTAGAGTCCGCTTATGTCTTATGAGGTTCGATATGATCGATCTCATTGCCAACATGATGTAATCCTATTGGGTCACACACAACTAGAATGAATTGGTTAAACCGGAGGAAGAATGATTGAGAGGCACAGAAACTGGCTACTTATGTCACGCGACATATCAAGCCAATGGCTTGATATACCGCGCGACATAATAAGCCAATACGTGGTATTGACAGCATGTCTCTCCTAATTTGATTAGAAGAGGTATTTACACTATTTGTAGTATAAATACAGGGTTCTGTCAGACCTAAAAACCCTAGCCGAAATTTTAAAGCAAAATTCACAATCAAATTCTCTCAATATTCTTCAAGGTTTAGATCTAGCAATCAACAAGAAATTGTTCTTGGATTCATTCGAAGGTGTGGATACCAAAAGAGGGTCTTCGCTCGTTCATCGATCAAGACCTAGAGTTCAAGCAAGTTGAAGAACGAAGTTTGTGATTCAATATCACATAATCAAATCGTTCGATAGCTCAAGACCGGAAAGCGTTTCAAGGTTGGTTTAATTCTATTTCATTGATATTCAAATTAATTGTATAGAACGGATCCTAGGGCTTCTTGGGTTTTATGTTTTTAATGCTTAATTCCGCTGCGCATGGACCCGTAAAACCCAACAAAATAAGCCCCTCCATCCTCAACCTCCACCGGGACAGTATGAGCAGAAAAGGGAACCGTGGGAAGTGGCCATGGAGAAATTGCAAGCCGAAAATAATCAATTGAGGGCGGAAAATCAACAAGCTTCCAAGAACCATGAAGCTGCAATTCAGAAGTTGGAGACTCAAATTGGGCAATTAGCAACCGCCCTACAAGGCCATAAGTCTGGGACTTTTCCGAGCCAACCACATCAAGCAAACGCCATTATCACTCTTCGAAATGGCAAACAGGTAGGTAGTGAGGTAATCTCTCCTTCATCTTCTTCTCCCCCTCCTGTTGTAGATCAGAATGCTAATGTGGATAATAATGATGTCGGTTGTGATAAGAGTACAAGTGACATGGGGGAAAATTCTAAAGTTGAAGTTCCGCCCCCCATGCCATATGTACCTCCCGTACCGTTTCCTGGAAGGTTTTTAAAACATAAATTGGATAAGCAGATGTCGGAATTGATGAACATGTTTTCTAAGGTGAACATCAATATCCCTTTACTCAATGTGATCAAAAATATTCATGCTTATTCCAAATTTTTCAAAGAATTAAATTCCAAGAAACATAGGTATGGGACAAATGAGAGAGTAGTGATGAGTGAGAATGCTAGCGCAGTGGTACAACATAGTCTTCCACCCAAATTGAAAGACCCCTAAGTTTTCTCGATTTCTATTACTATGGGGGAGTCAAAGAGGGTACAAGCTATGTTGGATCTTGGGGCCAGCATTAATTTGTTGCCTTATTATGTGTATGAGGAGTTGGGTTTACCCGAATTAAAACCCACCACAATGGCCCTACAACTTGCGGATCGGTCCATTAAAAGACCTGTGGGCATTGTGGAGGATGTTTTAGTTCAAGTAAATTCAATCATTGTGCCTGTTGATTTTGTGGTGCTTGAAATGCCACGAGGTGAAGGAAGTCGTCGGGATTCACCCATATTACTTGGGAGACCCTTCATGGCGACGACCAACACCATTATTAATGTGAGGAATGGCAAACTGTCTATGACAGTGGCGGGTGAGAAAATTTAAATTTCTGTGTTTGATGCCATGAAACATCCGAGTGATGATAGAGAGGTGTGTTCATATGTTGATAATTGTGAAGCTTTGTCAAATGACGGTGAGAATTCTAGGGATAGTGCGGGTTCCCACTTGTGTGCCATGAAAAATAAGGCCGACAATCTTGGTCCTTGTGATGGCCCGTATCACCCCCTAGACCGACCCCAAAAGGGGTCGGTGTCTCCGTTAAAATCGTTCTTTCCGCTTAAGTCTACCAATATTGTTTCATGTGATAAAATGGAAGAGTGTTGCTCTCTTGATATTTCTGATGCTTCGTCTGTCAAGATGCATGTTCAGGATGCTTGCAATGTTGTGAAGGAAAAGGAGGTGCTTGATTGTGATAAGAATAAGGCACCAAATGAGTTTGGGGGAGAGGCTCCCAAGAAAAAGAAATTGAAGAAAAAGAAGAAAAGCAAGAAAAAGGTGAGAAAAATGCCTTGGGTTCCACCCGAGTTTGTAGCAAAGGGAGAATTTTTGTGGAAGGTGGTGGGCATTTGTGCCCGAGAAGTTGCGAAGTGGGCCAAAGGAAGGAAAGCTAAAGCCAAAATGAATGTGGTCACATCAAATTCCATTTAGTTGGGAGCAATGGTCGGGCTAACGACCTTAAACAAATGCGCTAATTGGGAGGCAACCCAAGTAGGTACAATTTTATTGCTTGAGTTATTTGCTTTGTGTGTCATATTGTCCTTTGAACCCGAGGCATGTTTTTGTCCTCTTTGCTATGAGGACATAGCATGTTTTGAGTTTGGGGGTAGATATCTCTCCGAGTTTGTGGGTTTATAGGGGAGTGTATGTAGTGTCACCCTCCAAAAAAAATAGAAAAATTTAAAATTTAAAAATTTTTGTTCTCTTTTTATGTTTGGAAGTTGGCCAACGTCCGTGATGATTTGAGGGATTTTGATTGAGTTTTGCTAGCTTGTGCCAATTTGAATGTGTTAATTAGAATTGCATTAATACATGTAAAACACAATTGCACCACCATTCACTTCCATCTTATTTCTTGATCATGGTTATTAATTTAGGTGTCCTTTATGGGTTCACTTTGACATTCTCGGGGGTCCTAGAACATGATTGCATGCTTGTCAATAACAAATCAATAGATTACTTGGTATTTATGGCTTATCTTTCTTTGGCAACCCTCTTGTAAGCCTTTGACTTTCTCGTCACTATTCATATATGAATTGTCACTTGATCCTTTTTGAGTCTGTTTAGAAAGAATGGAACATCTAGACCTCCATTCGCCTTCATTTGATGCCTAACCCCTAACCCTTGACACCTAGAATAGGTTATCCCACCTTTACAAGAATGTGGAATTAGAAACGATCAGTTTGGGGGTTACATAGGAAAACTACGGGAATGAGTGAGGAAGGTCAAAAGTTGGAAGCATGACTTGTATTGTATAAAAGGGGGCAAGAAGAAGAAAATAAATAAAAAAATATATATGTATATATAAAAATTGTTCATCAAAAAAAAAAAAAAAAAAAAAAAAAAAGCAAAAAGCTTGCCCCTAATGTTGTGAAGTATATTTGATTAGTGACCTATATTGAGTGAGGGAATGCTCTCAACCCCAAGTGTATAAATAAAGTATGAACAAAGTTCTAGTTTGGGGGTTGAAGCATTGGGGAAAGAAAGGTGAGCGGAAAAGTTAAAATTCGGGAAGGAGTATTGCAATGGAAGGTTTTTAATTTCACATTCTTGTGTTTGTATGTCTATTCCTTCATTTGCACCCGTGAGCCTAGCCCCACATTTGTTGTGGACTTAACTTTGAGCCATATTTTTTGTTCAATATTGAGTAATCGGGTTGACAAGTGCGTAATCATGCATATGAGTATCCTTGTGTATGTAATTGTATTGTAATCTGTGATTTAGAGCATGTGTTAGTGATCCCATAAACAATCTTATCTTAGTGATCATGATCTCCCATATTTCATTCATCATTCAAAGCCGAGGTGGAAAATTGTGGGTTAGATGCATTAATGTAATTGTAATTGCATTTTCTTATTGGCACTTGTGTAGCACATTTACGTGAGAATCTGAGACTTGCTTGGCCGGCAACCTTGTATATATTGAGAACATATCAAAAATATTTTGTGTTTATCGTTTTTATTGGTTAGAATAGTTTTCTCTTTTGTTTAGTTTTGTTTTACTCGGGGACGAGCAAAAGGTAAGTTTGGGGGTATTTGATGGATGTGGTTTTACCCATCCAAAAGATATGTTCCTAAGCCTATTTTCTGTTCGAATCCTTGGGAATTTAATGTATTTTTGAGTGTTTTGATAGTCCACGAAGGCCAGGTCAAAGCTGAGTCAAAATGGGGCAATTCTGCATTTGGCACGAGTGGGGAACGACTGAAGAAGAGTGGAGCACGACTTGGGGAACGACTGGAGTCAAGCCATTCCAAGCAACTACTCAGAACGAGTGGGCACCTTGGGCACGACTCGTTCTCACGAGTGAAAGCCAAGGTGATTTCAAGCATTGCTACTCGGAACGACTGGAGGCATGGAGCACGAGTCGTTATCACGACTGGAACTGAAGGGCACGACTCGTGCTAATTAGCACGACTCGTGCCAAGACGCGGTTTGTGACGTCAGCGGATTTTGGATGGCACAAATTTGGAAGGATTTTGTTTCTTTATTTTCCTGGTTGAATTAGGACTCAAGTAGGACTATATATATTTCCTTTAGGGATTATTATTAGGTACTTTTGATTTTATTTTCTTGCCTAGGTTTTGGAGGATTGAAGGATTTCGGATTTTTAAGGTTTTCACTATTTTTCCAGGTTTGATGTATTGTTATTCATACTTTGTGATTGTCATCATGAATATGAGTAGCTAAATTCTCTTTTCATGGATTGGATGTAATATTCGTCGGATTTCTATGCTAGTATAATTTTCCAAAACTTTCTTGTTCATGTTTGATGAGATATCTAAATTCAATTTTAGGTTTTAATTCTATTTTAACCTTTAATTGTTAGGTTTTGAATCATTGCACTAGCGTGGATTGTTCATAATTTAGGCCACTATTTCATCAATTGGATTTGATTGTTGACCTAGCGGAATACAAGAGAATCTAGATTCATATGTTCTCATTGTTCTTAATGAATTTCTTGATTATTGTTTTGACCTAGCGGAATCTACAATAGGAGAGAAATAAGAGGGTTGCAATCCGCACATCGAACGTCCCAACCCTTAAATTAAGTGAACGAATCTTTGAACAAGATTGTTAATTTTATCATGATAAATCTAGCATAGAATGAAGATGAATATGAAATCCAATCCGTGAATTCCTTTGATCTGATTAAATCCTAGTTTATTGCTTTCTTATTCTCTTGAATTAAATAGTTAATTTCTTGCTTTAATATTTTAGTTAATAAATCAAAGTCAAAAACCCCATTTTGTTACTTGAAGCATTAATTAAATTTACTTGTTAAAACCAACGAGTCTCGTGGTTCGACCCTGCTCGTGCATATTGCTACAACGGTAGTGAGTCCACTTGCTCGGATTTTATTACTAGAGGAATTTTTCTCCATCAAGTTTTTGGCGCGCTTGCCGGGGACTTGTTGTGATTTTTAACAAGTTTATTTAATCGGTGCATGTTTGGTCACCGGTCATTGGATCCTAATTTGGTTCCTTTGAACGACGATATAGACAGAATTGAGAGAGGCATTCCCTCTACTCAAGTGAGTGAAACTGAGTCTGATACTTCTGTCACCGGGACAGAAGAAGAATTAAGTGAGTTGGAAACTTCTTCCACCAAGAAGAAGAATTTAATTTTGTGATGGCGGACCAAGTCATGAATACATTTGCTAGGCCAAGAGTCGACACATCGGTGTCGTGCATAGTGTTGCCCGATGCAGCACTAGCTTATGAAATCAAAGGCCAATATTTTAACATGATTCCTAATTTTTATGGTCTTGCCGGTGAGGATGCGTTAGCGTTTTTGAGAGAATTTATGTCTACCTTGAGTGGGTTCCCTACAAAAGAGGGTGTTACCTCGGAGCACTTGAGGCGAAGTGTTTCCCTTATGCATTAAAAGACAAAGCCAAAACTTGGCTATTGTTACTTCCTTCCAGTAGCATCACTACTTGGGATGCTTTACATGATGTTTTTCTCACTAAGTTTTACCCTTATGATGCATTGACAAATTTTAGGGTGAAAATTATGGGATTTGCTCAGGAAGCGGGGGAAGCCTTCCACGATGCATGGGATAGGTTTAAAATGTTGCAAATTCAGTGCCCCCACCATAACTTCCCTGCTTCTATGCTGCATCAAACTTTCTATGGGGCTTTATCCCCTGAATACCAATCAATGGTAGATAATGCGGCGGAGGTAGTTTGGGAAGTAAGACTGTCCAGCAATGACAAGAACTGTTTGAGATGTTGAGTGCTAACTCTCAACAAAAGGGATCTAGGGGGGCAACAAGGGGAGTGAATGAGGTAGGGCTAAACAAAGAAATGGCCAAGCAGTTTGCATTATTGAACCAAAGATTTGATAAGTTAGCTATGCAAAATGCTTCTTCTTCTACTATGCCTTCCACTGCTCATCTTGTAAATGATTTTTGTGCTAATTGTGGCCCTAACACTCATGCTACTAATGTGTGTCAAAGTGGTTTGATGTTTAACCCTGAACAGGCACATGCAATGCAAGGATTTGGCCAGCAGTTCCCTCAAAATAATAATCCGTATTCAAACACATACAACCCGGGGTGGAGGCAACACCCAAATTTTTCATGGGGAGGCAATCAAGAACAAAATAAGCCCCTCCATCCTCAACCTCCACCGGGACAAAGATGAGCGAAAAGGGAACCGTGGGAAGTGGCCATGGAGAAATTGCAAGCCGAAAATAATCAATTGAGGGCGGAAAATCAACAAGCTTCCAAGAACCATGAAGCTGCAATTCAGAAGTTGGAGACTCAAATTGGGCAATTAGCAACCGCCCTACAAGGCCATAAGTCTGGGACTTTTCCGAGCCAACCACATCAAGCAAACGCCATTATCACTCTTCGAAATGGCAAACAGGTAGGTAGTGAGGTAATCTCTCCTTCATCTTCTTCTCCCCTCCTGTTGTAGATCGAATGCTAATGTGGATAATAATGATGTCGGTTGTGATAAGAGTACAAGTGACATGGGGAAAATTCTAAAGTTGAAGTTCCGCCCCCATGCCATATGTACCTCCCGTACCGTTTCTGGAAGGTTTTAAAACATAAATTGGATAAGCAGATGTCGGAATTGATGAACATGTTTTCTAAGGTGAACATCAATATCCCTTTACTCAATGTGATCAAAAATATTCCTGCTTATTCCAAATTTTTCAAAGAATTAAATTCCAAGAAACATAGGTATGGGACAAATGAGAGAGTAGTGATGAGTGAGAATGCTAGCGCAGTGGTACAACATAGTCTTCCACCCAAATTGAAAGACCCCAGAAGTTTTCTGATTTCTATTACTATGGGGGAGTCAAAGAGGGTACAAGCTATGTTGGATCTGGGGTCCAGCATTAATTTGTTGCCTTATTATGTGTATGAGGAGTTGGGTTTACCCGAATTAAAACCCACCACAATGGCCCTACAACTTGCGGATCGGTCCATTAAAAGACCTGTGGGCATTGTGGAGGATGTTTTAGTTCAAGTAAATTCAATCATTGTGCCTGTTGATTTTGTGGTGCTTGAAATGCCACGAGGTGAAGGAAGTCGCCGGGATTCACCCATATTACTTGGGAGACCCTTCATGGCGACGACCAACACCATTATTAATGTGAGGAATGGCAAACTGTCTATGACAGTGGCGGGTGAGAAAATTGAAATTTCTGTGTTTGATGCCATGAAACATCCGAGTGATGATAGAGAGGTGTGTTCATATGTTGATAATTGTGAAGCTTTGTCAAATGACGGTGAGAATTCTAGGGATAGTGCGGGTTCCCACTTGTGTGCCATGAAAAATAAGGCCGACAATCTTGGTTCTTGTGATGGCCCGTATCACCCCCTAGACCGACCCCAAAAGGGGTCGGTGTCTCCGTTAAAATCGTTCTTTCCGCTTAAGTCTACCAATATTGTTTCATGTGATAAAATGGAAGAGTGTTGCTCTCTTGATATTTCTGATGCTTCGTCTGTCAAGATGCATGTTCAGGATGCTTGCAATGTTGTGAAGGAAAAGGAGGTGCTTGATTGTGATAAGAATAAGGCACCAAATGAGTTTGGGGGAGAGGCTCCCAAGAAAAAGAAATTGAAGAAAAAGAAGAAAAGCAAGAAAAAGGTGAGAAAAATGCCTTGGGTTCCACCCGAGTTTGTAGCAAAGGGAGAATTTTTGTGGAAGGTGGTGGGCATTTGTGCCCGAGAAGTTGCGAAGTGGGCCAAAGGAAGGAAAGCTAAAGCCAAAATGAATGTGGTCACATCAAATTCCATTTAGTTGGGAGCAATGGTCGGGCTAACGACCTTAAACAAATGCGCTAATTGGGAGGCAACCCAAGTAGGTACAATTTTATTGCTTGAGTTATTTGCTTTGTGTGTCATATTGTCCTTTGAACCCGAGGCATGTTTTTTTCCTCTTTGCTATGAGGACATAGCATGTTTTGAGTTTGGGGGTAGATATCTCTCCGAGTTTGTGGGTTTATAGGGGAGTGTATGTAGTGTCACCCTCCAAAAAAAAAATAGAAAAATTTAAAATTTAAAAATTTGTGTTCTCTTTTTATGTTTGGAAGTTGGCCAACGTCCGTGATGATTTGAGGGATTTTGATTGAGTTTTGCTAGCTTATGCCAATTTGAATGTGTTAATTAGAATTGCATTAATACATGTAAAACACAATTGCACCACCATTCACTTCCATCTTATTTCTTGATCATGGTTATTAATTTAGGTGTCCTTTATGGGTTCACTTTGACATTCTCAAGGGTCCTAGAACATGATTGCATGCTTGTCAATAACAAATCAATAGATTACTTGGTATTTATGGCTTATCTTTCTTTGGCAACCCTCTTGTAAGCCTTTGACTTTCTCGTCACTATTCATATATGAATTGTCACTTGATCCTTTTTGAGCCTGTTTAGAAAGAATGGAACATCTAGACCTCCATTCGCCTTCATTTGATGCCTAACCCCTAACCCTTGACACCTAGAATAGGTTATCCCACCTTTACAAGAATGTGGAATTAGAAACGATCAGTTTGGGGGTTACATAGGAAAACTACGGGAATGAGTGAGGAAGGTCAAAAGTTGGAAGCATGACTTGTATTGTATAAAAGGGGGCAAGAAGAAAAAAAAATAAAAAAAATATATATGTATATATAAAAATTGTTCATCAAAAAAAAAAAAAAAAAAAAAAAAAAAAAAAAAAAAAAAGCAAAAGCTTGCCCCTAATGTTGTGAAGTATATTTGATTAGTGACCTATATTGAGTGAGGGAATGCTCTCAACCCCAAGTGTATAAATAAAGTATGAACAAAGTTCTAGTTTGGGGGTTGAAGCATTGGGGAAAGAAAGGTGAGCGGAAAAGTTAAAATTCGGGAAGGAGTATTGCAATGGAAGGTTTTTAATTTCACATTCTTGTGTTTGTATGTCTATTCCTTCATTTGCACCCGTGAGCCTAGCCCCACATTTGTTGTGGACTTAACTTTGAGCCATATTTTTTGTTCAATATTGAGTAATCGGGTTGACAAGTGCGTAATCATGCATATGAGTATCCTTGTGTATGTAATTGTATTGTAATCTGTGATTTAGAGCATGTGTTAGTGATCCCATAAACAATCTTATCTTAGTGATCATGATCTCCCATATTTCATTCATCATTCAGGCCGAGGTGGAAAATTGTGGGTTAGATGCATTAATGTAATTGTAATTGCATTTTCTTATTGGCACTTGTGTAGCACATTTACGTGAGAATCTGAGACTTGCTTGGCCGGCAACCTTGTATATATTGAGAACATATCAAAAATATTTTGTGTTTATCGTTTTTATTGGTTAGAATAGTTTTCTCTTTTGTTTAGTTTTGTTTTACTCGGGGACGAGCAAAAGGTAAGTTTGGGGGTATTTGATGGATGTGGTTTTACCCATCCAAAAGATATGTTCCTAAGCCTATTTTCTGTTCGAATCCTTGGGAATTTAATGTATTTTTGAGTGTTTTGATAGTCCACGAAGGCCAGGTCAAAGCTGAGTCAAAATGGGGCAATTCTGCATTTGGCACGAGTGGAGCACGACTGAAGAAGAGTGGAGCACGACTTGGGAACGAATGGAGTCAAGTCATTCCAAGCAACTACTCAGAACGAGTGGGCACCTTGGGCACGACTCGTTCTCACGAGTGAAAGCCAAGGTGATTTCAAGCATTGCTACTCGGAACGACTGGAGGCATGGAGCACGAGTCGTTATCACGACTGGAACTGAAGGGCACGACTCGTGCTAATTAGCACGACTCGTGCCAAGACGCGGTTTGTGACGTAAGCAGAGCAGATGGCACAAATTTGGAAGGATTTTGTTTCTTTATTTTCCTGGTTGAATTAGGACTCAAGTAGGACTATATATATTTCCTTTAGGGATTATTATTAGGTACTTTTGATTTTATTTTCTTGCCTAGGTTTTGGAGGATTGAAGGATTTCGGATTTTTAAGGTTTTCACTATTTTTCGGGTTTGATGTATTGTTATTCATACTTTGTGATTGTCATCATGAATATGAGTAGCTAAATTCTCTTTTCATGGATTGGATGTAATATTCGTCGGATTTCTATGCTAGTATAATTTTCCAAAACTTTCTTGTTCATGTTTGATGAGATATCTAAATTCAATTTTAGGTTTTAATTCTATTTTAACCTTTAATTGTTAGGTTTTGAATCATTGCACTAGCGTGGATTGTTCATAATTTAGGCCACTATTTCATCAATTGGATTTGATTGTTGACCTAGCGGAATACAAGAGAATCTAGATTCATATGTTCTCATTGTTCTTAATGAATTTCTTGATTATTGTTTTGACCTAGCGGAATCTACAATAGGAGAGAAATAAGAGGGTTGCAATCCGCACATCGAACGTCCCAACCCTTAAATTAAGTGAACGAATCTTTGAACAAGATTGTTAATTTTATCATGATAAATCTAGCATAGAATGAAGATGAATATGAAATCCAATCCGTGAATTCCTTTGATCTGATTAAATCCTAGTTTATTGCTTTCTTATTCTCTTGAATTAAATAGTTAATTTCTTGCTTTAATATTTTAGTTAATAAATCAAAATCAAAAACCCCATTTTGTTACTTGAAGCATTAATTAAATTTACTTGTTAAAACCAACGAGTCTCTGTGGTTCGACCCCTGCTCGTGCATATTGCTACAACGGTAGTGAGTCCACTTGCTCGGATTTTATTACTAGAGGAATTTTTCTCCATCAAGTTTTTGGCGCCGTTGCCGGGGACTTGTTGTGATTTTTAACAAGTTTATTTAATCGGTGCATGTTTGGTCGCCGGTCATTGGATCCTAATTTGGTTCCTTTGAACGACGATATAGACAGAATTGAGAGAGGCATTCCCTCTACTCAAGTGAGTGAAACTGAGTCTGATACTTCTGTCACCGGGACAGAAGAAGAATTAAGTGAGTTGGAAACTTCTTCCACCAAGAAGAAGAATTTAATTTTGTGATGGCGGACCAAGTCATGAATACATTTGCTAGGCCAAGAGTCGACACATCGGTGTCGTGCATAGTGTTGCCCGATGCAGCACTAGCTTATGAAATCAAAGGCCAATATTTTAACATGATTCCTAATTTTTATGGTCTTGCCGGTGAGGATGCGTTAGCGTTTTTGAGAGAATTTATGTCTACCTTGAGTGGGTTCCCTACAAAAGAGGGTGTTACCTCGGAGCACTTGAGACTGAAGTGTTTCCCTTATGCATTAAAAGACAAAGCCAAAACTTGGCTATTGTTACTTCCTTCCAGTAGCATCACTACTTGGGATGCTTTACATGATGTTTTTCTCACTAAGTTTTACCCTTATGATGCATTGACAAATTTTAGGGTGAAAATTATGGGATTTGCTCAGGAAGCGGGGGAAGCCTTCCACGATGCATGGGATAGGTTTAAAATGTTGCAAATTCAGTGCCCCCACCATAACTTCCCTGCTTCTATGCTGCATCAAACTTTCTATGGGGCTTTATCCCCTGAATACCAATCAATGGTAGATAATGCAGCAGGAGGTAGTTTGGGAAGTAAGACTGTCCAGCAATGCCAAGAACTGTTTGAGATGTTGAGTGCTAACTCTCAACAAAAGGGATCTAGGGGGGCAACAAGGGGAGTGAATGAGGTAGGGCTAAACAAAGAAATGGCCAAGCAGTTTGCATTATTGAACCAAAGATTTGATAAGTTAGCTATGCAAAATGCTTCTTCTTCTACTATGCCTTCCACTGCTCATCTTGTAAATGATTTTTGTGCTAATTGTGGCCCTAACACTCATGCTACTAATGTGTGTCAAAGTGGTTTGATGTTTAACCCTGAACAGGCACATGCAATGCAAGGATTTGGCCAGCAGTTCCCTCAAAATAATAATCCGTATTCAAACACATACAACCCGGGGTGGAGGCAACACCCAAATTTTTCATGGGGAGGCAATCAAGAACAAAATAAGCCTCTCCATCCTCAACCTCCACCGGGACAGTATGAGCAGAAAAGGGAACCGTGGGAAGTGGCCATGGAGAAATTGCAAGCCGAAAATAATCAATTGAGGGCGGAAAATCAACAAGCTTCCAAGAACCATGAAGCTGCAATTCAGAAGTTGGAGACTCAAATTGGGCAATTAGCAACCGCCCTACAAGGCCATAAGTCTGGGACTTTTCCGAGCCAACCACATCAAGCAAACGCCATTATCACTCTTCGAAATGGCAAACAGGTAGGTAGTGAGGTAATCTCTCCTTCATCTTCTTCTCCCCCTCCTGTTGTAGATCAGAATGCTAATGTGGATAATAATGATGTCGGTTGTGATAAGAGTACAAGTGACATGGGGGAAAATTCTAAAGTTGAAGTTCCGCCCCCCATGCCATATGTACCTCCCGTACCGTTTCCTGGAAGGTTTTAAAACATAAATTGGATAAGCAGATGTCGGAATTGATGAACATGTTTTCTAAGGTGAACATCAATATCCCTTTACTCAATGTGATCAAAAATATTCCTGCTTATTCCAAATTTTTCAAAGAATTAAATTCCAAGAAACATAGGTATGGGACAAATGAGAGAGTAGTGATGAGTGAAAATGCTAGCGCAGTGGTACAACATAGTCTTCCACCCAAATTGAAAGACCCCAGAAGTTTTCTGATTTCTATTACTATGGGGGAGTCAAAGAGGGTACAAGCTATGTTGGATCTTGGGGCCAGCATTAATTTGTTGCCTTATTATGTGTATGAGGAGTTGGGTTTACCCGAATTAAAACCCACCACAATGGCCCTACAACTTGCGGATCGGTCCATTAAAAGACATGTGGGCATTGTGGAGGATGTTTTAGTTCAAGTAAATTCAATCATTGTGCCTGTTGATTTTGTGGTGCTTGAAATGCCACGAGGTGAAGGAAGTCGCCGGGATTCACCCATATTACTTGGGAGACCCTTCATGGCGACGACCAACACCATTATTAATGTGAGGAATGGCAAACTGTCTATGACAGTGGCGGGTAGAAAATTGAAATTTCTGTGTTTGATGCCATGAAACATCCGAGTGATGATAGAGAGGTGTGTTCATATGTTGATAATTGTGAAGCTTTGTCAAATGACGGTGAGAATTCTAGGGATAGTGCGGGTTCCCACTTGTGTGCCATGAAAAATAAGGCCGACAATCTTGGTTCTTGTGATGGCCCGTATCACCCCCTAGACCGACCCCACAAGGGGTCGGTGTCTCCGTTAAAATCGTTCTTTCCGCTTAAGTCTACCAATATTGTTTCATGTGATAAAATGGAAGAGTGTTGCTCTCTTGATATTTCTGATGCTTCGTCTGTCAAGATGCATGTTCAGGATGCTTGCAATGTTGTGAAGGAAAAGGAGGTGCTTGATTGTGATAAGAATAAGGCACCAAATGAGTTTGGGGGAGAGGCTCCCAAGAAAAAGAAATTGAAGAAAAAGAAGAAAAGCAAGAAAAAGGTGAGAAAAATGCCTTGGGTTCCACCCGAGTTTGTAGCAAAGGGAGAATTTTTGTGGAAGGTGGTGGGCATTTGTGCCCGAGAAGTTGCGAAGTGGGCCAAAGGAAGGAAAGCTAAAGCCAAAATGAATGTGGTCACATCAAATTCCATTTAGTTGGGAGCAATGGTCGGGCTAACGACCTTAAACAAATGCGCTAATTGGGAGGCAACCCAAGTAGGTACAATTTTATTGCTTGAGTTATTTGCTTTGTGTGTCATATTGTCCTTTGAACCCGAGGCATGTTTTTGTCCTCTTTGCTATGAGGACATAGCATGTTTTGAGTTTGGGGGTAGATATCTCTCCGAGTTTGTGGGTTTATAGGGGAGTGTATGTAGTGTCACCCTCCAAAAAAAAATAGAAAAATTTAAAAATTTGTGTTCTCTTTTTATGTTTGGAAGTTGGCCAACGTCCGTGATGATTTGAGGGATTTTGATTGAGTTTTTCTAGCTTATGCCAATTTGAATGTGTTAATTAGAATTGCATTAATACATGTAAAACACAATTGCACCACCATTCACTTCCATCTTATTTCTTGATCATGGTTATTAATTTAGGTGTCCTTTATGGGTTCACTTTGACATTCTCGGGGGTCCTAGAACATGATTGCATGCTTGTCAATAACAAATCAATAGATTACTTGGTATTTATGGCTTATCTTTCTTTGGCAACCCTCTTGTAAGCCTTTGACTTTCTCGTCACTATTCATATATGAATTGTCACTTGATCCTTTTTGAGTCTGTTTAGAAAGAATGGAACATCTAGACCTCCATTCGCCTTCATTTGATGCCTAACCCCTAACCCTTGACACCTAGAATAGGTTATCCCACCTTTACAAGAATGTGGAATTAGAAACGATCAGTTTGGGGGTTACATAGGAAAACTACGGGAATGAGTGAGGAAGGTCAAAAGTTGGAAGCATGACTTGTATTGTATAAAAGGGGGCAAGAAGAAAAAATAAATAAAAAAAAAATATATATGTATATATAAAAATTGTTCATCAAAAAAAAAAAAAAAAAAAAAAAAAAAAAAAAAGCAAAAGCTTGCCCCTAATGTTGTGAAGTATATTTGATTAGTGACCTATATTGAGTGAGGGAATGCTCTCAACCCCAAGTGTATAAATAAAGTATGAACAAAGTTCTAGTTTGGGGGTTGAAGCATTGGGGAAACAAAGGTGAGCGGAAAAGTTAAAATTCGGGAAGGAGTATTGCAATGGAAGGTTTTTAATTTCACATTCTTGTGTTTGTATGTCTATTCCTTCATTTGCACCCGTGAGCCTAGCCCCACATTTGTTGTGGACTTAACTTTGAGCCATATTTTTTGTTCAATATTGAGTAATCGGGTTGACAAGTGCGTAATCATGCATATGAGTATCCTTGTGTATGTAATTGTATTGTAATCTGTGATTTAGAGCATGTGTTAGTGATCCCATAAACAATCTTATCTTAGTGATCATGATCTCCCATATTTCATTCATCATTCAGGCCGAGGTGGAAAATTGTGGGTTAGATGCATTAATGTAATTGTAATTGCATTTTCTTATTGGCACTTGTGTAGCACATTTACGTGAGAATCTGAGACTTGCTTGGCCGGCAACCTTGTATATATTGAGAACATATCAAAAATATTTTGTGTTTATCGTTTTTATTGGTTAGAATAGTTTTCTCTTTTGTTTAGTTTTGTTTTACTCGGGGACGAGCAAAAGGTAAGTTTGGGGGTATTTGATGGATGTGGTTTTACCCATCCAAAAGATATGTTCCTAAGCCTATTTTCTGTTCGAATCCTTGGGAATTTAATGTATTTTTGAGTGTTTTGATAGTCCACGAAGGCCAGGTCAAAGCTGAGTCAAAATGGGGCAATTCTGCATTTGGCACGAGTGGAGCACGACTGAAGAAGAGTGGAGCACGACTTGGGAACGAATGGAGTCAAGTCATTCCAAGCAACTACTCGAGCAGTGGGCACCTTGGGCACGACTCGTTCTCACGAAGTGAAAGCCAAGGTGATTTCAAGCATTGCTACTCGGAACGACTGGAGGCATGGAGCACGAGTCGTTATCACGACTGGAACTGAAGGGCACGACTCGTGCTAATTAGCACGACTCGTGCCAAGACGCGGTTTGTGACGTAAGCAGAGCAGATGGCACAAATTTGGAAGGATTTTGTTTCTTTATTTTCCTGGTTGAATTAGGACTCAAGTAGGACTATATATATTTCCTTTAGGGATTATTATTAGGTACTTTTGATTTTATTTTCTTGCCTAGGTTTTGGAGGATTGAAGGATTTTGGATTTTTAAGGTTTTCACTATTTTTCCAGGTTTGATGTATTGTTATTCATACTTTGTGATTGTCATCATGAATATGAGTAGCTAAATTCTCTTTTCATGGATTGGATGTAATATTCGTCGGATTTCTATGCTAGTATAATTTTCCAAAACTTTCTTGTTCATGTTTGATGAGATATCTAAATTCAATTTTAGGTTTTAATTCTATTTTAACCTTTAATTGTTAGGTTTTGAATCGTTGCACTAGCGTGGATTGTTCATAATTTAGGCCACTATTTCATCAATTGGATTTGATTGTTGACCTAGCGGAATACAAGAGAATCTAGATTCATATGTTCTCATTGTTCTTAATGAATTTCTTGATTATTGTTTTGACCTAGCGGAATCTACAATAGGAGAGAAATAAGAGGGTTGCAATCCGCACATCGAACGTCCCAACCCTTAAATTAAGTGAACGAATCTTTGAACAAGATTGTTAATTTTATCATGATAAATCTAGCATAGAATGAAGATGAATATGAAATCCAATCCGTGAATTCCTTTGATCTGATTAAATCCTAGTTTATTGCTTTCTTATTCTCTTGAATTAAATAGTTAATTTCTTGCTTTAATATTTTAGTTAATAAATCAAAGTCAAAAACCCCATTTTGTTACTTGAAGCATTAATTAAATTTACTTGTTAAAACCAACGAGTCTCTGTGGTTCGACCCCTGCTCGTGCATATTGCTACAACGGTAGTGAGTCCACTTGCTCGGATTTTATTACTAGAGGAATTTTTCTCCATCATTAGCAATCATGGAAATCTCGCCTCCAAATCACGAACTTCAATCTGATGTTGCTTCAGATGCTGTCACATCTAGTATCACATCTTTTGAATCTATTATAAACTGTTATAACTCCTCACTGAACAAGAAGTCTGAGAATGAAGAAGAAGATGATGGAAGCTATCACGAATTGCTTGATGCGTATGCTGAGCTATATGCCGATTGGGAAAAGCGTGTAGAAAAATCGCCGTCTTTGAAAAGGTAAATGAAAAACTCTTCGCTGAACTATCGAAAGTAAAAGGTGAACTTAAATATGTATCCACTGAAAATGACAACCAAAAAGATTCAATAGCTAAACTTGAGGTCATGCTCACTAAACGTGACATTGAACTTGAGAAGACCAAAACCGAACTCACAGAGGCCAAGAAAACTTTTGAAAAAATGAATACTGGAAAGGAAACTCTTGATGAGGTTCTTAAAGTGAGTAAATTTTCAAAAACTGGTCTTGGCTTTGAATCAAATTTTATAAAAGAAGGAGAGAGTTCCTCAAAACCTAAGATTTTTCACAACCCGAAGTCGTCAACCAAGAAGAAAAGATTTGTGTGCCATTACTTCTTCTTACCAGGACACATAAGACCTTTTTGTTATAAAAGGATTCATGATTTGGGAAAAGATGCTCCTCAGATGAGTGGACGGATGCACTCACATCACCGCTCACACCGCCAGAAAACAGGTCAGTTTGTATGGATAGAAAAAAAGAATGAGGAATACAAGGTAGTGTTTACCTCTCTCAAGAGCAGTATTGCTAGCTCATGGTACTTTGATAGCGGGTGCTCAAGGCACATGATAGGTAATGCAGAATTCCTCACAGATTACATCACTGCTAAAGGTGGAAATGTGAATTATGGGGGAGGAGCACAAGGTAAGATCGTAGGTAAAGGTACCTTATATGTGCATAACATGCCTAAACTAAAAAATATATATCAAGTAGAAGGTTTGAAAGCTAATCTTATTAGTATAAGCCAACAGTGTGATGACAATTTACATGTTAATTTTGACAAACATGAATGAAAAGTGTTTGATAACACTAATCAATGCCTATTCACTGGAGTAAGGTCTCAAGATAATTGTTACAAATTTGGTGACAATTTATCCTGCCTTAGCTCCAAAGCAAATGAACTTGTACTATGGCATCAAAAGTTAGGACATTCTAGTTATAGGAAAATGGAAAAAATTAGTAAGATTTGATGCTATTAAACACTTGCCCAAACTTGATTTTAAACAATCTAGTATATGTGGTCCTTGCCAAAAGGGCAAGCAAACCAAAGCCTCTCATCCAAAGGTTGACAAAAGTTTCACTTTTGAAATTTTGGAATTAATCCATACAGACCTTATGGGACCTATTGAGGCTGAGAGCTTAGGTAAAAAGAAGTATTCTTTTATTTGTGTAGATGATTTCTCTAGGTATACTTGGGTGCTGTATTTAAAAGAAAAATCTGAAGCACTTGAAGTATTTAAAGTTTGGTACAAACAGGTTTAAAATTTGTATGGTAAGAAAGTTATTCAAATTAGGTCTGATCATGGAACTGAATATGAGAACACCTTGTTCTCAAAATTTTGTGACTCCAAAGGAATAACCCATTATTTTTCAGCCCCTAAAACCCCTCAACAGAATGGGGTTGCTGAAAGAAAAAATCATACTTTTCAAGAGATGGCTCGTGTTATGCTTAGTTCTAAAAACATCTCTAAACGATTTTGGGCTGAAGCACTTAATACTGCCTGTCACATAGGAAATAGAGTTTACTTGAGGGTTGGGTCTACCATGACTCCTTATGAAATACTTCTTGGTAAAAAACCTACTCTCAAGTACTTTCATATTTTTGGATGCATATTCTATGTTCTAAATGATAGAGATTATCTATCTAAATTTGATTCCAAAAGTGACAAAGCTGTTTTCCTTGGATATTCCACAAATAGTCGTGCTTATAGAGTTTACAATCTTAGAACTAAAACTGTGATGGAATCAATTAATGTTATATTTGATGACACTGTTGATTTAAATCTAAAAACTCTTGAAGATGATGTCTCAGGTTGCATAAAAACAGTGCTGGACTCTCAGAATCAAACTGAACAGACGCAACAAAATGTGCTGCAGAAAGACGATGCAGGTACTGATGTGAGCACATCATCACCTACATCAGGACAAACAGAATCTGGTTCAGAATCCGAAAATTCTGACTGTGAAGAAAAGAATCTGGATAGGACCAAAGACATACCCAGCAGAGTACAAAAGAATCACCCAATCTCTTAAGTGGTGGGTGATGTAAACGAGAAAATTAGCACAAGGGAAAAGCCAAGGGTAAACTACCGTGAGTTGGCTGGGCTAAGTTGTGTTGACTTACAAGTAAACAAGGTCGATCAGTTCATGTTGTTTTGTTTCTAATATTGAACCTAAGAATGTTGCAGAAGCTATGAAAGATGAAAATTGGATTGTTACCATGCAAGAGGAACTAAATCAATTTGATAAAAATGATGTATGGACCTTAGTTCCTAGACCTAAAGGAGGAAATGTAATAGGAACTAGGTGAATTTTTAAGAACAAAACTGATGAAAATGGGCAAATTACCAGAAATAAAACTAGGCTTGTAGCCCAAGGCTACACCCAAATAGAAGGGATAGATTTTGAAGAAACATTTGCTCCTGTTGCTAGGATAGAATCAATTAGGCTCTTACTTGCAATTGCCTGTTATTTAGACATTACTCTACATCAAATGGATGTAAAGAGTGCATTTTTGAATGGTGTCCTAAATGAAGAAGCCTATGTTGAGCAACCTAAGGGCTTCACTGATCCCCATTGCCCTGATCATGTCTATAAGCTGAAAAAGGCCTTATATGGCTTAAAACAAGCCCCTAGGGCTTGGTATGGGAGGCTAACTGAGCATCTCATACAAATGGGGTTTAAGAGAGGTGAGGTAGATAAAACCTTATTCATTTTAAAAGAAAATGTAGGGATATTGGTGGCCCAAATTTATGTTGATGACATTGTATTTGGATCTTCTTCCAAAGATATGTTGGACTATTTTGTCTCAAGTATGATCACCACCTTTGAAATGAGTATGGTTGGTGAGTTAAACTACTTTCTAGGCCTTCAAATAAAACAAAGTAAGTAAGGAATTTTTATCTCTAAAAGTAAATATGCCAAATACTTGGTTAAGAAATTCTCCCTTGATAAAGCCTCTCACCTTAAAACTCCTATGGGATCATCCCAAAAGTTATGCAAAGATGAGAATGGTGAGGATGTTGACCCCACCTTATATAGAAGTATGATTGGGAGCTTGTTTTACCTTTCAGCAAGTTGTCCTGACATCATGTTTAGTGTATGCATGTGTGCTAGATACCAAGCTTGCCCAAAAATTTCCCACCTCAAAGCTGTAAAAAGAATTATTAGATATGTTAGTGGAACTGTCAATTTAGGGCTAAGCTACACTAGAGAAACCAATACAAATCTGGTAGAATTCAGTGACTCTGATTGGGCAGGCAACACTGATGATAGGAAAAGCACAACTGGAGGTTGTTTTTATCTTGGAAACAATTTAGTATCTTGGTATAGTCAAAAACAGAACTGTGTATCCCTATCTACTGCTGAGTCAGAATATGTGGCTGTAGACAGTTGTTATTCTCAACTTCTTTGGATGAATCAGATGATTAAAGATTATGGTCTTAAAAGTGATATCCTAGCTTTTTTTGTGATAATCTAAGTACCATAGAAATATCAAAAAATCCTGTTCAACACTCACGTACTAAACACATTGATATTAGACATCATTTTATTCGTGATCTTGTTGAGCAAAAAATCATTAGCATGGAATCAATTAGCACTGAAAAACAGTTGGCTGATATTTTCACCAAAGCCCTTGATTTTCAGATATTTTCCACTCTAAGAAAGTCTCTGAGTTTGTGTGCCATCTGAAGGTGTGATCCCCCGTGTGATCACATCATATCTAACACCTGTATATTTAATTCTAAAAAAAAATGCATTGCATGATTTATCTTAGTGTGGTCACTTGTATTGCATCTTTGACTTGTCTCCTCTCTGAATTGTGAAATCTTCTTAAAAAGTAGTCAACAACTGTTGACTCAAAATTTATCCTACTGGATGTCTCTTGGTGGGTACAAAAACAAAAAAAAATGGGAAACAGCTACTCCACCCATGGTATGAAGTCATTTCAATGTGATCAAAATGACATCAAGAGAAAGCTTGAGTCATATTGACAAGATCATTCGAAAGAGGGCTATCCATGAGAATAATGAAGAGTGAAAGCTACCCATAATATATTTTTCCCATAGATTATGTATGGAAGCATTCTAGAGGCCAAGCAAGACAAGATTTTAATTCATTGACTTTCTTAGAGGAAATGTGTCCCCTGATGTAATACATTATATGCCACACATATACTGAGATTTATCCTTCACATGTCTGTAAATTTTGCATCATTTTGTTTAGTCATATTTTAGGTCAACCTGGTCCTTGGTGAAAATTTTAAACAAATGCTTTTCTCATTCGAATTAATTTTTGTTAAAAAGTTTTTATGCTCAACAAAATTTTATAATATCTTTTTTGATGTCCATGTGTTTAGGGGGAGTATATGTATGTGGATTTTTATTTTCTCTATGGTAGGTACATTATCTACAAAAGATTATTTTTTTCTAAGATAATTGTGTTTATCTTTATCATCTAAAGTCTCCAAGGAATTTAAGGGCACTATTACTCCAAGGAATTCGACTGGCCACAAGGTAATTTTAGTTCTAATTAAACTCCAATTACACAAAAGAGACCTAAGCCTAGTTGTGATTAATGTCCTGCCATCACATAACTTAAATACGCCTACCCCCTTTTCCATTAAACCCTCACCGACCTCTTTTCACCTTCAAAAACCCTTAGAAATTTAAACCCCCTTCTCTGTTCTTCCTCTGTTCTTCACCAAATCAAATGGCGTCCCATTCCAATCCTCCTTCTCCGACCGCCGTTAGCTCGCCTCCTCCATCTCCGGTGGCCCAATCTGAAACTGCCGTTGAATTGTTTGTTGATGTAGATGTGGCTCCCGTATCCATGTCTCTCCCTGGTGCTTCAGATAATGCCATTGATGTTGACAACCCCGGGGATTTGAAGGCTGTAGGTGCTGTTGCTGGCTTGGCAAAAGGCCCCAATTGGTCACTCCGTCAAAGGGGATTCTCCCCTAACATGTCTGAGTACACCCCCAAGGTTCGCCCTAACATGGCTGAACCAGACTTTATTGAAGGAGATGATGAGGAGTATGATCCTTCTGCTGACCTGAAGAGAAAGAGGGGCAAATCATCTGCAACTGGATCAGGAAGCTCTTCGGGAAAGGTTCAACCCCAACCTCAACGAAGGAAGTACTTGGATGGGCTCACTGTCTACTCGAGCGAATCTGATGAAGCTGATGCTGAAGCTTTTAAGGTGGTATCTAGGAGGGCTAAGTCTGTTGAAATTGAAGAATTAAAGGAGGCTGAAGAGATCGTTGAGTCTGCTGCTCAAGATATGAATGACATTTTTCCTCATGTCATAGTTACTCCTGAGGATCTGCCTCCTAGAGGTATCTCTACACCTCCTCTGTCCCCTACTCCTGCTACCGTTGGTGCTACCTCATCCCCAACTCCATCCCCTCCTGTTAACCCTCCTGTAGCCCCTGCTCAATCTTCGCCAGGCAACTGGTATTCTGGGGTTCATTCAGAGGCTGATGATGTTGAAGAGTATGATGAGGATGAGCACATACCACTCCAAGCTCTCTTGGACCTTAGGAAGGGAAAGGGAAAAATGAGGAAATCAAAGGCTGAGGCTGTTGCCTCCATCTCTGCCCAAGCATCTGATATAGGCTCAGATGATGATGAAGCTGAGGACGAAACATACAAGCTGGGTAGAGAAGAACTGGAAGCTGAAAAAGAGGATGCAGCTGAAGATGTGATCACATCAGCACCCTCACCAAGAAGAAGCCAAAGGAAAGCCAGTTCCTCTATTTCTCCAATGCCTGTGCCTAGGCATTCCCCAAGATCCAAACCCTCCTCAAGGAAGGTAAGCCCTCATTCCCCAGAAAAGTTTATGTCAAAATCTGTGAAGGAAAGATTTTCCTTTTTTAGGAAAAAAGGTTTTTTGGTGGAAAGGGTTATTGATAAAACTTTTGAGGATGTAGGAATGAAAAGATACCTAGAAGAAAAAGGTCTCCTCTTTTCTGTCTCGTATCTAAATAGCTATTATCCATCTCTTGTGAGTGAATTTTATGCGGGTCTTGTTCAATCTATTCAAGATCCTAGGGATGTTAGCTTTGAAAAGGTCTTGGTTCGTGGCAGGCTCATTAACTTTTCTCCTGCTATGATTAATGTTTTCCTTCATGCTCCCAGTCCTCACATTCTTCCTCCCATTGCTTCTAAGGATGTGATGGCTAATTCCCTCACTAATGGTCTAGATCCTACCTGGCACACTCAGTTCAAATGCACCATGCTCACAGCCTTATGTGGTTTTCTGTTTAAGATCTCTACCTTTAATTGGAAACCCACTTCCAATAAAAACATTGTAACTGTGCCACATGCTGATCTCATTTATAGAATTTTTTCTGGCCTAGAGTTTAATCTTGGAGAGATTATTTTTGGTAGTGTGGTCCAATTTGCTGAAAAGGAGTTACCTTCTGATCTCCCTTTTCCTTGTTTGATAACTGGTCTTTGTGTAAGGCAAGGGGTTGAAATCCTAATTTCTGATCGAATCTGTGAGAAGGTGGAACCATTTGGTATTCAACCTGTGTTAGAGTGTACTAAACGCACTATAGACTTACCTGTGGTGTTCCCTGATGACCCTGTTATTGATACTCATGATGCTGATGAGGAGGAGCCTGTTGATGTTAGTGAAGATGTGCCTACATCTCCAGTACCACCAGTTGACCAAGTGAAGGTACTCACTGATGAAATAAAATTTTTGGAAAGGATGATGCTCAACTCAAGGGTACAATTCAAAGAGATGTCTGCAAGAAGGAACAAACTTCTGGCAGCCCGTGAAGATCTTTCTGGTCAAAAAGGGGGAGCTAGCTCAAGCCATGTATACCAAGAGATAAGTCAAGACTTCAGGTGGGAGTTGCTTGCTGAGACTCAAGCTGAGATGGACACAAAGCAGAGTTGGGACAGAAGCTTCAAATGATTGAAGTCTCTTTGTTTGTTCGTATGGTTATGTTTTTAAGTCAACTTTAATTTCGTGCTTTTTATTAGGAACAATGGTGGATTTTTTTTGGTTGTTTTGGATATTTTGAACTTGGTTTGGTTATGGTTTTAATTGCTAGTTTTAGGGGGAGCATTCGAGCTCTCCACTTCGTAACTTGTGTTTGATAATATCTTTAGCTTAATTTGTGTTAAAATATATGTTTGCTTGAGATTTGGTTTTTGAACAGAAAGCAACAAAACAGGGGGAGATTGAAAGTGTGAAGACATCACACTTAGCCAAATCAAAAAGGTTGACTTAATTTATGTTTTGTTACTTTCTTATGTATTTAAATTTAGTAAATATTTTGTATATTATTTTTATTGTTACTAACCTATTAACCTAAATTTTATTATGTTTTAGTATTGTTTTGGTCATTTATGTAGGACTAGGGATGGCAACGGGGCGGGTTCGGGGTGGGTTCTTCATTTCCCAAACCCGCCCCTATAGTGATCTACCATTACCCGAACCCGCCCCGCCCCGTTATTTGCATTACCCGAGCCCGCCCCGCCCCGCCCCGCCCTGATAGTTAACCAAAATGAAAGTTTGAACGACTTCAAATCTTACAAAACGAAATGACAATCAAATAAAACGATGTAAATTCGAGCACTCAGATTGAAACTCAAGAAAGAAATGAAAGAAATGCGAATATATTCACCACCCAGATTGGATTGAACAGGATTCAATTGATTAAATTAAATAGAAAAAATACTAACAAAATAATATTAGGAAATCACCTTTTCATCTTTGATTGAAGATTTGGTGGAATTCACATTAGTTCTTAATCTGGTACTCATCTTTCTAATCAAATCTTCAAACTCCCCAGAAAACTGAATTTAATTGAAACACTGCAAAAAGAGAAAATAACAATAAAAACCCATTACACTGGTGGTGAAGAATTTTGGAGGTTACCTTTGAGGAGTGGCCGAGCAGATGGAGATGGTGAAGCATAACAATGTTATCCCCAATGGTCACTTCAAGAAACACTGGCGATGGAGATGGCTCACCGCTCACGGCTGTGTGGGAAGGACGACGCTGCGGAGGGGGTACGACGCAAATGGGAAGTAGGAGGGAAGAGGAAACTGGAAAGGAATTGGGAATTGGGATTTGGGAGAGAAAGACGGAATGAGGAAATGAACGGGGAGCCCTAACCTAGCGTACATCGTATAGTCTGTATAGAGGCAATATTCAGTAAGGGTATTTAAGTAATTTCATACCTAATTGGGGCAGGTTCGGGGCGGGGCGGGGGTAAACCCGAACCCTATAAAAACCCGATGGGTTTTCAAAATTTCTTCCTAAACCCGGCCTATTAGGGGCGGGTCTTTTCGGGTTCGGAGCGGGTTTCGGGTTTTTGCCATCCCTATGTAGGACTCTCATACAAGGATAAAGTAAAGGCTTGAAGAGATAAGAAGATAAAGGAGATTGTTGATAATGATCAAGTACTCAATCAAGCTCATCCTTACCCATATGTTGAGAACTCCTAGACTATAAATACAAGTCTCAAGGCAGTTCATAGATCACGTTTTTTAGACTCAGAGTGCTGGAGTAAAACTAGCCTACTGAGTATTTTGTTTGAGAGTTCTTTTTGGTTATTTTGTCATTCTCTTAGTTTCTATTTTGTAATCGGTTCAGAAGTTATTTAATAAGAGAAGATTTATTGTCTACAGCATATTGATGTAGATAAGTGTTAAACAATTGTTTATTTCTTTTATATTTATTTTCCGCTGAAATTCTCTGTTGTGCTAGTGCTGGTGCGATTGCATCAGGACTCACATCAGCTATTTTCGTGTTCCTGTGCACTTCCTAGCCGCTCCATTTCTTTCAGGCAAGAATTACCTATAAGCCCAAAGCCGCAAACAACACACATTAATTAAATCTCAGATGAAAATAATTAAATCACAGATCAAATTAATCAAGTGAATTCATGAAATAGATAGACATCGTATTGTTCAGTGAGTTCATGTAACCGGCGCTTGAGAGGGGAAAGAAGAAATGAACGTGGGTTGTATGAGGAGTAATTCGAAAGTTTCTCTGTGTTCGCAAAACGAAACCCTTGATTTGGATGGCGGTTATGAACGGCCGGTGAGTGTGAACGTGGGTTAGGTAAATGATTTTAGGTCGTTGGATCAGATTTTCAGCTTTTAATCCTAGCCACCACTTATATCAGGGCTAAGAGGTAGTTAAAACACCCCTCTATTGTATTATAGATGAGTACGTAACTAATGGAGCCATCATTCATGAACCGAGCTAGAATGACTGCTGCACGAAATAAGGCCACATTCTATTTTTAGTTGCTGATTACAACCATTATTGATATCAGTTATATTTCATAGGGTCCTACTATTTGCACATTTTTTTAATTAAAATAATGTGCAAATAACCTAGATATCCTAAATCAACATTGTTAATTGTGAAAAGTTATCATTAATCAATAATGAAGCTTTTTCTTTATTTTTTTAGCGTTTGGCTTTTTCAACCTAATCTTCTAAAAAGTAGTAGTAATAATTATATTGTCCCATATATATATATACTAGTCTTTTAGATTTAAAAATTAGAGTATAATTTATGATTTTATTTTTTGTATATATTTTATAGTTTATATTATATATTTATCTAACTAAGTTTATTATTTTTTTTAGACTTACTTCTAAAAAGTAGTAGTAATAATTCTATTGTCCCCTATATATATACTAGTCTTTTAGATTTAAAAATTGGAATTTAATTTATGATTTCACTACAAGAAAAACAGGTTTTAGCGACGGAAAAATCCGTCGCTAAAAGCGAAAATTTAAATCGCTAAACGATTTACTGACGGATTACCGACGGATTTATTCCGTCGCTAAAACCCTCGTCGCTAATTTTTAACGACGAAATTTCATGTCCGTTGGTAATTTAACGACAGACCAATTCCTCGCTAATCGATTTCAAACCGTCGCTAATAATATGGATGGGACGACAAATTTATAATATTTTGCGACGGAATAATCCGTTGTTATTGTTTAGAATCCGTCGCTATAATTAAATTAAATTTTTCAATATTTTTATTTTTGATATACCAAATTACCGACAAATATTTTCGTCGCTAATTTGATATTTTTATTAAAAAAATTATATATATATATATATATATATATATATATATATATATATATATATATATTTCAACAATTACACTTTGCTCCCCTCAACTTCAAAATAAATTTAACCAATCCTTTAATTTTTATTATTCTCAAATCAATCCTTGATATTTCAACAATTACACTTTGCTCCCCTCAACTTCTCTTATACTCAAAACAATCATTACATATCATTACTTTGATCCCTAAACTTCCAAAAATACAGTTAAAGTCCTAAAAATCTTCTATTGTTAACAATATATCTGCAGGGGCTGCAACTATAAATCTATCAGCAGCTGAAGCTTAAATTTTAGGAAATGGAAACTCAGCATTACCACTTCCTCCGAGAAAAGCAGCTGCTCCACCACCTGGGCCACCCCCTCCTCCACCTAAACCTCCCGCCCCTGCCCCTCCACCACCACCCAGGATGGCTCGACCTCCGCCTAACCCACCAAATCCCAATAATCTGAAAAAACCTTCACCTCTTGGGCCACATCAGCGAGGCCGTTCTTCTTTCGGTGATGGAAATGATCAAAAGCGAAGATCCCGACGGTCAAAAGACTAAGTTGAAGCCATTTTTCGGGGACAAGGTGGCTGCTAATCCTGACCACTCAATGGTTTGGAATGAGAACATGGCTAGAAAGTAAAGCCATCTAAACATTACAATGGAGGTGGCCTTTTTGCCGGCGACGACTGCAATGAGAAGAACAAATTGCAACTTAATTATTTGATGCCAAACGAATTACATATCCCCACTTATACTAAAAATAAATAAATTACACTAACCAAGCAAGGAGAAATGCATTCTCACCACGACTCTGCTCCTCTACTTTGGCCTCTTCTAGTTTAGATTGTATTGTCCCCTATATATATACTAGTCTTTTAGATTTAAAAATTGAAATTTAATTTATGATTATTTTATTTTTTGAATATATTTTATATTTTATATTTTATATTATATATTTATCTAAATAAGTTTATTATTTTTTTAGACTTACATATATTCAAATTTAATTTTTTTAAGGTAATTTTAATAAGTTATTTTCTTATTTTAATAAAAAAAAATATGCAAAATGTGTCCTAATTAAATAATTTACATTCATTAATATTTAAAATTAAATAAATTAAAAATACATTTAATTCAAAAGAAGTCATCTCATTTCATTTCTTGAGTCAATCTAATGCAACAAATTCAGTAGTACGATTAGAGCGCAAATATTGCTCATAACTGTTAATCCGAGTCATGTATGGAGTAATCCATATAGCTGCACAATCATATCTGAAAGGAACCCACTGTGGTATGAGAGTAGGCATTGGATACCCTCCTGTCAGTGTTACTCGGACGTAATGATTATTATTAACGTATCCGATTGCAATAGCAACATGTTGATACCATGGGGACGGACTAGATCAGAGTGGTAAGTATGTCATGCTGCCTGCAATGCTTAGAACATGTAATATCACATTGTACTTTGAAGCAATAAGGACACCCATTTTAGGCATACTCATCCAATGCTCGGGAGGTGCACATCTATCAATCTCAAAGAAATTCAATGAATTATAAACATTTAACCATACTCCAACGCCAAACATCTCAGCATATTCTGCATCATAAGTGACCAACTCTTCATTTTGTTGCTTTAGTGTCCTCAAGATAGCCCGTGGTTTTACAATTTTTTTTTGTCAAATCTTTGACTATCCGAGCTTCATTCTCTGACAATTGCCTTGCATATGGATGACCTTCCAAGTTCAAAGCAGGGTCATGATTGTGTTCTTCACATATTATATTTAACCTCCATCCATCACCCTCTTGCATACATCTTCCTTCCAATTCAAATGGGCAACCAATTTTTTTGTGCAAGTATTTCTACTAGAGATTTTCTTACTTTTATATATTCCACCACGATCACATTTAAATTGAACAATAGATCCATATGGGCTATTTATTGATCTTTTGATGACAATAACATATCCAAGAGAAAATCCCACCTTGTGCACCCAATCAATCAAATTTTGCCGAGTGTTGAACACCTTAAAAATGTATTAAATTGTTAGAAATTTATAACACAACTTTTCGTTCAAACAAAAAAAAATATGAACTGTTTTTTTATTTCTCCAAAAAATAGTAGAATTTAATAACACAATTGAAAAATAGTTTTTAACTTTCTAATATATGTTTTTTTATCCCTCCCTCGAAATAAATTTTTATATTTAATTTATTTAAAATTATAAAAAAACATTAGAAAATTTAATATTAGGGTCAACTTTATTTGAATGTTAACATTTATTAAATATTTTAGGAACTCTCTCTAGAACCTATCATGCCTATTCCTTCTCCCCTCTTTTCTCTCTCCCACGTCTCTCCCATTATTTCACTCCCCCAATACCGCCACTGCCTTCTAAACTCAATTAGGGTTACGATTCTTGCGCATATATATCTCTCTTTCCCCATCCTTTATCATCCATCCCTATCCTCTTCTTCCCCACTATTCAAATTTATTGTCTCAATTTCTCTACAATTCAAAAAATAAAACATAGATTATCTTTGATTTTTCATACTCTTTAGTTAATCTCCGTTGGTGTTCTTCAATTAATTCACAGATCTCTTTGAATCTGGAATTATGTTTCTCAATTCTTGATGTGTTGTATCAGATGAGCTATGAGAAAATTCTAATTTGCTCTGGAGATGGGATCTTTTTTAGACCTTGTTCATGACGACATCTAACATTTAAGAAGTTCTGAGCTTTTGAAATTCTAAACAATTATGAATTATGAAGCGGGTGAAGATGAAATTCATTGGTATGTCAATCCACCGACTAAAATTTGATGTTAAACAATGAATCCCGACAGGTTCTGATCGCTTCTTGTTCCTCCCTTTCAATTTTTTTATTTTTGATTTTATTTAATTCAATTACCACTATTATTTTCAAGTATTTGATTTAATTTTGCAAAAATAATGTTGATTTTTGGAGGCATATGAGGAATCAAAAAGAACAAATGGGTAATTTGCGTCTGAATTTTTTTGATGCTCACTCACCTTAGAGAACTGATGCCTCTTTCAACTTTTTTTTTAATCTATTGTTTTTGTTTTTTTTAAATAATTTTTTTTAGGCTTATTTAGTTAATTGATTTTACTTTATTTTTATTCGTGTAATTAAATTTATATTGAGATGAATAATATTTTTTTAATCTATTGTTTTTGTTTTTTTTTAAATAATAACCGATTTAATTTTTAGGCTTATTTAGTTAGTTGGTTTTACTTTATTTTTATTCGTGTAATTAAATTTATATTGAGATGAATAATATTGGAATAAACACCCACCCCTCCCCTCTTAAATTAAACAAAAATTATTGTTCAAAATTTATTAATTTAAAATGAAAAAAATTAAATATTAATTTTAGAAGTGAAGGAGTACTAAAATGTTACTTGTTTAATCGACCCGGTTCATATATTAAATAATGAGTATCTTCATTAAATATTTTTTCATTAAACTGAAAAAGGGTTTTTTAGAAGATTTACACTAAAAAACTGTCAGAATTGCTCTTAAAAATTTTAAATTACTATTTTGCAAGTAGCTCAGTTTTCAAGTCCAAAAAAAAAAAAAATCTTATTCTTACAAAAAGCAATAGAGTTTTCATAAAAGTTTTGTGGTTGAATAAATAGTACTCCGTTCATCACAAAGTAAAGGCAAAATTGATATTTCAAATCATCATATTTTTGTCTAAGCTTTGGTTTTAACTATTTTTTTTACAACTTAATCATTATTCTTTAGATACGCATTTAATATCCCCAAACTAGTATTTGGTTCATTAGTTTTCTTTTATCAAGTTTAATCTACTTTTAGTTTTTTTTTTGTTTTTTTGGATAATTATCGAATATCTAACAATGATTAAAATTGCTATAGAAATAAATAAATAATTAAAATTGTAGCTTAAACAAAGTGTGATGTTTAGAATGACACAAACAAAATAAGCACACGATTGTAAAGGAAAAGGAGAGTTAATCATCAAAATACAGTAATAATTTCCTCATTGGTCGCAAATTTGTATATGACATTAACGTTGAATTCATTTTCATTTATATCACGTTGAGTTTTGTTTGCGCAAATGTCGTCCTCCTAAATAAATACATACTCCCTCCGTCCCGCCCGAAAGGGCACAAATTTTCTTTTTGGGCGTCCCATTTAAAAGGGCGCAACCCCAAAAAGGAAAGTTTTTATTATTTTTATACTCTTCCTACCCCACTCATTCTCTCTCCTACTTTACTTTTACACTCACAACATTCTCTCTCCTAACTATTCCTTCCACTCATTCTCTCTCCTATTTAATTTTTCATACTCACAACATTTAACCTTTTTTCTCTTTCTTACATCACTTTCCTTATTCATTTCTTAATTTCCGTGCTAGGAGGCAAAATTGCCCTTTCGGGCGGGACGGAGGGAGTATAAATATATACAATATAAGAATAAATCCGAGATCTATATATATTAATATTAGGAAATTGTATAGTAAGTTAAAAGCAAAACTCATTACTTGACTTTAATTCATCACTTGACTCTAATTGATCTTCACTTCATCCATTTTGAAATTTAAGTTTTAATTTTTGGCAATGTTTTGTGATAGAGAGAAAAACCTTACAAGAAATATCTGATGAAAACTATAAAATATACTCCCTCCGTCCCGGCCGAAAAGTCACAAATTTTCTTTTTGGGTGTCCCATTTAAAATGACACTTTCCCAAAAAGGAAAGTTTTTATTACTATTCCACCCACTCATTCTCTCTCCTACTTTACTTTTACACTCACAACATTCTCTCTCCTAACTATTCCTCTCACTCATTCTCTCTTCTATTTAATTTTTCATACTCACAACATTTACACTTTTTCTCTTTCCTACATCACTTTCCTTAATTTGCGTGCGAAACACAAACTTTGCCTTTTGGGCCGGGACGGAGGGAGTATATTATTTTGGCAATATTTTGAATCTAAGATTCTTCAAATTTGATCAATTAAATAAAATATTTAAATAGATGATTAAATATATGAATGCTTACAATTTTTTTTGAGAAAATAGTAAGTTTCAAATTTTGGATCTTAAAATATTTGTCGGAACACAATAAATTATTTAATTATTTATAAAATGATTATAAATATCATGAAATAAGCGTCGAAAAATAATAGACATAAAAATAACATAAAAATTGTAACCTAAAAAACTGTAAGCTAAAATTGTAAAAATTAATACATACGCCAGGTAAGAAAAAAATTTGAGGAATATGAAAAATTACCCTAACTGTGATCTCGAAAATATACATACAACAATAATAAATAAGTTATTTTCTTAAAGTCAATCATAAATAATATGAAGAGGCTTTAACCAATAAGCCTTTCAGCCAAATAAAAACAGCCAATAAGGACAGACATTATTTAAACTCGCCAAAAAGTCCCTCAATATTCCATGGACTAGAATGCCCTCACTCACCCTAACACTCACATGCGCACCTCACAGCTGGCTAAGACATAAATGTAGCCACGTTCTCTCTTTCTCTCATGCTCTCTCTCTCTTTCTTACTTTCCTCCTTTCCCTCTCTCTCTCTCTCTCTCTCTCTCTCTCTCTCTCTCTCTCTCTCTCTCTCTCTCTTTCTTTCTCTTTCTTATTTTTCTTCAAAATTTTGAAAATAAAATATTTCTAAATACGAAAATTTAAAAAATAATTCGAAATATTTTCTTTCTCTCTCCTTTTCTCTCTCTTCCTTTTTTTTCTCTTAAATTTTTAAAATACAATATCTCAAAATCTAAAAGTTGAAATAATTATCCGAAAACACTGTTTTAATCGCATCGCCTAGACGAATCAAACAAGTTTACTCATCATATATTTCAAATTTTATAAATAAAATAAAATTATTTTTCAACAACTGTGAAATAGACCTCACTGTTGTTCTATAAAAGAATGGCATAAAAATAGTGAAATCTATCACACAGATATGCACAATAACTGAGAAAGTGATCTCAACAATCATAACTGAGAAATTGACCCCACAGTTATGCACAAACAATCATAACTGAGAAATTGACCTCACAGTTGTGCAAAAACAATCATCAACAACTGATAAATAACGAGTAAACCATTTCACATTCATAAATAACTGTGAAACTGACCTCACAGTTTTAGAAGTGTGAAAAACATTTCACAGTTATTCACATCTCAACCAACAACTGTGAAATAGACCTTACTGTTATGCACAAACAATCATAATAACTGAGAAATTGACCTCACAGTTGTGCACAAACAATCAACAACTGATAAATAACGGGTAAACCAAACATACTAAGTAGCAAATTAACTGTGAAACTGGCCTCACAGTTTTAGAAGTGTGAAAAACATTTCATACTTATTCACATCGCAACCAACAACTGTGAAATAGACCTCACAGTTGTTCTATGAAATAATGACATAAAAACAATGAAATTGACCTCACAGTTATGCACAATAACTGAGAAAGTGACCTCACAATCATAACTGAGAAATTGACCTCACAGTTGTGCACAAACAATCATAACTGAGAAATTAACCTCACAGTTATGCACAAACAATCATGAATAACAGATAAATAACGGGTAAAACTAGCCTACTGAGTATTTTGTTTGAGAACTCCTAGACTATAAATACAAGTCTCAAGGCAGTTCATAGATCACGTTTTTTAGACTCAGAGTGCTGGAGTAAAACTAGCCTACTGAGTATTTTGTTTGAGAGTTCTTTTTGGTTATTTTGTCATTCTCTTAGTTTCTATTTTGTAATCGGTTCAGAAGTTATTTAATAAGAGAAGATTTATTGTCTACAGCATATTGATGTAGATAAGTGTTAAACAATTGTTTATTTCTTTTATATTTATTTTCCGCTGAAATTCTCTGTTGTGCTAGTGCTGGTGCGATTGCATCAGGACTCACATCAGCTATTTTCGTGTTCCTGTGCACTTCCTAGCCGCTCCATTTCTTTCAGGCAAGAATTACCTATAAGCCCAAAGCCGCAAACAACACACATTAATTAAATCTCAGATGAAAATAATTAAATCACAGATCAAATTAATCAAGTGAATTCATGAAATAGATAGACATCGTATTGTTCAGTGAGTTCATGTAACCGGCGCTTGAGAGGGGAAAGAAGAAATGAACGTGGGTTGTATGAGGAGTAATTCGAAAGTTTCTCTGTGTTCGCAAAACGAAACCCTTGATTTGGATGGCGGTTATGAACGGCCGGTGAGTGTGAACGTGGGTTAGGTAAATGATTTTAGGTCGTTGGATCAGATTTTCAGCTTTTAATCCTAGCCACCACTTATATCAGGGCTAAGAGGTAGTTAAAACACCCCTCTATTGTATTATAGATGAGTACGTAACTAATGGAGCCATCATTCATGAACCGAGCTAGAATGACTGCTGCACGAAATAAGGCCACATTCTATTTTTAGTTGCTGATTACAACCATTATTGATATCAGTTATATTTCATAGGGTCCTACTATTTGCACATTTTTTTAATTAAAATAATGTGCAAATAACCTAGATATCCTAAATCAACATTGTTAATTGTGAAAAGTTATCATTAATCAATAATGAAGCTTTTTCTTTATTTTTTTAGCGTTTGGCTTTTTCAACCTAATCTTCTAAAAAGTAGTAGTAATAATTATATTGTCCCATATATATATATACTAGTCTTTTAGATTTAAAAATTAGAGTATAATTTATGATTTTATTTTTTGTATATATTTTATAGTTTATATTATATATTTATCTAACTAAGTTTATTATTTTTTTTAGACTTACTTCTAAAAAGTAGTAGTAATAATTCTATTGTCCCCTATATATATACTAGTCTTTTAGATTTAAAAATTGGAATTTAATTTATGATTTCACTACAAGAAAAACAGATTTTAGCGACGGAAAAATTCGTCGCTAAAAGCAAAAATTTCGTCGCTAAACGATTTACTGACGGATTACCGACGGATTTATTCCGTCGCTAAAACCCTCGTCGCTAATTTTTAACGACGAAATTTCATGTCCGTTGGTAATTTAACGACAGACCAATTCCTCGCTAATCGATTTCAAACCGTCGCTAATAATATGGATGGGACGACAAATTTATAATATTTTGCGACGGAATAATCCGTTGTTATTGTTTAGAATCCGTCGCTATAATTAAATTAAATTTTTCAATATTTTTATTTTTGATATACCAAATTACCGACAAATATTTTCGTCGCTAATTTGATATTTTTTATTAAAAAAATTATATATATATATATATATATATATATATATATATATATATATATATATATATATATATATATATATATATATATATATATATATATATATATATATATTTCAACAATTACACTTTGCTCCCCTCAACTTCAAAATAAATTTAACCAATCCTTTAATTTTTATTATTCTCAAATCAATCCTTGATATTTCAACAATTACACTTTGCTCCCCTCAACTTCTCTTATACTCAAAACAATCATTACATATCATTACTTTGATCCCTAAACTTCCAAAAATACAGTTAAAGTCCTAAAAATCTTCTATTGTTAACAATATATCTGCGAGTACTTGCAACTATAAATCTATCAAGTGAAGCTTAAATTTTAGGAAATGGAAACTTCGGCATTACCACTTCCTCCGAGAAAAGCGGTGCTCCACCACAGGGCCACCCCCTCCTCCACCTAAACCTCCCGCCCCTGCCCCTGCCCCTCCACCACCACCCAGGATGGCTCGACCTCCGCCTAACCCACCAAATCCCAATAATCTGAAAAAACCTTCACCTCTTGGGCCACATCAGCGAGGCCGTTCTTCTTTCGGTGATGGAAATGATCAAAAGCGAAGATCCCGACGGTCAAAAGACTAAGTTGAAGCCATTTTTCGGGGACAAGGTGGCTGCTAATCCTGACCACTCAATGGTTTGGAATGAGAATATGGCTGGAAAGTAAAGCCATCTAAACATTACAATGGAGGTGGTTGTTTTGCCGGCGACGACTGCATTGAGAAGAACAAATTGCAACTTAATTATTTGACGCCAAACGAATTACATATCCCCACTCATACTAAAAATAAATAAATTACACTAACTAAGCAAGGAGAAATGCATTCTCACCACGACTCTGCTCCTCTAATTTGGCCTCTTCTAGTTTAGATTGTATTATCCCCTATATATATACTAGTCTTTTAGATTTAAAAATTGAAATTTAATTTATGATTATTTTAATTTTTGAATATATTTTATATTTTATAGTTTATATTATATATTTATCTAAATAAGTTTATTATTTTTTTAGACTTACAGATATTCAAATTTAATTTTTTTAAGGTAATTTTAATAAGTTTTTTTCTTATTTTAATAAAAAAATTATGCAAAATGTGTCCTAATTAAATAATTTACATTCATTAATATTTAAAATTAAAGAAATTAAAAATTCGTTTAATTCAAAAGAAGTCATCTCATTTCATTTCTTGAGTCAATCTAATACAACAAATTCAGTAGTATGATTAGAGCGCAAATATTGCTCATAACTGTTAATCCGAGTCATGTATGGAGTAACCCATGCAGCTGCACAATCATATCTGAAATGAACCCACTGTGGTATGAGAGTAGGCATTGGATACCCTCCTGTCAGTAGTATTACTTGGACGTAATGATTATTATTAACGTATCCGATTGCAATAGCAACATGTTAATACCATGAGGGCGGACTAGATCGGAGTGGTAAGTACGTCATGCTGCCTGCAATGCTTAAAACATGTAATATCACATTGTACTTTGAAGCAATAAGGACACCCATTTCAGGCATACTCATCCAATGCTCGGGAGGTGCACATCTATCAATCTCAAAGAAATTCAATGAATTATAAACATTTAACCATACTCCAACGCCAAACATCTCAGCATATTCTGCATCATAAGTGACCAACTCTTCATTTTGTTGCTTTAGTGTCCTCAAGATAGCCCGTGATTTTACAATTTTTTTTGTCAAATCTTTGACTATCCAAGCTTCATTCTCTGACAATCACCTTGCATATGGATGACCTTCCAAGTTCAAAGCAGGGTCATGATTGTGTTCTTCACATATTATATTTAACCTCCATCCATCACCCTCTTGCATACATCTTCCTTCCAATTCAAATGGGCAACCAATTTTTTTGTGCAAGTATTTCTACTAGAGATTTTCTTACTTTTATATATTCCACCACGATCACATTTAAATTGAACAATAGATCCATATGGGCTATTTATTGATCTTTTGATGACAATAACATATCCAAGAGAAAATCCCACCTTGTGCACCCAATCAATCAAATTTTGCCGAGTGTTGAACACCTTAAAAATGTATTAAATTGTTAAAAATTTATAACACAACTTTTCGTTCAAACAAAAAAATATGAACTGTTTTTTTATTTCTCCAAAAAATAGTAGAATTTAATAACACAATTGAAAAATAGTTTTTAACTTTCTAATATATGTTTTTTTATCCCTCCCTCGAAATAAATTTTTATATTTAATTTATTTAAAATTATAAAAAAACATTAGAAAATTTAATATTAGGGTCAACTTTATTTGAATGTTAACATTTATTAAATATTTAGGAACTCTCTCTAGAACCTATCATGCCTATTCCTTCTCCCCTCTTTTCTCTCTCCCACGTCTCTCCCATTATTTCACTCCCCCAATACCGCCACTGCCTTCTAAACTCAATTAGGGTTACGATTCTTGCGCATATATATCTCTCTTTCCCCATCCTTTATCATCCATCCCTATCCTCTTCTTCCCCACTATTCAAATTTATTGTCTCAATTTCTCTACAATTCAAAAAATAAAACATAGATTATCTTTGATTTTTCATACTCTTTAGTTAATCTCCGTTGGTGTTCTTCAATTAATTCACAGATCTCTTTGAATCTGGAATTATGTTTCTCAATTCTTGATGTGTTGTATCAGATGAGCTATGAGAAAATTCTAATTTGCTCTGGAGATGGGATCTTTTTTAGACCTTGTTCATGACGACATCTAACATTTAAGAAGTTGAGCTTTTGAAATT
Source organism: Adenophora triphylla var. japonica (assembly GCA_022495995.1). Taxonomy (NCBI): domain Eukaryota; kingdom Viridiplantae; phylum Streptophyta; class Magnoliopsida; order Asterales; family Campanulaceae; genus Adenophora; species Adenophora triphylla. The sequence goes on along the minus strand of JAFEMH010001228.1, from coordinate 167,654 downwards.
CTAAACAATTATGAATTATGAAGCGGGCGAAAATGAAATTCATTGGTCTGTCAATCTACTGACTAAAATTTGATGTTAAACAATGATTCCCGACAGGTTTTGATCGCTTCTTGTTTCTCCCTTTCAATTTATTTTATTTCTTAATTTATTTAATTCAATTATCACTGTTATTTTCAAGTATTTGATTTAATTTTGCAAAAACAAAAAAATGTTGATCTTTGGAGGCATATGAGGAATCAAAAAGAACAAATGGGTAATTTGTGTTTGTATTTTTTTTTGATGCTCACTCACCTTAGAGAACTGATGCCTCTTTCAACTTTTTTTTTAATCTATTGTTTTTGTTTTTTTAAATAATTTTTTTAGGCTTATTTAGTTAATTGATTTTACTTTATTTTTATTCGTGTAATTAAATTTATATTGAGATGAATAATATTTTTTAATCTATTGTTTTTGTTTTTTAAAATATTAACTGATTTAATTTTTAGGCTTATTTAGTTAATTGGTTTTACTTTATTTTTATTCGTGTAGTTAAATTTATATTGAGACGAATAATATTGGAATAAACACTCACCCCTCCCCTCTTAGATTAAACAAAAATTATTGTTCAAAATTTATTAATTTAAAATGAAAAAATTAAATATTAATTTTAGAAGTGAAGGAGTACTAAAATGTTACTTGTTTAATCGACCGGTTCATATATTAAATAATGAGTATCTTCATTAAATATTTTTTCATTAAACCGAAAAAGGGTTTTTTAGAAGATTTACACTAAAAAGCTGTCGAATTGCTCTTAAAAATTTTAAATTACTATTTTGCAAGTAGCTCGGTTTTCAAGTCCAAAAAAAAAAAAAAAGAATCTTATTCTTACAAAAAGCAATAGAGTTTTCATAAAAGTTTTGTGGTTGAATAAATAGTACTCCGTTCATCACAAAGTAAAGGCAAAATTGATATTTCAAATCATCATATTTTTGTCTAAGCTTTGGTTTTAACTATTTTTTTTACAACTTAATCATTATTCTTTAGATACGCATTTAATATCCCCAAACTAGTATTTGGTTCATTTGTTTTCTTTTATCAAGTTTAATCTACTTTTAGTTTTTTTTTTTTTTTTTTTTGGATAATTATCGAATATCTAACAATGCTTAAAATTGCTATAGAAATAAATAAATAATTAAAATTGTAGCTTAAACAAAGTGTGATATTTAGAATGACACAAACAAAATAAGCACATGATTGTAAAGGAAAATGAGAGTTAATCATCAAAATACAGTAATAATTTCCTCATTGGTCGCAAATTTGTATATGACATTAACGTTGAATTCATTTTCATTTATATCACGTTGAGTTTTGTTTGCGCAAATGTCGTCCTCCTAAATAAATACATACTCCCTCCGTCCCGCCCGAAAGGGCACAAATTTCCTTTTTGGGCGTCCCATTTAAAAGGGCGCAACCCCAAAAAGGAAAGTTTTTATTATTTTTATACTCTTCCTACCCCACTCATTCTCTCTCCTACTTTACTTTTACACTCACAACATTCTCTCTCCTAACTATTCCTTCCACTCATTCTCTCTCCTATTTAATTTTTCATACTCACAACATTTAACCTTTTTCTCTTTCTTACATCACTTTCCTTATTCATTTCTTAATTTCCGTGCTAGGAGGCAAAATTGCCCTTTCGGGCGGGACGGAGGGAGTATAAATATATACAATATAAGAATAAATCCGAGATCTATATATATTAATATTAGGAAATTGTATAGTAAGTTAAAAGCAAAACTCATTACTTGACTTTAATTCATCACTTGACTCTAATTGATCTTCACTTCATCCATTTTGAAATTTAAGTTTTAATTTTTGGCAATGTTTTGTGATAGAGAGAAAAACCTTACAAGAAATATCTGATGAAAACTATAAAATATACTCCCTCCGTCCCGGCCGAAAAGTCACAAATTTTCTTTTTGGGTGTCCCATTTAAAATGACACTTTCCCAAAAAGGAAAGTTTTTATTACTATTCCACCCACTCATTCTCTCTCCTACTTTACTTTTACACTCACAACATTCTCTCTCCTAACTATTCCTCTCACTCATTCTCTCTTCTATTTAATTTTTCATACTCACAACATTTACACTTTTTCTCTTTCCTACATCACTTTCCTTAATTTGCGTGCGAAACACAAACTTTGCCTTTTGGGCCGGGACGGAGGGAGTATATTATTTTGGCAATATTTTGAATCTAAGATTCTTCAAATTTGATCAATTAAATAAAATATTTAAATAGATGATTAAATATATGAATGCTTACAATTTTTTTTGAGAAAATAGTAAGTTTCAAATTTTGGATCTTAAAATATTTGTCGGAACACAATAAATTATTTAATTATTTATAAAATGATTATAAATATCATGAAATAAGCGTCGAAAAATAATAGACATAAAAATAACATAAAAATTGTAACCTAAAAAACTGTAAGCTAAAATTGTAAAAATTAATACATACGCCAGGTAAGAAAAAAATTTGAGGAATATGAAAAATTACCCTAACTGTGATCTCGAAAATATACATACAACAATAATAAATAAGTTATTTTCTTAAAGTCAATCATAAATAATATGAAGAGGCTTTAACCAATAAGCCTTTCAGCCAAATAAAAACAGCCAATAAGGACAGACATTATTTAAACTCGCCAAAAAGTCCCTCAATATTCCATGGACTAGAATGCCCTCACTCACCCTAACACTCACATGCGCACCTCACAGCTGGCTAAGACATAAATGTAGCCACGTTCTCTCTTTCTCTCATGCTCTCTCTCTCTTTCTTACTTTCTCTCTCTCTCTCTCTCTCTCTCTCTCTCTCTCTCTCTCTCTCTCTCTCTCTCTCTCTCTTTCTTTCTCTTTCTTATTTTTTTCTTCAAAATTTTGAAAATAAAATATTTCTAAATCTGAAAATTTAAAAAATAATTCGAAATATTTTCTTTCTCTCTCCTTTTCTCTCTCTTCCTTTTTTTTCTCTTAAATTTTTAAAATACAATATCTCAAAATCTAAAAGTTGAAATAATTATCCGAAAACACTGTTTTAATCGCATCGCCTAGACGAATCAAACAAGTTTACTCATCATATATTTCAAATTTTATAAATAAAATAAAATTATTTTTCAACAACTGTGAAATAGACCTCACTGTTGTTCTATAAAAGAATGGCATAAAAATAGTGAAATCTATCACACAGATATGCACAATAACTGAGAAAGTGATCTCAACAATCATAACTGAGAAATTGACCCCACAGTTATGCACAAACAATCATAACTGAGAAATTGACCTCACAGTTGTGCAAAAACAATCATCAACAACTGATAAATAACGAGTAAACCATTTCACATTCATAAATAACTGTGAAACTGACCTCCCAGTTTTAGAAGTGTGAAAAACATTTCTGATTATTCACATCTCAACCAACAACTGTGAAATAGACCTTACTGTTATGCACAAACAATCATAATAACTGAGAAATTGACCTCACAGTTGTGCACAAACAATCAACAACTGATAAATAACGGGTAAACCAAACATACTAAGTAGCAAATTAACTGTGAAACTGGCCTCACAGTTTTAGAAGTGTGAAAAACATTTCATACTTATTCACATCGCAACCAACAACTGTGAAATAGACCTCACAGTTGTTCTATGAAATAATGACATAAAAACAATGAAATTGACCTCACAGTTATGCACAATAACTGAGAAAGTGACCTCACAATCATAACTGAGAAATTGACCTCACAGTTGTGCACAAACAATCATAACTGAGAAATTAACCTCACAGTTATGCACAAACAATCATGAATAACAGATAAATAACGGGTAAAACACACATACTAAGTAGCAAAATAACTGTGAAATTAACCTCACAGTTCTCAGTTTAGAAAGATCAAAAACCAGACAACAGCTTCAAAATTTGTTCTGTGTGTGTTCTAATGTTGGTGGTCATTAAGTTTGACCAAAGGCAGATGTGGAGAGATGGATAGAAAACACATACCAATGTTTGTGAGCAAGAGTCAGGATCAAAGAGCTTGAAAAATGCAAGTATCATACTAGGCACTGCCATTGTTGAATATCTTCTTCCAACCCTAATTAACCAAGTTCTGTATAAATGATGTTTAGGTATAAGCTTTTAACATCAGAGAAGCTACAAGGCAAGTGCCTTTGTTCTGTCAATAGCTACATATTTTTACTCTTCACTTAACAACATGTGTACTTCAATCCAGGCCAAAATAAGTATTTGAAACATTTCAAGTTTAAAGAGAAATAGGAAAGAAAAACTCAACTAGGAGTACAATTCATTGGCAACCAATATATGATTTCCGATAACTGTATAACACTGTTCTATTGGCCGATGAGGGCGCCACGAATGTTGGAGTACAAGTCAAAAAGAGAATATTGTCGTAGGTTAGCCACCTCATACCATGAATTAAGCACATTTTCGTTCTTGTCTGTGTCGGAGAAAGTCAACTGTATGTTAAGGTTGCAGTCAACCGAACCCCCGCTGCTCTTGCACTTAGACGATGGTATTGCACAATCTTGGTTGTTTAGGCAAACAGAGGATTTATCAGAACATGAATCACACCCAAATTTCTTCCAGAACAAATTTTGAAGCGTACCCTTCTGAAACTCTAGTACCTGTAGAAAATAGGTAATTTTTGCTCAATTGTATACTAAAGCATCAATTAGAAACGAGAGATAGAGATGAGTTATATGGAAAATGGTCTTACCAGAGTGAAACTTGTTATGGCATGTGTATAATCAGAAACAAGCGTAGGGAGTGATCTTGCAGCATATTGTCGTCCAGCAAACGCAACCATATACCCACCAGTCATACTCTGACAAAGGTACTCACATTAGAACACTGCATCATAACATATCATATCCAAAATAATCTTGACCCCCTTTAAAAAAAATCTGGCTTTGCCACAACATTAGAACACACACACAGACACACACATAAGATCGCCCCAACACATAAGATCAAAAAGATACACCCATTTCACTTCACTCAGGCATTTCATCAAACAGTAATGAAGCACTTGACAACATTTCAATTCTTAACCAGAATGAGAGGATAGAGAAGATCTTTTGGTGAGAATTACTCGCTAATCGCTTCCTCCCGCCTTCGAAAGACAAATCCGAACAACAGCTTTCCGTCTAGGTTTTTTTGATTGGTGAGGAAGTTGGGTTTTCAAAGTTGCGGATTCTACGTTGAAACCCAATTGAGATTTGTAGGAACGAAGCTGTTGAGTCAAGTCCACCAATTTTCAGAACCTCCATTGGAATCCATAAACGAAGGACGCTATTGAAGAAGTCGGGGAGAGAGATGGAGTGCGTTTGCTCTGAGATGGGGAGATGAGGGTAGTTTTGTCATTTAAAGTTATTATAAAGAGGACATGGACTCTACGGGGGTTTCGATTACAACACAGGGATCCTAAGGTAGAATTCGAAATGTAATATTTTTATTGGCAAATTCCACCCCATCTCAAGGATTTATTGGTAAAAAACCCTAATATGAAATAAGTGAAGAAACTAAAAAAAATCAAGTAATTAAAAATTAATTCAAAAAAAGAAAGTAAATGCTTCTTAAAATACCCAAATTGAAGGCTTGATATGCTCAAAATGACGTATAAATTGTTATTGGTTGATTCAATAACCTAATCTGAGAAATACAACAAGATTTTTTCTTGAAACCCAATGAATGCTAACAGTCATTTAACTCAGTCATTTAAAATTGCCTCTATGTAGAGCGGTTTGTGATACTGATGAGAACAAGTGTATATCATTTGAGTTTTGTGATTTATACGGTGAAATTTATGATAGATACAACAACAACAACAAAGCCTTACTCCCAAAATAATTTGGAGTCGACTAACATGAATTCTCATATGTCATCGTGAAAAAAATAAAAAATAAAAAATAAAAAATAAATAAATAAATAACAAATAAATAAATAAATAAATAAATAAACAAATAAAAATTTATGATAGATAGTGAGATAAAATGATGGATGAAAACTTCATAATATATGTGCGAGAGAGAAATATACAGTGGTGTTGAGGATTGTGTTTATTGCCTCAACAGATGTTGGACTCACTTATCGGACCTTTTAATATTTCGAATATTTGCAATCCACTTGAGCTTATGAATAAATAGTCAATTGTTTAAACAAAATTAAATATTTTTACAAAACATTAAAATTCGTAACTAATGATTAATTAGTAAACCCATTTATTTAAATTAAAATAATTTCTTAATTATAATAGTCCCTATAAACTATAAAATAAAATATATTTAACTTTTTTGTAAATATTTATTAAAAGCTCATGTGGGATGAATGAATGAAGTATTATTTTTATCATTCATTTATAATTTTTTTCACATTTTTTGGTCAACTGAATCAATTTTTAACCATGATTTTATGAGTATCTAGATATTTCTATTTAATTTAAAAAATTGTTATTGCTTCACCATTAGAAATACTATCAATAACAATTTTTAGAATTGCATAGAGATATCTAGATATTCATAAAATCATGATCAAAAATTGATTCAGTTGAACAAAAAGGTCAAATTGTGCGAATTGTAGCGGGACGGAGGGAGTATTTGCTTAAAAATTAACTTTGTTTAAAATAGTTTCGCCGCCCGTGCGATTAAGGCATTGATATTAGCACTAATTTATTACAAAGGAGCGAGTAGTATTGCGATAAGACAACAATATAAATAGATGTGGGAGCTTGAAGGTCTTTGCACAGCCGCCATAACTAAACAAGATGACTACCCCTTCACTAGAAACCCCATTCCTTCCCAAACCTGAGTCAACTCACCATGAAACTGCTTCCTCAACCTTAGATGACCTTATGGAAACCATTGTCGGAGAAAGTTTAGGCTACCCTCAACTCTTCCAATCCCTACTCATCATTTTCGGTTGGTTCTTTGATTCCCAACAAGTCTTCATCACTGTCTTCTCTGATGCAGTGCCATCCTGGCACTGCACCGATGAACTCAATTGCCACGTATCAAACTCCAACATATGTGAGCTGTCCCCGTCATCATGGGCGTGGGACAAGCCGGCATACACGTCAACCATATCCGAGTGGTCCCTACAGTGTGGCAGCTCCTTCCTCTCGGGGCTGCCGACGTCTTCGTTCTTTGCAGGGTGCTTATTCGGTGGATTCGCCCTCGCCTCACTCGCTGACTCAGTGGGTCGGAAGAACTCGTTACTCATCGCGTGCTTGCTTATGTCCGTCCCCACGTTTCTTGCTGCTTTCTCCCCGAATATTTGGGTCTACACAGCCTTGAAATTTATTACTGGCTTTGGCCGTGCAGCCATGGGGTCCACCATCCTAGTACTACCCTCAGAAATCCTGGGGAGACACTGGCGAAGCAAAGTGGGGCTCGCAGGTTTCAATTTTTTCACACTCGGGTTTTTATCATTACCAGGAATCGCTTATATGAGTAGAAACTATTCGTGGAGAATTATATATCTAAGCACATCAATCCCAACAATTTTCTACTCCATACTAATCTATATTTTCGTCTCCGAGTCTCCGAGATGGCTAATACTCCAAGGTCGGGAAGATGAAGCAATTGATATACTAAAAAAATTGGCATCACCAGAATGCAAAATTACCTTAAACAAGAGCTTAATAACCACCTTAGTATCTCCAAACGAAAACCGTAGAGAACATTTCCTCACTTCAATCAAATTACTGTTAAAAACCAGATGGGCATTTCAAAGACTTCTAGTTGGTATGGTTGTAGGATTTTGCAGTGGAGCAGCTTATTATGGCATGCCACAAAATCTAGGCAATTTGACAGCAAACCTCTACTTAAGTGTTGCACTCAATGCATTGATGGAAGTACCTGCAAACTGTCTGGCCTTGTTCTTGATTGGTAAATGGACCACGAGAAGGTTGCTATGTTTCATGAGCATAGCAGGTGGTGTGTGCAGTATAATATATGCTATTTTGGGTGATCATTATTCAAAGATGGTGGAAGTTGGATTGGAACTAGCTTCATTTTCAAGTGCAACAATGGTGTTTGGGCTGTTACTCGTATTCGGATTAGAGTTGTTTCCGACATGTGTGAGGAACTCAGCTATGATGTTATTGAGGCAATCTGCAGTGATTGGGGGCGTTTTTGGTCCAATATTGATTGCTTTAGGTAAACATAGTACGCTTGTTTCGTATGGAGTGTTTGGAGTTCTTCTATTGGTGTGTGGAATTTTTGTGTTTTATTTGCCAGAGACTAAGAAAAATGCTGCATTTTGTGATACCATGAATGAGCAAGAGGACATGGAGAAGGCAGCGGTATTGAATGTGACTAGCTATGTGTAAGGTATAGTGGATCAATATAATTAAAATGTAAAGTGTATGTATCTTTGTATAAATATAAATATATGGAGAATCAAATACGCAAAGCACGCACGTTGAAACATGTAAAGTGTGTACGAATGAAATTAAAGTCAAAAGTACAGTCGAGTATACCGCTAATTGAATCTCCCTGATGTCGTCATGCTTTTTAATGATGATGTCAGGAGCTTGTTTGATTGAATTTAAAGAACAGGTCCAAGTAGTAATCAATATAAGAAGAAATGAAACATGAAATCAAGACAACTTACGAAAAAATAACTTTAATGTATAGCTAAAATACAAACATGAAAAGCACACAAAAATCATGAAAAACCGATACAGAAGGAAGTAGAGGATGGAGCTAATAAGACCATACATAAATTCTGGAAACGGTAAACACTTAGCTTCCAACACAGAGGTCATATATAGTGTTGAAGCCTTCAAGGGTGTGGGAGGGATGGTAATGGTAAGTCCTTGGGCAAGGAAGGGGTGGTTGGCAAAGTGGGGTTGGGCAGTTTAGGGAAATCAGGTAGATGAGGCAAATCCGGGAAATGAGGCAACGGAGGCTGTTCCACCTTAGGCAAATGAAATGGTGGAAGCTTCGTCTCCAATAGGTCACGTGCCTCAACAATCATTTTCTCATTATTCATTGACGAGAAAGCAACAACTATGAGCACTGCTAGAAAGCAGAGGATGTATGAACGTGCCATTGTTGCAATTCTAAAGCCGATTTGCAGCTGATGAGAGACGAAAAAAGAAGAAAAGGTTGTCTTGTTGATGAGGAAATGGTGTAGATATTGATATGATTTTATAGGCGTGGGATGCGGGATATGGGAAATTGAGGGGGAGTTGGTAGGAAAATGAGATGACAATATTATGTTAGTTCAACTTCATATCCATGTGTCCTCAATTAAATTGCATATCTGATGGAATTGTCAAGCTCCTAATAGTAATCTTCAACACTTACTGTTGCTTCAGAAGTTTAAATTCAGCTAGCCAACTACTTTTCAGATCCAGACCCCATCAGCATGCAAAACACCTGAAAGTGAATGAATAAAACCATGTGTTTCGACTTATGATTCATCCTTGGACCATCTTTTTCTTTTTGGGACGGGGGAGTATATATTTCAGAGAAGAATGGCTCTTACTTAGGGTGAATCAAGAAGTAGAAACGAGGACATTTGATCATCAACCCAATGTACCAGTAAAATGTAACTCCGACAAACTTACTTGGATCAGACATAAGTATTGTAAGAACAAACCAAAAAAGAAAGTGTGACTTTTATTATGGGACGGACGTAGTATAAGAAGAAATGAAATATGAAATCAAGCCAACTTACCCAAAAGAACTTTAGCTAGCTGAAGTACAAACATGAAAATCACACAAATAAACATCATAAAAAAAACAGTACAGAAGAAAGTAGATGGAGCTAAAAAGCACAGTGCCACTTGGAGATTCATTGGATACAACTTCAAATGTACTAGATTCATATCTCAGGGTACAACAAGTAATAGCTGCAGAAAAATGAAATGTAGGAAAATGTCAGAAGCAAGATTTGAACCCACGCCTCTTACATAAGACCAGAACTTGAGTCCGGCGCCTTAAACCACTCGACCATCCTAACTTTACAACTTTCTGACATCTAATCTAATTCACAATAATTCAAACATTTAATTAGTTTTTTTTTTTTTTTATCTCCATTCAGAAACTGCATATACACAAAACTATACCCTCTTCATCCCGAAATAATCTTTTCAATTTTTTGTCGTTAACAAAAATGTATTTTGAACACTAATTCTAGATTGATTTAATTATCCTAATGAAAACTTAAACCTTGTCACTATTTTCAATCTTTTCAATTTTTTGTCGTTAAATTATTGGGCCATTTCCCCGTTGCTCTTTCTGAATTTCTCTATCAATAATGAAATTTACGCATTTTAGTTTTTTTTTATATATATATTTCTAGTTAATAGGTCCCCACCCCTCTTTTTTTTTTTTTGTGATTAGTCTATTTTACAAATCTTTCTACACCAATAACTCACCTCTTGGTCTTTCCCATTAGTTATGTCACTATTTTCCTCCAACTTCTTCGACCATAAACTGAGAATAGAGTGCTGATAATAGAATAAAGGCCCACTTTCTCTAGGGCCCCTCATGTGAGATTTAAACCCATTTTAAGAAATGACCTTTTAGTAATTCCTCACACACCCCTCATTGTTAAAAGACAAATATATCCTTATTATTGTTTTGTACGCGATGTACGTTCATTCCAGGGGACTGGACCAATTTTCAAAACAGAAAATTATACTTTAGTCACTGAAACATTGGAAATTAAATATTGATCACTAGACATTCAAGTATTTTAAATCAGTCATTAGATTCAGAATAGTTTCAATTTAATTTTTTCAACCAAAAAAAATTAAAAAAATTCAATATTAACGACGAATTAATCTCATAATTTACACATTTACAACACTTATATGTTCTCTTATAATTGACTTATAAATCAAAATTTTCAACCAAAAAAAAAATCAAAAATTTCAATAATAACAACGAATTACTCTCATAATTTATACATTTACAACTCTTATAATTATAAGACTACTTTGTCTTTTATAATTAACTTATAAGACAATTTTTTCAACCGAAAAAATCAAAATTTTCAATAATAACAACGAATTACCCTCATAATAACAACGAATTACTCTTATAATTGACTTATAAGACAATTAACTTATAAGACTACTTTAAAAAGTCTTATAAGTAACATATAAGACTTTTTAAAAAAGTCTTTATATAAGTAACATATAAGACTTTTTAAAAAGTCTTATAAGTAACTTATAAGACTTTTTAAAAAGTCTTATACGTTACTTATAAGACCTATTTGAACATTGAGAACTATGTTGTAAAAAAGTCTTATAAGTAGTAACTTATAAGACTTTTTTTAATAAGTCTTTTTACTTATAAGACTACTTTAAAAAGTCTTACAAGTAACATATAAGACTTTTTAAAAAAAGTCTTTATATAAGTAACATATAAGACTTTTTAAAAAGTCTTATAAGTAACTTATAAGACCTTTAAAAAGTCTTATACGTTACTTATAAGACCTATTTGAACATTGAGAACTATGTTGTAAAAAAGTCTTATAAGTAGTAACTTATAAGACTTTTTTTAATAAGTCTTTTTACTTATAAGACTACTTTAAAAAGTCTTATAAGTAACATATAAGACTTTTTAATTTTTTTTTATATAAGTAACATATAAGACTTTTTAAAAAGTCTTATAAGTAAAAGACTTATTAAAAGAGTCTTATAAGTTACTTATAAGACTTTTAAAAAGTCTTTATATAAGTAAAAGACTTATTAAAAAAGTCTTATAAGTAACATATAAGACTTTTAGTCTTATAAGTAACATATAAGACTTTTTTAGTAAGTCATAAAATGTTACTTATAAGACTGTTTTGTCAAGCGACTTGAACCCAAGTCTCAATCTTCAAAGTAGAGCATGACCCACCAACCATCTAATCACAAGGACTTGAGATCGACCCACCAATTCAAGAAACCCCATCTAATTTTGTCATATCAAGGAAAATAAATACTCCATCCGTCCCGTCCCTAAATGAATCTCGAAAAACATTTCAAATTTGTTGTTGATCAAGATCAAATATGAATTTTTTTTGATATTCATTTTTGGAAGGAGAAGCATTAGAATAGTGGAACCTAATATGCCAATATGACCCATTTTGCACCATCTTCAAATGGTAAGTTCTTGAGCACCCAAAAACTAAATGAAGAGAATTTCTACAAAGCTCTGTTTTTTAACTTATGATTTGTTCCACTAAATAAACAAATCAAAATTCCCCTCTATACAACACCTCCATAGCTGAAAGTAACACTTGTCACAAAAAGAAAATATATCAAGATAAGGGAATCTCTAATAAAGTTCCCCTTTTCTTGGCATCACGTATCTAGCTCGCAGACCTCAAAGAGAGAAAAAGAACTAGGAAAATACCAATGGATACTAGTAGCAGTAGCAAGGAAATTAGGAAATACAAAGTGTTGATGTTGCCATGGCTAGCTCATGTTCATGTGAGCCCTTCCGTTGAATTAGCCAAACAACTCTCTCAATCAAACTTTCATGTCTACATTTGCACGACACCCGTCATTCTCGAAACCATCAAGGAAAAATTAATCGAGGCTTCAATTGAGCCGATTAAACTTTACCTTCCTCCCAACCCTAACTTCCCACCCAACCTCCACACAGCCAAAGGCCTCCCACTCAAACTACAACCCATCCTCATTCAATCTTCAGGTCCTGTGGACCAAATTTCTCCTATGATCCTTTATGACTTCCGGCCGGACTTGATTTTGTATGACATTTTTTCCCAGTGGGTTCCACCCCTCTCTTCCGCTCTAGGCATCCCAGCTGTTCTTACAGTTACTACCAGTGCCACGGCGATTTTCAAGGGCCTGTTGTTCAAACGTCCGGGTAAAGTTACAGAATTCCATTTCCCTGACATTTATCACTGTTGCAGCTATATGAGATGGGGAAAGACCAAGATGGAGAGGCTCGCCGGAGAAGATGAAGAGGCTCGCCGGAGAAGATGTAGATTTAACCGGAATGTAAATTTGGCCGGAGATATTGTAGATCTAGCCTTTTATGGTCATAGATTTGGCGAAATGGAGGCGAAATGGATGGAGATCCAGAAAAACGGAGATCGCCGGTCGTCGGACGGAGATGATGATGAAGGCGCCGGAGAGAGTTTGGAGAAAGAGAGAAACTCTGTGTGTGTGTGTGTGTTTAGAGAGAGAACGGTAAGAAATAAAAAATGGGAGGGGAAAGGAAATGACGTGACGAGATGGAGGATAGGAGGAGCTGGGGGTGTCGGGGGAATTTTAAAATGGGGATAACTCTTTATTTGGGATTTAAAAAAAAGTTTTCTTTAAGGGGAAAAAAATCTGGGCATAGGGGTCCTAGAGGAATTTTTCCTAGAATAAAAGATTATTAGATTGAAGTCAGTTAATACATGATGAGAGAGATATATGATATGAATGACTCAATTTTATTAATAACCAGAAATAAATATTTATAAAATAGAAATAGAAGTGTTTTCTAATCTATTTTAGATATATCAAATAAGAAAACTATAGAATAGTAATCATATTAGAAAAGTATATAATACAAGATTTAGGAGAATCTTTAATAATAAAATATATACAAATATATTTCTTATATACCCCCGCAAGATGGATGATTATTAGAGAAGTCCAATCTTGAATAGTGATAAGATGAACTTGGGCGACCGCCCAGGTCAAGTGGGCGACCGCCCAGCTTCGTAATTCTGACGGGATTTAGCTTTCCTAATTCAAAAAAACATAGTTTTAGGCTTAGATATTTTATTTGTGGTATGACTCTTTTCCTTATTCATTGTAACCTATATATTGAGAAGTTGATTAATGAAAAACACAAGTTTTGGAAAAACCCTAAATTGAATTCCTACATGGTATCAGAGCGACATCATACACAAGTCTAAATTCATGGCGGGGAACGATGCTATCATCGATAATCCTTCTAAAATCAAATATAATACTCCCTTTTACCTAGGTCCTCAGGATAGGCCAGACAATTTTATTACTCCTTCTGCTGCTTCATCTTCATCATCCACAGCTGAGCGATGGCAGGCTTTGGCAAGCCTCGTCGGTAATTCTCAAATCTCAAATGATCACCTCCATGGTAAGTTTGATGCAATTTCATGGATTATTGATATAGGAGCTTCAAATCATGTAATCGGAAACGCCTCATGTCTCCTTAATTTTCGGACTATACTGACATGTCCAGTCGGTTTACCTAATGGGTCATCTGTGTTGGCTCATACAGAGGGATCCGTTCGTCTGACGGACACCATTACCCTCTCTCATGTTCTAGTTATTCCAAACTTAATCTGCAACTTAATTTCAGTTTCTCATCTTTCTGACGATATTCACTGCACTGTCCAATTTAACTCCTCTATGTTTGCTATACAGGACCTGTCGAGGAACCTGATTGGAGTGGGTGTTAGGCGGGCTGGACTCTACTACCTTCGCAGCACATCTTCAGCATTTAGTGTTTCTGTTACCAGACCACCTTCTTTGTTGGAACTGTGGCATAATCGCTTGGGGCACCCCTCCAAGAATGTGGTAAAGCTTCTTCCAGCAGTTAGTCGTAATTCTGGCAGTTTACCTAAACCTTGTAATACTTGTTATCGGGCTAAACAGTCTAGAGATAGTTTTCATGTTAGTGATCATAAATCCACTAGAATCTTTGAAAAGGTTCATTGTGATTTATGGGGTGCATACACTCATTCTTCTTCTTGTGGTGCACGATATTTTTTAACTTTGGTGGATGATTTTTTCCGAGCTGTCTGGGTCTATTTATTGGTTGAGAAAACAGAAGTTTTTCGTATGTTTATGGCTTTTATTGCCATGGTAGAACGTTAGTTTTCTCAAAAGATTAATGTCGTCCAATCGGATAATGGTACTGAATTTAATTGCATGCTTGATTATTTCTTTTCCTCTAGCATTACTTTCCAAACATCTTGTGTTGATACCCCACAACAAAAATGGTAGAGTCGAGCGAAAGCATCGTCATATTCTGAATGTTGCTGAAGCACTTCGATTTCAGGCTCATTTGCCTATTTTCTTTTGGGGTGAAGTAGTTCTCACTGCTGTTCATCTGATTAACCGAACTCCTACACCCCTCTTAGGTAATAAGACTCCCTATGAGATTTTGTTTGGAAAATTGCCTTTCTTTGAATCTCTCCGTGTCTTTGGTTCTTTGTGTTATGCCCATAATCAGAAGGCCAAGGGAGATAAGTTTGCCAGTCGTAGCCGAAAATGTATATTTGTGGGCTATCCTCTAGGCAAAAGGGGTGAAAGTTGTATGATCTTGAGACAAAGAAATTTTTTGTCTCTCGAGATGTGAAGTTCTTTGAGACTATTTTTCCTTACAGTGATTCATCGACAGTGCCTCATACCCTAGATTCAGTGGAGATTATTAACCAAGAGGCTGATTTTGCCTTTATTGATTATCCGGATATGGAAGATATTGTCTCTGAACCTTTGACATTGGCTCCTGCGGACGTATCTGAACCTGCTCCTGTAGTTTCTGCGGATATTGCCTCTACGGAGGTCTCATCTTCTTCTATGACAGAATCCTCTCCATCTGAGCAAGATGCTTTAGGGAGGGGCATATGTACGAAAGTTCCCTCCGTTCTTCTTCGGGACTACATTGCTGCTGCTGTCACTCCTGCCAGTCCATCCCCAAAACACTCCACTCCAGTCAGCTCCTCAGGTACTCCTTACCCTATAGCTCACTATATAAATTGTGACAGTTTTTTTGTGAAATATCGTAACTTCCTTGCAGCTATTACCTTGGCTAAAGTGCCTAGGACTTTTCGTGAGGCAATGTCACAAGATGGGTGGAAGGAATCTATGCAGGCTGAAATTCGTGCCTTGGAAGATAATGGTGTTAGTGTTATGCCCTAGGCCTATAGATGATAGACTTATGTGTTGACATTATTTATTATTATATGAAAAGTTTATCATTCGATTATTATATGTTTTGCATATTTATCTGTAATAATCTCCGTCCCTAATTATTAAGTGAATAATTAGTATAAATGTTAATGGATATTGGATAATCATATGATGATTATATGCATAGAGATGCACATTAAATTTATGGGTACTTGTTAGAGAACAAGTGACTGGACTTGACCCGTATGAGATTTATGTCATGGTCAAATGTCATAATTAAATCTCATATGGTGACTGCATTTAGTCCCTAGACCTGAGATTATCATGACCTTACATATGATGAAAGTCATGTTTGATTTTAGTCAAACGATATCTGAACACGATATCTATAAAGGCTATCTTTGGCATGATCGGAATCATGATGGGAAGGATGATAAGTCAAGATGGAATTTGTCCCTCGAAAGAGAGATGTTATGCTTGGGCCCCTCGATGAGTGATAATGATGAAAGTGTATGGCCATACCCCAATACGATTGGATTATCATTATACTCGGAATCGAGAAAGCATTGAACAAAGACAAGTTGACGTGGACCATGACTTATGTTCAATATAACATCATGAGACAAAGGGAGAAATGGAAGTGCACCATTGGAAACGTGAACTCTTACATTATATTATTTGGGTAGACATAATGGCTTGCTAGAGTCCGCTTATGTCTTATGAGGGTCGATATGATCGAGCTCATTGCCAACATAATATAATCCTATTGGGTCACACACAACTACAATGAATTGATTAAACCAGAGGAAGAATGATTGAGAATTCCTGATCAGACATAAGTTATCGCGTGACAAAAGTTGTCCAGAGGACTTGTCTGGTCGTGCGAAACAACTAGGCCATGGGCTACGCGTGGTCGTGCGACATAACAAGCCTAAGGCGGTTTGACAGACTAGTTTCCTAATTTGATTAGGAAACAAACACCATACTAAAGTAGTATAAATACAACGTCTGTAAAACCCTAAAGCTAGCCGAAATTCTGAAAAGAAAATCACAACAAATACTCTCAATATTCTTCAAGGTTTTTGATCTAGCAATCATCAAGAAATCGTTCTTGGTTCATTAAAAGGTGTGGATACCGAAAGAGGGTCTTCGCTTGTTCAACGATCAAGGCCTAGAGTTCGAAGCTTGTATTCAGAATCACATCAATACATTGTTCGATAGCTCAAGAACGGAAAGCGTTCAAGGTTGGTTCTCTCTATCTCATAGGAATTCAAATTAATTGTATAGAACGGATCCTTGGCTCCTTGGGTTTTATGTTATAAGATGCTTACTTCCGTTGCGCATGGACCCGTAAAACCCAACAGTGGTATCAAAGCCACATTCGTATGGTTAAGTTTGAATTAACATGCTAAAAAAGTGATATAAATCGTTTATATGTTCTTTTGCATGTTATGTATGCGATAGATTGATTGTTTTTGAAACAATATGCCTAAATCGTGTTCTATTGATATTGAATTAAATCTGTTAAAAGTTGTTTACATGATTTAATTGCTTTGTAATTTAGAATTGATTGAATCTGCAAATCTGCTTGGTTGTGTCACGCGACACTTCTTGCCAGTGTCACGCGACAGAACATGCTTCTGTCACGCAACAAAACTTGCCCAATCTGGGCAGAATCAGTTTGTTGAACAATCTTGTTAATCTGTGAATGTGTTTACAATCTGATGTGTTTATGTATTGATCTGGATGCTATAAATTTCTGGAAATTAAGTTTATAGGGCTATGCTAGATTAATTCATTGTTTATGCATGCTTAGTTAATTAAAATATGATTTTATTAATTGTTGCAATGCATGAATTATGTGTTCTTACGTGTTAAGAATCTTGTTAAATGTTTAGTTGAAACATTGCATTGTAATTTCCTGAATGTTTAGATTTAAACATTAAAATTTTGGTTTTCTGATTTTTTATGAGAAACAAGTCATTTTACGCAAAATTTAAATGGAAATTGATTGTTTATATAAAGTATTGATTATGTTACAAATCGCAGCTGATTTCTGGTTGTGCATGTCTAGGAGAGTTCTGTCGAAGGAGAGATTTGGTACTTAAGTAGTCCTTGTGGCTCACCTATCTT
Organism: Adenophora triphylla var. japonica; assembly: GCA_022495995.1. NCBI lineage: Eukaryota > Viridiplantae > Streptophyta > Magnoliopsida > Asterales > Campanulaceae > Adenophora > Adenophora triphylla. The sequence goes on along the minus strand of JAFEMH010001228.1, from coordinate 149,609 downwards.
CCTGGAAATTTACCTGGTGCACGATCATGACTATCTTTGCTGAAATTCTTATAATCTACTTTAAAGAACCTTTATTTAACTTTTATGTTCTTTATGCCAATTCATGATTAAAACACTTGAGACTATTCGGATAGTTTTGGGTGGGCTTGCCATAGCAAGGTACTTTGATTCTATTCGTATGCGAGCAAGATGAGGAAATGGTGGTTCCTATACGTTTAAAGTGAATGAACTTAACTGGGTTATCAAAATGGTTTTGGACCCAAGGCATAAGATGAGATTAAAATATGCTTAGACATATGATGTCTTGAACAAATCTCATAAAAGATCTAAAAGTCATATATGTGATATGATTGATGTTTCTACCTAATTAATTTAGTTTTGAGCAGTTTGCCATAGCAAACTTGAAATTAAATTAAAGTTGGATCTTAGCCCATTAAATGTATATTAAGCTTATTTGCATTGGAAGGTGTATAATTTAGTGGGAGCATTTATTTTGTGTAAATGCATTATACTTCTCATATAATATGTTTACTTATATGTGTTCATATTTTATGTATATCTTTTTGTAGAATTAAATGGAATCAAACAATAATCATCATTTGTCACTGCGATCTGTCCTTGGGTAGGAAAAGTTGGAGGATAATGGTACAAACTATATGGATTGGATCCGTAGCGTGAGAATTGTTCTCAGGCAAGAGGAGAAATTGTACGTTCTCGAGGAACCTATTCCACCTGAACTTGCTGCCAATGCTACTAGGGCAGTGAGGGATCAATATCTGAAGCACAAGTGTGATTCTACTGATGTTGGTTGTCTCATGCTCTCCGGCATGTGCAAGAGCCTTCAGAAGAATCTTGAGCACTTGGGGACAGTTGATCTAAATAATCGACTGATGGAAATGTTCCAAGTTCAAGCAAGGCAAGAAAGGTATAACACAGTTAAGGCCTTGACCTCATGCAAGATGAGTGAAGGACAAGCTGTTGGTCCTCATGCTTTAAAGATGAAGGGCCACATCGAGCATCTTGAAAGACTCGGTTTTCCAATTAGCCAAGAGTTGGCTACTGACATGATATTGAGTTCATTGCCTGAAGGTTTTAGTAATTTCATAATGAACTATAACATGGGGGGCATGAATAAGAACCTTTCCGAGTTAGTTCAAATGTTGAACACTGCGAAAACCAATATTGTCAAGAAGAAAACCAATCAAGTGTTGATGGTTAACAAGGGGAAGGGTTTCAAGGGTAAAGGAAAGGCAAAAGTTGCTAATCCTAAGGTAAATGTTGCCAAACCCAAAGAGGGTGCCAAACCCAAAGAGGCTAAGCCCAAGTCCCAAGAGGACGCAGTCTGCTTCCATTGCAATGAGATTGGACATTGGAGGAGAAACTGCACAAAATACAAGGAAGCACTGAAGAAAAGCAAAGGAGTTGCTTCGACTTCAGGTATCTTAGTTATATATATATTCCTATCTACTTCTAGTTCTTGGGTATTGGATACCGGATGTGGAACTCACATTTGTCTAAATGTGCAGGGTCTAAAGAACAGAAGGATGCTTAAGGAAGGTGTAAGTACCCAAATCTGGATCACCCTCTTCCGAACACACGGGAAACACCGCACACTCACACAAACACAGTCTCTGTGACACTCAAAAACCTCAAAACCACCAACCAAACCAAGGGAGGGACCTTTCTGAAACAAAAAGGGACAAAATGACCTTTTAGGAATTCTGTAAAAATGTATACATGGTCCGTACGGACCTCTTTGTTGCCATGAGTACTGAATCCTCTTAAAGTCCAAGATATTCCCTCAAATCCCGGAAGTAATAATTACTCAGCTACATGGGAGGTCCGTACGGACCTTTATGCATGCAAGTTGGTCCGTACGGACCTTCTTGCTACCAGACACCATCATTGCTGAATCTCTTTAAAGTCCACTTATTCCCTCAAATCGAGGAAAACCAAAAAGTTGGATTACCTGGAAGGTCTGTACGGACCTTCTTGCACCAAATTCATGGCTATAAATAGAGGGCTCCCCCTCCCTCATTTCACACATCTCCCTCTTCTCTCCTCTCCCCCAGCCTCCTGGCACCCCTCTAAGTCCTCTCGAGGCAATCTCGGCCCCTTTCGAATCCTTCTGAGGCCTTTCGAGCTCCCTTGTGGTGCTCCGAAGCCTCTTCGAGCGCTCCCGAGATGCTCCCAAGCTGCCCTGAGGCACTCTCGAGGTACTCTGAGGCCCCTCGTGGTACTCCGAGGCCTTGCATGGTCTTTCCCGAGGCGTCCCAGCTCTTTTCGAGTCAAACCGGCGATTCCGGCCCACGCCGAACCTCTGCCCGAGTGACCCCTGCCATCCCAACGCACGCCGAACCTCTGCCCGAGTGATCCCTGCGATCCCAACGCACGCCGAAACTCTGCCCGAGTGATCCCTGCGATTCCAACGCACGCCGAAACTCTGTCCGCAGACAATCGGCTCATCGCGAAGCAATCCCGGTCACTTCCGAAACACTATTCCATCCTCAAACACTATTCCCCAGCGGAAGACAGACACGAACCAACATTGGTAAGACTTCCTTCCTACACTATTTCAATACATTTCAATAAAGCAGTGTACAATGTAGACATCCGATACATCATGCATTTTTAAAAGCACATACACACACACACACAACAGTTAAAGAATATAAGGGGTACCGAAAGACTCGTTTTTATGAGGCGACTCGGGTGAGCTCTAATATTCTAATATTCTCTTCCCGAGGAGTCATCTGACCTCCGAACTCAAAAATCTCATCACACAAAAACAGTTTATTTTTAAACTGATGCCATTTTTCAATGTTTTTGGCTTAATAAAAACGGCGTGGAGACTCTACAAAGCGAAAACACAGCGAGACACCTCCAACCGCAAAACGGAATAAGCCAGATGCCGGGGGGTGATCGCGCTGCCTATCGGATCTGGGCGACTTCCTGAAGCGATGCACAACGCGAGATGCTGCGGCTCCGCGCGCGAGCCGGATCCGGGTAATTTCAGTTGGCGACTCCGCTGGGGACATTTGTTTTAAAATCTTTTAAATAAAAAACAAAATATTTTTAAAAACAATGATGAGGGTCAAACTTTCATTTTACCCCTTTCTATAATTGTTGTGTGTGTGCATGTGCTTTACTTTTTTATTTTACAAAAAAAAAATAAAAATACAAAAAAAGCATCAATATACATCTGTGTACATACATTTAAAATTCTTCAAAAACTTCTGTTTTACTCAGAAAAAGAATTTTAGAGACCGCACACTACTCGCACTGCTGCCTCGGTACACCGCACGCTACTCACACTGCTGCCTCGGTTACACCACACGCTACGCGCACTGCTGCCTCGGATACACTGCTCACTACAACCCTCAACCCGGGGTGGTCTCAGTTGCAGTCCGTTTGGTCTTCCTAGGCCTCTTGGATGCGCACAGGATCATTCCAAACACTCTGTCCAGACTCGGTTGCTTTTTACCCAGTCCGTGTCATACAGCCTGGATACATATCCCATGCCGACCATTTTCTGAGTCGAAGCTCGGAACTCAAGATCCCTTGCGCAAGCAAAGCAATGAAAGGTCATGCTAAAATCTTGACCCGATCTTGATTTTCGAAGCTACACCCAGACGATGTTCCATCCCGGATATACATCCATGCTCACATGACACAATGTCATCAAACCTTTAATACGTCAGCCATGACAATATGACCCAGCCAACGCGTAACGTCACAGATCCCTTGCACAAGCAAGGTAAAGAGAGGTCATGCCAAACTCTCGACTCGATCTTGACTCATGTGCCGGCTCGGCTCACTATTCACATGGCTAACGCATTTAAACGAACATGACAGGCTCGGTCCTTAGGTTCGATTTTTCTTTTAGGTCGGTGGAAACCGCTTGCCCTATAGGACCCCTCGTCCGGGGCTATCCACCCCGGGATGTCGAAATACAGGTGCAAAACGAGGGGCTTATAGCCGCACAGATGGTCTCCACTGACCCAGGATCTAGCATAGTTGCGAAAAAGAAGAGCAATCTTTTCCAACCTACCTAGGACTCTGAGAAAACACGTTTTAAGTAAATTAAAACAACAAAAAAAAAACAAAAAGCGGAAAATGCATGTCACGTGAGCTTTCCCCCTTATCCCGAAAGGCCTTCCTGTGTCTAAACCTTACCCGTCACCCCCTCCAGCGAACCGAGAGTGGTTGATAATAGCCGGGAGCCGCCTTTTCAGTATCGAGGTCACAAGGTCCGACAGCCCTTCCAGTTTAGCAGTCTGCACCGTCCGCTACTCCCCCATGACGGGATCAACAGATAATAGTGAAGGAAACGGAACCCCGCCACTAAGGAACCTTCAGACAATGGAGGAGGTGCTGTGAGCCTTCGAAACTATCAAGAAGCGCCAAGAAGAGCAGCAAGCCTGGATCGTAGACACCCTGCGTCTTCGAGGAACCGTTGCAGTTCCCCAACCTGATGGAACCTTCATTCTCATAGAAGACGAAGAAATGCCGGCTCCCCCGGTTTCTCAAAGCTATCAGCAGGTCCCGCCTCTGCCAAGCTATGAGATCCCAGCAACGCAGCGGCTCTCGCTCAAAGCTCCACTCGGGCGTCGGTCAAGCGGCCCGACATGCCCGCCTCGGCCAAGACAGCCGCTTTCCGGCTCACGCACCCAAGCTCGGTATCAACGGCACACATACGTGCTCGCACCGCTGCATCCCAATGCATCTCGGTATTCCCCAGTGATTCAATTCTTCGCTCTATACGAGCCTCTCAGCCACAACCAAAAATCCACATGCTTACCTGGGACAGGATCCCAAGCGGATATCTCGACATCTCAAACTTGCCACCCGCTGGTCTACCACTTGGGGCTCATGAAACATTTCCCCAATTCCCAAACACAACCCTTAGCGGACCGGGCAATCACGCCCTTAACTTGAACACTCCAGGGTATGGGTTGGTATACACTCAACTACCTCCCCAAGACTCCCGAATGGCAATCCCATCAGCCAATCCACCTACATCTTCGGTTTCCATCCCCGAAAACGGTAACCCGCCTCAACCTGCCGACCCCCAAATGGCTTGGTTGATCGAAAAAATGCAGGACATGCAAGGCAAACTAGCCAGTTCTCGGAAGGACTCCCTCATGCCCACTGATCCAAACAAGGTGGTCCCGCTTCCTCCGAAATTCAGGATGCCGGAAATGGAAAAGTTTGACGGGACAGAATGCCCAAAAACCCACATCGACACCTATGTCTTGGGAATGAGAGCCAAAGGGGCAACCCCACAACAAATGGCAGATCACTTCCAGCATTCCCTCAAATCCATGGCATTAAGGTGGTTCCTCAACGTGAAAGCGAAAAATCGCTCCACCTGGGATCAAATCAGCGAGATCTTCCTGGAAAAATACCGTGCCAACCTTGAGTGGGAGACAAACCGCCACGATCTGCAAGCCACCGAACAAAAGGATGACGAACCAGTAGGCGAGTTCTACAAAAGATGGAATTGGAAGCTTAGCGAGATAATAGATCCGCTTTCCAAAGAAGAGCAAATGGACATCTTCCATTCCTGCCTCAAGCCATCTCTAAGGACCTTGATCAGCCATCACTTCTATCCAGATCTCCGTGCCATGGTCAACGCCGGAACCAAGTTTGAGAAGACCCTGAGCCTTCAGAAGACAACAACAACCCCTGCTTTGTCTTACCGCTATCGGACAAACCTGTCAACTTCAGCACCTGTCCCGAACAAAGGAAAAGAAGCGGCCGGAATGGTACACTACATCCAGAATGGAGCTCAAGTAAACCGTGACCAGACACTCCCGAGGAACAACAATCCCCCTCGCATCCCGCAGTTCCAGCATTTTGACAACCTCGAAATGCCTCTGGGCCTAGTATTTGAAGCATTGGTAAAGCGAAATCTCCTCAAACCCCTCGAGAATTTCCAACCAAACACTCCCAAGCCAAACATGGATATGAGCAAGCACTGTGCCTTCCATAACTACCCCGGCCACACCACCGACAATTGCTTCGTGCTAAAGCAAGTGGTCCAGGGGCTAATTGAAGAAGGAAAGTTGGAACGCCCCCGTGGCCCCAATACCATCGGAAATCCATTCCCCCGAAATGACAGGGTGAACACGATAGCCTTTGACGAAACTCCAGGCGAGAGCAAGCCTCCTGCAATCCCTGAAACCGTCAACATGCTATCCCGCTACGACTGGGAATGTGAAACCAGAGTCAAACGGTCCCGTGACCGGGAATCCAGACAAGAACGCCCAAGGGCAACTGTCTCCCTACGATCTCTGCCACGACCAAGGCACACCAATGGATGCATCGAACGCTCCCCAGAGGAGACTGAATCAAATGGCAGCACGGGAAGCGGTCTAGCTTTCACAGACGATGATTTGCCGATTTGTGAGAATCGACACAACGAGGCCCTCCTCATCCTCATAAAGATAGAGATGTTCTTCCTCCCGAACGTCTTGATCGATAACGGCTCCGCAGTCAACATCATTGCCTTGAGCACACTGAAACGCCTTCGCGTCGACCGCTCCCTGATGAGACCTTCGCCCCGGGTAATCCGAGCTTACAACTCTACTCCACGCCCTATCGTAGGAGTCATCAATCTGAGGATCCAATTCGACGCACAACTGGATTCAGTAGAGTTCCAAGTCGTGGAGATCAAGCCAACCTTCTCTGCCCTGTTGGGACGACCTTGGATACATTAGATGAAAGCGGTATCATCTACTCTTCACCAATGCATGAAATTCATCAACGCCAAGGGAATCGTTCAGGTAATTCGCGGAAGCAGCACAATGGCAAGCGCTTGGCCAGCAAGCTATGACCCAGAAGAAGGTCCCGACATGACTGAATACTCTTCTGCAGATGAGTCTCCAGTCCTGTCCCGCTACGAAGTGGATCCCTACATCCACGCTCTAAGCCGCGATGAGCTAGAGATTGAAGAGCTCATGGGTCAAGACGACAATTCCGACATATGCAACTGCGAAGAATGCTTAAGAGAGGATCAAGAGATGGATGCCCAGATGGAGTTTGACCAAGGAGTAGACCCATACTTCGCTGAAAACCCTCTTGAAAACTGGCTCATCACCGACCCACTAGTACAGGACAACCCTCATGTCGATACACTCGGATCTCACGGGGACAGCCATCACAGCATAGTCCAATTCAACATCCCGGTGTCTGACCTAGACGAACAGTGGCGCAATCTCCTCCAAGGCCTAATCGGGGAAGGAGAGATAACATGCCCCCTCGAGTCAGACATTGTAAATGTCGTCCAAGCAAAGATCCCAGATAAAAAAGCAGATTCTATGAAAATGATCAACATCAGCAAGAATCAACTCTGAATCAGCGAATGCTTCGCCCTCCTAGAAGTAGCCCTCAATGACTTCTACTGTCCAGGACCCCCAAATTGCTGGTAGCAATACAAATGGAGGGACATCATCGGGGGAGCAACCAAAAACATCCGCGATCTGGCTTGAAGTCGAACCACATGCAAGCTATCCTCCGGGATCCATGCCAACTAAAGATTGGCCACCAAAACCATCGCCACTCCCTCTAGAGCTACAGCCCGCCAAAAGTAATGAAGCCTGGTCCAATCCCTCATCGCCTATAGTCTAGCTTCGAGTCGTGTTGTCTGTGAATTCATGTCTTTCGAGTCATCTGATGGCTCTACACCGGAAGATCGTGAGTCCATAATCAACAATGTACAGTCTTTACGCTTTCAATAAAAGGTCCAACCTTTCTAAAATATCCTTTCATTGCATCTTTAACAAATGATGAGTTAACTAACACGCAACCGTTAATCACAATTCATCTAAACAAAGAAGCAAACACATTAATTGAATAAATGCATTAAGCAAACATTTAAGCATGTTGTCAAACGAGAGAAAAATCGGGCCCAAGCTGCCGAGAAGGTTTTAATCACAGCAATTTGGGGAACTACTGAAGAGCCAAAGAGACGCAAGTCAGAAGCCTCTTCAAACAGCACAGCCCATCAATCAGATCTTCCAATACGGGGAAACCGCCTTCATGGACGAGGAAGGTCAACGCAGGGAAGGAGTCAAAACAAAGAGCATCATGGCCCTAAAACGCCTCGCCTCTCACTTTGTCATCCTTGGGGACATGCTATACAAAAAACGCTACCAAGGACCACTCGGGAGAAGCAAACGAGCTCATGAACGAAGTCCACAATGGGGCTTGCGGTCCCCACATGAACGCCAGGGCCCTAATGCAAATCATTCTTCGGATGGGCTACTACTGGATCTCCATGGAGGCAGACTGCATCCACTTTGTCCGAAGCTGCGACAAGTGTCAACGGTTCTCCAACCTCAATCACCTACCTCCTCATGATCTCTACTGCATGACTACACCCTGGCCCTTCGCCACATGGGGAATTGACGTCATCGGGAAAATCGCTCTGCCAGGTAGCAACGGCCACGAGTTCATCTTAGTAGCTATCGACTACTTCACAAAATGGGTCGAAGCCAAGTCCTACAAGGTGCTCACCTCAAAGAAAGTCGCACATTTCCTCAAGGAAAACATCATCTACCGATACGGCATCCCGAATGAGTTCATATCAGACAACGGCTCCAACTTCGAAGGTGAATGCGACAGACTGCTTGCCGAATTCAAGATCACGCGCCACAAGTCTTCTCCCTAACGACCACAAACAAATGGCGCCATAGAAGCAGCAAACAAAACCCTCGAACGGATCATCCGAAAAATGACCACCCGAGGACGAGATTGTCCCGAGAAGCTGCACCTTGCACTTTAGGGCTATCGAACATCAGTCAGAACAGCCACGGGAGAAACCCCATTCGCCCTGACATACGGGAGGGAAGTAGTCCTGCCCTTTAAATTGGAAATTCCCTCACTTCGAGTGCTGCAGAAAAACAAAATCAACGAAGTCGAATGGCTCTGAAGCCGACACGACGAATTGGCTCTGCTAGACGAGCGATGACTAAAAGCCATGGAACACGTCCGAGCCTACCAAAGCAGGATGGCTAGAGATTTTGACAAGAAAGTCAAGTCCCGAGACATCAGGGAAGGCGATCTGGTACTCAAAGAAAAGACTCCCACTCGAACCAACCCACTGGGAAAATGGGAACCAACATGGATCGGCCCTTTCGTGGTTCAAAAGATCTTCTCCGGAGGTGCCATGAAGCTGACAGACCTAGACGGCAATCCCTTCATGAATCCAGTCAACGGAAGCAAACTTCGCAGATACTTCGCCTAAAGAAGAACAAACTGTGCATCTCTTGGCACTCCATGTAGTGTCGAACTACGCAGACCTGAGCCCTCTAGTCCGGGGGAACGTAGGCAACCTTAATTGGTCCGGTCTAAAAATACACAAAAAAAGTCAAAAGTTTAAATGTCAACCAAGACCTCCATCAAGCTACACACTTTCCAAGATCATGCCCCCACCATCACCTTGACCAAGTCAAACGACGGCGGCAACATCAAAGGACATCTGAAGGTCACTCAGCGTCAAACGACTGACCCATGTCAACTTCCAAGCTAGGGGCTTATCTTCGCCCTCATGCGCTTCAAAAAAAAAGAGCTCAAGCAAAAGCTTTCAAAAAAAATAAGCTCAAGCAGAAGCTACAAAAGAGGTCAAGAGCCCGACGCCAACGAACAAGAGGCAAGGAAGCTACGGAAAAGACCGTCAAAACGACATGTCAGGGGTTCATCCAACCTTAGCCAAACACAAGGCCCAAGCAAAAGAGATTGCCGTCAAGGCACAGGCTACTTCAGTCCGCAAATGCAACAGAAAAGTCCAAAGATGGACGCCGTCAAGGCTCACAAAAAAAAAACAAAAGCGAACAAGAGATCTTGCATCTCGACAAAGCTTTAAAAGTAAATCACAAATCACTAACGATTACAACATTTCTTGATGAGTTCAAGCACGGTCTACTCTCAAGTTCACAACATGCTAAAAGACAGCTTAATACATTTAACAAATAATGTGTTTACAAATACAATGAATGGATACCTAGGAGGTCATTCCGCGCCATCTGCGCTTGTCCCCTCGCCATTCTTCCCTTTCTTCCCTCGTCCCCGGCGAGTTTTCTTTTGCTCCACGCGAGCCAGCTCTGCATCTCTCAGTCCGAGAATAGGGGTCCTCCCCGTAGAGTCAAACAATCCAGCAGCTCTCAGGGCTTCATTCGCCCATGCATCGGCTCGAATCTCCTCCCTGCGAGTCTGTAAAAGGGGACCTCTCCCCGTCAGTCGGTTAACTCTAGTCTCGTAGTCAAACAAAGTGTCTCCCTAAACATCCTGAGGGTCAGACCAGGCTTCGGCACTCCTAAGGCAATAGCTACTACGGCAATCGGGCCCCAGAATCGCTTCACGCCTGCTCCCCAAAGTCACTTGGGATTGCCCAACACGCTGCTCATACCAAGCCAGGTACTAGGTAGTCAATACGACACTCTCCCGATGTCTAAGGAGCACCACAGGAGGGAAAGCGGAATACTTCCATACCCTCAGAAAATACAAAAGAGCACCTGGAGCTGCCATACAAAGAGGGGCTACCTCCGTAGTGGCAAGGTCATCCCAACCCAACAAAGGCTCCTGCTTCATCCCGAACTGCCGGGCAACAAGCGACGGAATATAGAAGGAGGACCAAGACAAACCTGGAACTCTGACCACATAGGACCCTTCCTGAAAGGCCCTCTTAGTCTCAATCCCCCAGTGCGGAACCCACCAACGGATCTGATGCATACCAAGCCGTGCCATCCATCTCTCCCAGGCGGACTGATCCATATCCAACATGAGAGGTCATTGAGCAAATGACCACGGTGAAATTACCCGGATTTCACGCGAGCGAAAGCGGTTGTCTTTCGCGGGGTTGGTGTTTTAGACCTCGCTTTTGGGAAGGAGAGGAGTCACCACGCGGTTTTGTATTTTGAGCCCAAACGTTGAGAAATGGCTTTTGGTTGAAAATAGTGTCATTTTTATTGGTAGCAAAAACTTAGGAAAAGGCTTTGAAAAGGGGTGTCATTTTTATTCGTAGCAAAAACGAGTAAAAAGCTTTTTGAGTACCAGAGATTGTTAGGTTCGGAGGTCACGTTACGTTTCGGGAAGAGTATTATGAGATCACCCGAAACGCCTCGTATGACGAGTCTTTCTACCTTTCTCGAAAATGTGTGCGTGTGTGTGTGGGTGTTTTCATTTTGAAAATGGGGTCTTGAATGACAAGCTTAATCTTGGTTTGAATGTCAAACGTTGATTTTTGGTGATTTTGTTTGAAAAGGCGAGCGTTTGAATGACAAACGTCGGTTTTGGATTTTTTAGGAAAAGTGGAGCGAATGCTGATTTTAACCGTTTAACTTAAGTGTCAAATGTTGACTTTTAAGAAAAGAGCGTTTGAATGTCAAACGTCGGCTTTTAAGTTTGAAGATGATCGTTTGGATGCCAAACGTCATTTCGCGTATTTTGAAAGAGAGTTCGAATGTCGAACTCCGGTTTTGAATCGGGCATTACATTGTTAACGATTTTACGGAAAAAACGTATTAAATGACATGCAATCAACAAATCGGGTTGCGACTCGGACTTTTGAAAGGTAAATACTATCACGATCCAAACGGCTCGGACTTGTAAATGACAGTATTTAAAGTGCAGTATTGACGGAATCAAACGATCCGAAATTGTAAAGTACGATCGATGAGTCAAACGACTCGAAATAGTAAAGTACGATCGACGAGCCAAACGACTCGGAATTGTAAAGTACGATCGACGAGCCAAACGACTCGGAATTGTAAAGTACGATCGACGAGCCAAACGACTTGGAATTGTAAAGTTTCATGAAAGTCAATGATGTTCGACGGATCAAACAGTCCGGAATTGGTAAATGACATGAAAGTAAATGAAGATCGACGGATCAAACTATCCGAAATTGGTAAATGACATGAAAAGTAAATGATGATCAACGGATCAAACGATCTGGAATTGTAAATGACATAAAAAGTAACGGAACGGGGTCGGAATGCCATTTTAACCCGAGATTACTTCTCTTACGGGAAGAGAAGAGGATCAGGGGCTAAAACGTATCGGACCCCGTTAGACGGTGGCGTCTACATTTTGAGAGTGAGAGTTTACCAAATTTGATGTTGACTCTTTTGATCGGGAGGACATATACGGGATACGAAAAGGTGTTTGAAAGGTGTTTCGGAAGTGTTTGGGCAGATTTTCCCCTTTTATTTGGTGTTTAGGAACCTAGGGATTTGGGCAGCGTTTCGACTTGTGTCGGTTTAGCCTACGATCAGAATCTACCGACGAGTAGCACGAGGGCCCCCGAAGAGTAGAGAATTCCACCGACGAGTAGCACGAGGGCCCCCGAAGAGCGAAAGAAAGACTAGCGTTTTTGTGCTAGGGGGAGGAGAGGAGGAAAAGGTGTAGGAAAATGTGAAGGAGGGGGAGTATTTATAGGGTAAAAATCCTTGGAGGAGGGGGGAAAGACTTGGGGGTTAAGAAAATGGAGTGGAGAGGAAGCTTCTTTGCTTAGCCTGGTGGGTTTCAGCCTTGCAAAACAGTCCGGCCGGACCTCTCTTGCATTTGGGGATATTTTGGTCATTTGGCCTTGAGTTTGACACGTCTTGGACACGTTTTGATTTTTGTAAAATAGTCCGGCCGGACTGTACCTGAAATTGGCTATTTTTCCTGATTGAGCTGGCTATATGCATAGATCTTGTTCTCGCGTTCGATTTGATATGTGGTGGGCCCAAAACGGAGTTCGTATGAGGGAGTTATGACCTCCGGAAGGTCGAGACGCTCAAAAATGGGAAATCGAATCTCGAAAGACCCCGAAAAGTATGTTTTTCGGGGAAAGCTGTACTTTTACGTGTGATAACGTGTGTTGAGTACGCTTTGATGTCGGGATGCACGGGGCAGTCCCGGGATGTCTCGTTGACTCGAGAACGGGGAACTTAACGGGTCCGGTTAACTTGGAGCGGGCCAGTTAACGGATTCCGATTAACTTTTAACGAATTTTGACGATCCGGATTTGGGTACTTACAGTTAGCCCCTCGGCAACGTCACTTTCGAAGGAAGTGGGGTCGTCGAAAAAGATAAGGATCCAAATCGGGGGATGCCTTATTTGAAAGACCTGAGAGGTCAGCTGGTTGGACCCTTAGCAAAAGGATTTCTACGTTACCCCGAGCGAGAATCAAGCCGATCGTAGTTCACGGGTGTGAGGGAAATTGGTAGGGGCCTTTACCTGTGGGGAATGATTAGGAGGAGTTCGTCCTGAGAGAGACTGTTTTGGAGGAGTCTAAACCTGAGGGAGACTATTTGAAGGTGTCTGAACCTAAATGGGACCATTGTGAGGCATCTGAACCTGAATGGAGACTATTGTGAGGCGTCTGAACCTAAGTGAGACCATTGCGAGGCATCCGAACCTGAATGGAGACTATTGTGAGGCGTCTGAACCTAAGTGAGACCATTGCGAGGCAATCGAACCTGAATGGAGACTATTGTGAGGCATCTGAACCTAAGTGAGACCATCGCGAGGCATCCAAACCTGAATGGAGACTATTGTGAGGCGTCTGAACCTAATATTTCTGAAACTTACGAGGGAGATGGTTTGAATCTCACGAGGGAGATGGGTGAATCTCACGAGGGAGATTCTTGAATCTCACGAGGGAGATGGCTGAATCTCACGAGGGAGATGGCTGAATCTCACGAGGGAGATGGCTGAACCTCACGAGGGAGATGGTTTTGAAGGTTCCGAGTTCGACGGAAATGGCTTAGAAAGTTCCGAGTTCGACGGAAATGGTTTTGAAGGTTCCGAGTTTGACGGAAATGGTTTTGAAAGTTATTCGACGGAAGTGGTTTTGAAGGTTCCGAGTTCGACGGAAATGGTTTTGAAGGTTTCGAGTTCGACGAAAATGGTTTTGAAGGTTCCGAGTTCGACGGAAATGGTTTTGAAAGTTCCGAGTTCGACGGAAATGGTTTTGAAAGTTCCGAGTTCGACGGAAATGGTTTTGAAGGTTTCGAGTTTGACAGAAATGGTTTTGAAAGTTCCGAGTTCGACGGAAATGGTTTTGAATGTTCCGAGTTCGACGAAAATGGATTTGAAGGTTCCGCGTTCGACGGAAATGGATTTGAAAGTTCCGAGTTCGACGGAAATGGATTTGAAGGTTCCGAGTTCGACGAAAATCGTTTTGAAAGTTCCGAGTTCGACGGAAATGGTTTTGAAGGTTCTGAGTTCGACGGAAATGGATTTGAAGGTTCCGAGTTCGACGAAAATGGTTTTGAAAGTTCCGAGTTCGACGGAAATGGATTTGAAGGTTCCGGGTTCGACGGAAATGGTTTTGAAGGTTCTGAGTTCGACGGAAATGGTTTTGAAAGTTTCGAGTTCGACGAAAATGGTTTTGAAAGTTCCGAGTTCGACGGAAATGGATTTGAAGGTTCCGAGTTTGACGGAAATGGATTTGAAGGTTCCGAGTTCGACGGAAATGGATTTGAATGTTCCGAGAAATTTCCGTCCCGACGGAGTTTTCTTGAAAGGAGATGAGAAATTTCCGTCCCCGACGGAGTTTTCTGAAAGGATATAAGAAATTTCCGTCCCCGACGGAGTTTTCTGAAAGGATATGAGAAATTTTCGTCCCCGACGGAATTTTCTGACAGAGTTTTCTTGAAAGGAGATGAGAAATTTCCGTCCCCGACGGAGTTTTCTGAAAGGATATAAGAAATTTCCGTCCCCGATGGAGTTTTCTGAAAGGATATGAGAAATTTCCGTCCCCGACGGAGTTTTCTTTGAAAGGATATAAGAAATTTCCGTCCCCGATGGAGTTTTCTTGATACATGGAGGGAGCGGGATCTCATGCTGGGGATTCGACGGAAATGGCGGTCGAAGAAGGATTGTTGTGCGGGCTTTCCTTGATTTACCACTCGTCTTTTGTCTGCTGGGGAAATGGTGTTCGGGCTTACTATGATGGCCGAAGAGGGATTGAAGTTCCAACGACGGGGTTAGGAACGGAATGTGATCTCGGGAGAGACTAACATATTGTTGGGGGAAAGCATCCATAATTCTAACAAGACCAGTTAAGAACTGAGAGGGATTGGTTGACGTTTTAACAAGCAGTTAGGAACGGAAGATGATTGGCGTTCCTTAAAAGGATGGTCTTACGATCCCGTTGGGGAGGAATGTTCGGGCTTACGATGATGGCCGAAGGGGGATTGTTGTGCGGGTGTACCTTGATGGCCGCTGAGATGAGATGGTCGGGCTTACGATAACTGCCGGAGAAGTGACTCATTGTACGGGCTTACAGGGATTGCCGTGGAAATGAGATGGACGGGCTTACGATGACTGCCGGGGAGATGAACGTTCACTTGCTGGAGTGAAAAGGTATTCGGACTTACGAGGATGGCCGAAGAGGGATTGTTGTGCGGGCTTACCTTGATGGCCGCTTGAAGTGGGACGATCGGGCTTACGATTGGCGGCCGGGGAGATGAATGTTGGTGAAAACCAATAGGAATTTTGACGTCGGAAGACGGGATTGAGATTTGATGTCCGAATACAGGACTGAGCGTTTGAATGTCAAACGTCGGTTTGGGGCGGAAATGAGCGTTTGAATGTCAAACGTCAACTGGGGATGTAAATGAGCGTTTGAATGTCAAACGTCAACCTGAGATGTAAATGAGCGTTTGAATGTCAAACGTCAACTAGGGATTGAGAATTTAACGTCTGGAGACGAAACGTTAGTGAAAACTAACTAGGAATTTAACGTCTGGAGACGAAACGTTAGTGAAAACTAACTGGGAATTTAACGTCTGGAGATGAGCGTTAGTGAAAACTAACTGGGAATTTAACGTCTGGAGACGAGCGTTAGTGAAAACTAATGGGAACTTTAACGTCTGGAGACGAAACGTTAGTGAGAGCTAACGGGAAATTTAACGTCTGGAGACGAGCGTTAGTGAAAACTAACTGGGAATTTAACGTCAGGAGATGAAGCGTTAGTGAGAACTAACGGGAGATTTAACGTCTGGAGACGAAACGTTAGTGAGAGCTAACGGGAAATTTAACGTCTGGAGACGAAACGTTAGTGAGAACTAACGGGAGATTTAACGTCTGGAGACGAAACGCTAGTGAGAGCTAACGGGAAATTTAACGTCTGGAGACGAAATGTTAGTGAGAACTAATGAGAGATTTAACGTTGAGAGAGGGGCATTAGAAATGTCTAACTGAGAGATTGGACCTCGGGAGAGGGGCGTTAGAAATATCTAACGGAGAAATTTGACCTCGTGAGAGGGGCGTTAGAAATGTCTAACGGGAATTTGGACCTGCATGTTTTGGGATTTCGAACCTTTAATATTCCCACTGGGACGGAAATATTAAAGGGAAATGAACCGTTAACGAACGGGAATACATTGTTAGCTACATTATCATAGTCTTCCGGCGTGAGGCCGTTGGATGACTTAGAAGACTGGGCTTGGATAAAGACTGACTCAGAGGGTTTGAGACTGGGTTTAGGGAGATGTGGGTGCAGGCCCAGCTTGTCTTCCATTTCTGTCTGGCTTTCCCTTAGTCCGGTGAAAGTTACCCTGCTTTTCAGTGGCATTGTTGGACGCTTGGTGAGGGTTCGGGGGTCGAGAGGCTTGGCTTCTGTTGTCTCGATCATGGCAATCATGCTGTCCTTGGAGCCCAGGTCAATCAGGTTTGGCACCTCCATGACTTCTTCAAAAGGATTCTGTAGAGCGGATCCACTGAGAGCATCTTCTATGAATTCTGGTTCCCTCTGCTTTGGAGTTACTGTCTCGAATGTGGCCTCGGAGGCTGATCCAAGCAGTCTGCTTCCCACGAAGAGTGTCTCGAGCTGCTCTTCTGTTTCTGGGATCCCCTTGAATGTGTACTCGTATCAAACTGTGGTGGCAATTGGTCCAGGTAGAGTTGTGATGTCGAGGAACGCTCCCCTAATCGGATTAGCCTTGAGCCCTCTGAAACGCTTGAGGTCTCGTGCTAGCTTTTCCATCCTTTCTATAGTCTCTGTGCTGGCTATCCCTGCTTCTTTCTCATCTTCATCAGTTCCACTGTCGGTCCCCTCAGTTCTGCTATCGGTTCTGCTGTCGGTCCCCTCAGTTCTGCTGTCGGTTCCCTTGTCGGTCCCCTCAGTTCTGCTGTTCGGTTCCCTTGTCGGTCCCCTCAGTTCTGCTGTTGGTTCCCTTGGTGAAGTAATGAACGAGGTCGAAACTGTAAGGTCGGAGGTTGGGTGTGTTGTTGGAGGTTCCCCTTTTGCGAGCTGCTGCCTTGGTGTGGGCGAGCCTGTTGTTTTTCCTGATGTCAGCTCGTGTGGGCACATAACCGAGCCCCTGGACCGTGGTGTGGTCCTTGACTTCAATGACTTGGTGTTGGCCTTGTAACCTTTTGCCGAGCCCCAGTCCTGGGATGAAGTTCATGAGTTTCATCATCTTCATGGCGGGAGGGATTTTGTCCCGAAATAGTGGAAGGTCCACGTTGCATATTTGGATCTTGGAGGTCTCCAGTGTGAATCCAGTTAATGCCATGTCGTCATCGTGCTTGATCTCTAATACTGGAATGCCGTTGGTGCTGGTCCCCTCGGTGGTGACGCTGTCGCCGTAGACTGTGGTTAGCTCGTTGCCTTGCATGAACTTGATGCATTGGTGAAGGGTGGATGCCAAGCCATTTATTTGATGCATCCAGGGACGCCCCAGGATGGCTGTGAAAGTGATAGGAATGTCCAACACTTGTAATTCGGTGGGGATCATCCGTTTGCCAAACCAGATATTTAGAGTAGCAACCCCGAGAACTATACAGGAAGTGGAGTCATAGGCCTTGACAGTGTGGACTGAAGGCTTCAGATCTGTGGGCTTGATGTCAAGCAGGTCCATCATCTTGGCGGGCAAGACATTCATTCTAGAACCTCCATCTACCAACACGCGAGGAAGGCAATGCTCGTCCAGCTGGACTGTGATGTAAAGCGGCTCATTGTGATCAGCCCCAAATTTTGGCAGGACCAAATCTGTGAGGTTGACGATGATGTTGTCGATCATGTGGATTACTTCTTATGGAGTTGCGTCCACGGGGACCATGGTGCGGGCCAAACTTTCCTCTAGCTTGAGCTTGTGAGAGTATGAAGAGGTGAGCAGAGACTAAAGGGAAATGTTCACCTGAGTCTGCTTGGGCTGAGTGAGGATCGGGTCCTCCAACATTTGAGAGGTAGAGGTTTTGGTAGTGCCTCCAGATTGCTTTGAGGTTTGATGAGTTGAACTTTGGCTTATCCTTCTGGGGATTATGCTTCTTGTTGACAGTAAGGTTGCCGAGATTGGAGACTTTCTTGTGTCCTGATGCCTGAACTGTGGTGTCAGCAGGATATTTTCGCTTTCCCACCCCTGTAGGTTCTGAAGCTGTGCTGTTTGAAGGAAGGGAAGACTTGCTGGAGAAAACTGCCCTTGCATGCTACTGTTGCCTAGAGGTGTCATGAGGATTCAGATTCTGATCTGTCGAAGCTGTATCTGAGAAGCCCCAATTCTGATTAAGACCATAATGCCGCAAGATGCATCTGACAAGCCCCAGTAATCGAAACTCAAGGTAGACCCTTGGGATGAAAAAAAACTCTTTTTGCATGGCAAAGCCCCGGTCTGAGAAATGACTTGGTAAAGTCCCAGTTTGAAAGAATCGCTGGTCATCTGTGGGGATTCTAGAGTGAATCTGATGCAGCCCCAATCTGAGTTGAACTTTATGTGGCCCGACGAGGCGACCGTCCTTGATTTTTTTTCGATTGGTCAACCAAAGTGTATAAGAGGAATGGCTTGTAATGCATACGCGCAAGGACGTATTTTAGAGAAGTGGGAACGAATCCCGATTTTATGTGGATGCCTAGTTTAATGCAGGCACCAGAACTTGATTTGGGTTTGACTCTTTTGAGAGAGTATGAGCGTAGAGAGGTTTGGAGAAGTGTATGGAAGCTCTTTACGACGTAAAGACAGTGTTTATCTCTATTTTTCCTATTATCGTAGAAAAAAGAAGACTTGTCGAGACATCTGAAAACATGTTTTATCCATAATGATCACAAGATTGCTTTAAACCCTTTGTTAATGTTCAGGTTGTTCAACCATTAATCCCGATATGAACAAATGTCTTGATTAACCGTGAGAAGAAAGTCAACTGATGTCGCGGATCAAAGTTGGTTGTGTGTGAAAGAAAGGTCTGTGTATAGGGGAGGTCATTGATGAGATCGAGTTTATGGGATTTGTATATGTTTATGACCGAACCATTTCGGGTTGCATACGTTCCCCTCAGTGTAAGGAGCTCAGGTCGTCGTAGTTCTGGCTGAACTGTGTTTTGGCTTTGGGAATAGGGTATAAACATTTGTAGTCATTTTGGTGAAAAGGCTCGGATGGGATGTTTGTATGATGAGGTACGGGCCTCGAGGTGATTCCTTGACAAGTCGTTGTTGACGGCTTCTTCCATGATTCCATTGCTTCTTGATCAGCGTCTTTCACCGGGGGAGAAATAATTTGAATGTAGCGTAAGGGCTTATGATGTGTTTTTGCCTTTGCTTTGACCACTCCATTGTTATCGACAACCTCCATTCCTCGAGCTTTAACTTTGTTTGCCCATCTGTCAAGCTTTTGATTGGCGGTGCTGGGTCCTTGGCCTCACTTTTTTTTTTAAGTTCTTGTTTGAACTTTTCTCTCTTTTTTCTTTTTTTTGATGTTCTTGTTTGAACTTTTCTCTCTTTTTTTGTTTTTTTTTTTTGAAGTTCTTGTTTGAACTTTTCTCTCTTTTTTTTTGATGTTCTTGTTTGAACTTTTCTCTCTTTTTTTTTTTTGAAGTTCTTAAGGACGAAGGCAAGCTCCTGCTTGAACTTTCTCGATGCGCATGAGGGCGAAGGCGAGCTCCGAGGTTGTTGTCGACATGGGGTCAATCTTTCGATGCTGAGTGACCTTTTGTTGTTCCTTGATGTTGCCGCCGTCGTTGACTTGGTCAAGGTGATGGTGGGGATGTGTTTTGGGAAGTGCATGGCTTGATGGAGGCCTTTGTGAGGTAAGGAAAGTGTATGGGGAGGGCACCAGTTGACATTCTCACACCGATTAATCAGAACATTAGTTATTTCCAGAGATTATGTGTTGAGCAATGCAAGTGATCATTTAGGATATAACCATTTCATTAGTTGTAATGTAGGTGTGCAAATAATGTCTCAAGTCTAGCAAGAAGAGAAAAAGACACTTATTTATAGAAAATTTAAGATTGACTACAATGTCCGAGGCGGACTTGATTGAACGAGGAAAGTACTAGAACCTACGAAGATTGACCAAAAGACAATTGACAGACCTCGAGGATAGGTAGCCCCTACTCTAGCTGTTCTTCGCTGATTGGACGGCCAGGATGCTTGAGCTTTCCATTTTCTGTTAACTTCTGAGTTCCATACCGCAGATCGAGGCAGTGATCAGTTTGTGTCCATGATACTGATGGAAGTGGAGGGATTTGAGGCCATGGAGCGGCTAGAGCAGATACAAGTTGTCCGAAGAAATGGGTCGGAAAAGTCACGGGGACGAAACTTGATGACTGAGCATATTGAGAGAAGGAAGTGAACCTGGGAGGATTTTGAGGGATATTGGGATCTGTTTGAGAGGATCCACCGCTGCACTGGTTGCATTGAGTGAAAGGGGTAGTACTGGCTTGGCCGTACATGACAGGGTTGCTTTGAGAGGTGGCAGTATGAAGCCCCGGTCGGCTGTTTCCTTGGATTGAAGGATTTCCGGATTTCAAAGGCAGAGGACCCTGGGTGAAGGTTTGGAGAGCTGATCGTAAAGGATCGTCGTCCTCGATTAGGACGAAAGTACCATCTGGCTGGGGGATAGCTGCTATACCTCGCTCATTCAGAAGCTGTACCATGAAATTCTGCTGATCTTCTTTCTGCCTTTTGTGAACCTCACAGGCCCGAATGGCTTCTTCTAGTGTCATATCTGTTACCAGTGGCGGGGTTCCGTTCCCGTCGCGATTTCTCGATGAGTCTGACATGTCGGAGAGTCTGGCTGAGGGAATTGAGGGAACTGAGGAACAGTCTGATGCTGCCGTAACTGTAATTCTGGTGAGGCACTGACCCAGAATTCTGAACCACTCTCTGTTTGTTGCAGGGAACGAAAGGTATGGCTTAGATTTCGGAAGGGGTATTTAGCTCAAGGCTTTAAGGCTCGTGCATTTACCACTTAAGTCTACTTTAAAACACGCTTTCTAATGATCCTCACTGGTCAGAAAAGATTGGACTTTGAAAGGTTGAGATCGAAAACTGGACCGTGCAAGGTCAAGATTTAAGTTTTGACCGTGAAAGGTCGGGATTGAATATTTGAGATCGGACCGCGAAGGTCTCGATTGGAGATCGGAGATCGGGGATCGGACCGCGAAGGTCGGGATCAGCTACTTGAGATTGGACCGTGAGGGTCTCGATATGAGATCAAAGATCGGACCGCGAAGGTCGGGATCGACTATTTGAGATCGGACCGCGAAGGTCTCGATTGGAGATCGGAGATCGTACCGCGAAGGTTGGGATCGACTTTTTTGAGATTGGACCGCGATGGTCTTGATTGGAGATCAGAGATCGGACCGAGAAGGTCAGGATTGACTATTTGAGATCGGACCGCGAAGGTCTCGATTGGAGATAGGAGATCGGACCACGAAGGTCGGGATTGACTTCTGAGATCGGACCGCGAAGGTCTCGATTGGAGATCGAAGATCGGACCGTGAAGGTCGGGATCGAATATTTGAGATCGGACCGTGAGGGTCTCGATTGGAGATTGGAGATCAGACCGCGAAGGTCGGGATTAACTTCTGAGATCGGACCGCGAAGGTCTCGATTGGAGATCAGAGATCGGACCGTGAAGGTCGGGATTGATTACTTGAGATCGAACCGCGAAGGTCTCAATTGGAGATCGGACCGCGAAGGTCGGGATTGACTTTTTGAAATCGGACCGTGAGGGTCTCGATTGGAGATCGGAGATCGGACCGCGAGGTCGGGATTGACTATTTGAGATCGGACCGTGAAGGTCTCGATTGGAGATCGGAGATCGGACCGCGAAGGTCGGGATCGACTTTTTTGAGATTGGACCGCGAAGGTCTTGATTGGAGATCAGAGATCGGACCGCGAAGGTCGGGATTGACTATTTGAGATCGAACCGCGAAGGTCTCGGTGGAGATCGGAGATCGGACCGCGAAGGTCGGGATCGACTTTTTTGAGATTGGACCGCGAAGGTCTCGATTGGAGATCGGAGATCGGACCACGAAGGTCGGGATTGACTACTTGAGATCGGACCACGAAGGTCTCGATTGGAGATCGGAGATCGGACCGCGAAGGTCTCGATTGGAGATTGGAGATCGGACAGCGAAGGTCACGATCGACTACTTAAGATCGGACCACGAAGGTCTTGATTGACTACTTGAGATCGGACCGCGAAGGTCTCGGTTGACTACTTGAGATCGGATCGCGAAGGTCTTGATTGACTACTTGAGATCGGACCGCGAAGGTCTCGATTAACTACTTGAGATCGGATCGTGAGGGTCTCGATTGGAGTTTTGAGATAGGACCGCGAAGGTCTCGATTGACTACTTGAGATCGGACCGTGAGGGTCTCGATTGAGGGTTGGACCGCGAAGGTCGAGACTTGAGATTTGAAATCGGATCGTGAGGGTCTAGATTGAAGATTTGACCGCTAAAGTCATGCCTTGAGAATCGGACCGAGAAAGGTCGCGAATAAGGATTGGACCGCGAAGGTCACGATTGAGATTTGAAATCGGACCGCGAGGGTCTCGATTGAGGATTGGACCACGAGGGGTCGAGATATGCGATATCGGACCACAGAAGGTCGCGATTGAGAGTTGGACTGCGAGGGGTCGAGATTTGAGACATCGGACCACGGAAGGTCGCGATTGAGAGTTGGACCGCGAGGGGTCGAGATACGAGACATCGGACCACGGAAGGTCGCGATTGAGAGTTGGACCGCGAGGGGTCGAGATATGAGATATCGGACCACGGAAGGTCACGATGAGAGTTGGACTGCGAGGGGTCGAGATATGAGATATCGGACCACGGAAGGTCGCGATGAGATTTGGACCGCGAGGTCGAGATATGAGATATCGGACCACGGAATGTCGCGATTGAGAGTTAGACCGCGAGGGGTCGAGATTTGAGACATCGGACCACGGAAGGTCGCGATTGAGAGTTGGACCGCGAGGGGTCGAGATACGAGACATCGGACCACGGAAGGTCGCGATTGAGAGTCGGACCGTGAGGGTCGAGATATGAGATATTGGACCACGGAAGGTCGCGATGAGAGTTGGACCGCGAGGGGTCGAGATATGAGATATCGGACCACGGAAGGTCGCGATGAGAGTTGAACCGCGAGGGGTCGAGATATGAGATATCGGACCACAGAAGGTCGCGATTGAGAGTTGGACCGCGAGGGGTCGAGATTTGAGACATCGGACCACGGAAGGTCGCGATTGAGAGCTGGACCGCGAGGGGTTGAGATATGAGACATCGGACCACGGAAGGTCGCGATTGGGAGTTGGACCGTGAGGGGTCGAGATATGAGACATCGGACCACGGAAGGTCACGATTGAGAGTTGGACCGCGAGGGTTCGAGATTTGAGACATCAGACCACAGAAGGTCGCGATTGAGAGTTGGACCGCGAGGGGTCAAGATATGAGATATCGTACCACGGAAGGTCGCGATTGAGAGTTAGACCGCGAGGGGTCGAGATTTGAGACATCGGACCACGGAAGGTCGCGATTGAGAGTTGGATCGCGAGGGGTCGAGATACGAGACATCGGACCACGGAAGGTCGCGATTGAGAGTTGGACCGCGAGGGGTCGAGATATGAGACATCGGACCACGGAAGGTCGCGATTGGGAGTTGGACCGCGAGGGGTCGAGATATGAGACATCGGACCACGGAAGGGCACGATTGAGAGTTGGACCGCGAGGGGTCGAGATTTGAGACATTGGACCACGGAAGGTCGCGATTGAGAGTTGGACCGCGAGGGGTCAAGATATGAGATATCGGACCACGGAAGGTCGCGATTGAGAGTTGGACCGCGAGGGGTCAAGATATGAGACATCGGACCACGAAAGGTCGCGATTGAAAGTTGGACCGCGAGGGGTCAAGATATGAGATATCGGACCACGGAAGTCGCGATTGAGAGTAGGACCGCGAGGGGTCAAGATATGAGATATCAGACCACGGAAGGTCGCGATTGAGAGTAGGACCGCGAAGGTCACTATTTTAAAGATTCCCGAGATGGGACCATGCAATTGTTGTTTAATTTTACTGAAAACACGTTTTTCTAAGAGTCCTAAATGGTTGGAAAAGATTGCTCTTCTTTTTCGCAACTAACTTAAGGCTCTAATCAGTGAATCTCATCACTACGTTTATAAGCCCCTCGTTTCCATATGTAGATCATCTTCTCAGGACGGAAAATCCCGAGCGAGGGTCTTATGAGGCAAGCGAGTTCCACCGACAAAGGAAAAAGTGAACTTAAGGCTAGCTAATAACGCAAACTTCCAACGTATGTGACACGCGGGCCACAGTCGAAGTCAACGTCCTTAAGTTAAGGCGGGGATCGTGCCAAAATTTCGGCATGACCTCTCCTGACTCGCTTGTGCGAGGGGCCTTAGCTTTTGGCATTGGCCAAGTTGTGGCTGGCACGGTGCATACGGTGAGGGTTTGGTGACACGGTGTCACATTGAACCTTCGGGTATATTTTTCGACAGAGCTCCGCGTCAAAGTCAAGGTTGAAAAGATCAAGACTTCGGGTCGGGAATGACCTTCGGCCTCAATCTTTCAAGCTTGACTCGTGGCGGAGCCCGGTGTAAAAACATACACTTGGGCTTTATGACACGTACTAAGCCAAAAACCAACCGGGGTCTTGGACGAAGTGTGACACAAAGAGTGCATGGCTTACACGGGCTAGGATAGGCTATTTGGGACGACCCCATGTGCCCTCAAAAGGTGTCTGGCAGACCAATCGAGGTGCAACTGAACGGTCATCCCGGGTTACGGGTCGTAGTGTGCAGTGTATCGAGGCAACAAGTGCACGTGAAGTGCGGTGTTCCGAGGCAGCAAGTGCGAGTAGTGTGCGGTCACTAAAATTCTTTTTTCTGAGTAAAACAGTGATTTTCAGAATGTGTCTTAAAGAATTTTATGCACAGTTCAAAATGCAACATGTAAATCAACTATGAGCAAGAATGCATGAGCATGTTATGATCTTGAAAGAATGCAACGCCCTTTTGAAAAACCGTTCGAGGTTTAAAGTAACACATGCACACAAAAACGAGGAAGGGTAAATGAAATTTTGACCCACGGAAGGCCTTTTGAAAACAACGGTAGTTTTGAAAAAGTATCCAAGTCCCCAGCAGAGTCGCCAACTGAAATTACCCGGATTTCGCGCGACCGAAAGCGATTGTCTTTCGCGGGGTTGGTGTTTGAGACCTCGCTTTCGGGAAGGAGAGGAGTCGCCACTCGGTTTTGTATTTTGAGCCCAAACGTTGAGAAACGGCTTTTGGTTGAAAATGGTGTCGTTTTTATTGGTAACAAAAACTTAGGAAAAGGCTTTGAAAAGGGGTGTCATTTTTATTGGTAGCAAAAATGAGTAAAAATCTTTTTGAGTACCAGAGATTGTTAGGTTCGGAGGTCACATTACGTCTCGGAAAGAGTATTATGAGATCACCCAAAATGCCTCGTATGATGAGTCTTTCTACCTTTCTCGAAAATGTGTGCGTGTGTGTGTGGGTGTTTGCATTTTGAAAATGGGGGCTTGAATGACAAGCTTAATCTTGGTTTGAATGTCAAACGTTGATTTTTGGTGATTCTGTTTGAAAAGGCGAGCGTTTGAATGACAAACGTCGGTTTTGGAGTTTTTAGGAAAAGTGGAGCGAATGCTGATTTTAACCGTTTAACTTAAGTGTCAAATGTTGACTTTTAAGAAAAGAGCGTTTGAATGTCAAACGTCGGCTTTTAAGTTTGAAGATGATCGTTTGGATGCCAAACGTCATTTCGCGCGTTTTGAAAGAGAGTTCGAATGTCGAACTCCGGTTTTGAATCGGGCATTACATTGTTAACGATTTTACGGAAAAAACGTATTAAATGACATGCAATCAACGAATCGGGTTGCGGCTCGGACTTTTGAAAGGTAAATACTATCACGATCCAAACGGCTCGGACTTGTAAATGACAGTATTTAAAGTGCGGTATCGACGGAATCAAACGATCCGGAATTGTAAAGTACGATCGACGAGTCAAACGACTCGGAATTATAAAGTACGATCGACGAGCCAAACGAATCGGAATTGTAAAGTACGATCGACGAGCCAAACGACTCGGAATTGTAAAGTTGCATGAAAGTAAAAGACATTCGACGGATCAAACGGTCCGAAATTGGTAAATGACATGAAAGTAAATGACGATCGACGGATCAAACTATCCGGAATTGGTAAATGACATGAAAAGTAAATGACGATCGACAGATCAAACGATCCTGAATTGAAAATGACATAAAAAGTAACGGAACGGGGTTGGAATGCCGTTTTAACCCGAGATTACTTCTCTTACGGGAAGAGAAGAGGATCAGGGGCTAAAACGTATCGGACCCCGTTAGACGTTGACGTCTACATTTTGAGAGTGAGAGTTTACCAAATTTGGTGTTGACTCTTTGGCTCGGGAGGACGTATACGGGATACGAAAAGGTGTTTGAAAGGTGTTTCGGAAGTGTTTGGGCATAGTTTCCCCTTTTATTTGGTGTTTAGGAACCTATGGATTTGGGCAGCGTTTCGACTTGTGTCGGTTTAGCCTACGATCAGAATCTACCAACGAGTAGCACGAGGGCCCTCGAAGAGTAGAGAATTCTGCAGACGAGTAGCACAAGGGCCCTCGAAGAGCGGAAGAAAGACTAGCATTTTTGTGCTAGGGGGAGGAGAGGAGGAAAAGGTGTAGGAAAATGAGAAGGGGGGGGAGTATTTATAGGGTAAAAATCCTTGGAGGAGGGGGGAAAGACTTGGGGGTTAAGAAAATGGAGTGGAGAGGAAGCTTCTTTGCTTAGCCTGGTGGGTTTCAGCCTTGCAAAACAGTCCGACCGGACCTCTCTTGCATTTGGGGATATTTTGGTCATTTGGCCTTGAGTTTGACACGTCTTGGACACGTTTTGATTTTTGTAAAATAGTCCGGCCGGACTGTACCTGAAATTGGCTATTTTTCCTGATTGAGCTCGCTATATGCGTAGATCTTGTTCTCGCGTTCGATTTGATATGTGGTGGGCCCAAAACGGAGTTCGTATGAGGGAGTTATGACCTCTGGAAGGTCGAGACGCTCGAAAACGGGAAATCGAATCCCGAAAGACCCCGAAAAGTACGTTTTTCGGGGAAAGCTGTACTTTTACGTGTGATAACGTGTGTTGAGTACGCTTTGATGTCAGGATGCACGGGGCAGTCCCGGGATGTCTCGTTGACTCGAGAACGGGGAACTTAACGGGTTCCGGTTAACTTGGAGCGGGCCAGTTAACGGATTCCGGTTAACTTTTAACGGATTTTGACGATCCGGATTTGGGTACTTACACACGGGCTAAACGACGTCGGAGCCTCGAGCATGGCCTGAAGTCTCTCTTGAAGCCACAAGGTGAGCAAAACGGGGCTTCCCCAACTCATGAACCTATCCCCAGTCGCCAGACGGTCAATACCGTGAAGAGTTTCCGCCAGCACCAACGGGACAATATCCTCTCCAGCTCTGCAGTGCCCAACCACATCTAGCAAAGCGCCATCGCAAATCTCAAGGGAGCTGACCATGAAAAGCGTTGCTATCACGCATAAGGCAAACACATCCCACGAGACGTCACTCTCGTCATCACTCATAAACCGCTCCGACAGCGCAGAAATGTCAATATGACCCGAATCAAGGATCATGCCCTGCACTTCCCCCAACGAAGTCCGAAGAAAGCATGCAAGCTTCACACTCACGGCAGCACCGCCAATCAAAGGAAGCGAGATGGCCTCCACCTCCGGTCCTCCAATCAAAGCCCGAAAATCCTCAAAGGTGGGCACCATTTCAATGTAGGAGAAGCAATACACATACCTCCTAACATCCCAGAACTTCGCGGCAGCCCGCAACAATTCTCAATCAGGAACCAACTCCTTAAGGGACCAAACCGAGCAGAGTCGAAACCTTACCTCGAAAGCCCGCCTCTGATTCCTCATACGGTGCCGCATCCACATTTTCAGCCGCTCAAGGAAGTATGCTTGCCGCTCCTTCGAAAGCCTTGGCAAAATTCTTGGAACATACGAAGAATCCATGGCAAAAATGGAAGTTCCTAGAGAAAATGGGGAAGAAAGCTCGAAATGGCTGCAAATGGGAAGTGGGGAAAGTCCAGACATCCGGAAAACACTTATCCCTTCCCAAAAGCAAAGGAGATCCGTACGGACCTCTTTGCATCCCAAGTTGGTCCGTACGGACCTTGTTGCACCAGGGTCCCACTTTTCCAGCAAACAGTACAACAACCACTGTTCCCCGCAGGACCTTGCTCCAAATTGCCCAAATTCTGGCCAAAGCCATTTTTCCGGCAAGCGTACGCTACCCACAAACGCACCCCCAGCTCACGTGGCATGCACAAATAATAAAATAGCAACAATTCCTAGGACAATTCCCGGGAATCACAAAATACGGCATTACATCTTAAAATAAAATACTTTGCGGTGCAAATGCGAATGTTTTATTACAGGTACACATAATGTCTGTTGCTAAACAAAAAAAAGGAAAGGAGATATGGAAAGAGGGAAAGCAAATGAGCCCTAATCCGACTCTTCATCATCATCATCATCAAGCGAGAAGTCAGGCACCCCGGCAAACTCGCCAGCCACACCCTCGTCATCAGAATACTGAACCCCCTCCTGGGGTGGGTACTCAAAATACTCTGAAGGGTCAAACCCGGCAAAAGGATCGAAGAAGGCAGGCTCCGACGAACTCTCTCCCGGTGCCTCCTGCGAAGGCCAGAACTGGTGAAAGACCGGCTGCCTCTGGACTCCCGAAGACGTCCCGGCATCCATGCTATGCCGCCCCCGAACGGGTCCCTCCAACTGCTGCCCCGGCTCAACCCTCGGCGGAGGAACGTCCACAGAATGCCTCGAAGGCATCGGCTCGTATGCCGGCACACGCCGCGAAGACCGGCAAGACAGCTTCCCCGCCAACTTCTTCGCAAAGGACCGCATCGCCACATAACGGCGGGTCAGCGTGTCGAAGGCTCTCCCCGGGACCTGCACAAGCAAACAGCCAAAGAAACGCTCAGCTAAAGAGATACAGGCATACAAAAAGAGAAAAATACAGAAAAGATGCCAAGACAGAAAAGAGTTAGCACACTCACCGGCATATCCGGGTCAACCCGATAGGCAGCTGGAGCCTGCTCAGGAACGGGTACCGACACCCTCCGCCTCGATGAATCCCCATGAACATATGTGAAATCCGGCCCAGGCACCTGAATATCTGGGGGACGCGGCGGGCCATCCTGCCTCTCCCTCGCCAACACCTGTGGCGTCCTCAACTTCCTCCTAACGAAGGCCCCATACTCCTCTCCATACAAAACGGCAACTCAGACACCGGTCGTCATCGTAAGCCCTGATTTCGCCCACTAAACGGCAACTCAGACACCGGCCGTCATCGTAAGTCCGGATTTCGCCCTCCAAACGGCAACTCAGACACCGGCCGTCAACGTAAGCCCGGATTCCGCCCACTAAACGGCAACTCAGACACCGGCCGTCATCGTAAGCCCGGATTCCGCCCACTAAACGGCAACTCAGACACCGGCCGTCATCGTAAGTCCGGATTCCACCCACTAAACGGCAACTCAGACACCGGCCGTCATCGTAAGTCCGGATTTCGCCCACTAAACGGCAACTCAGATACCGGCCGTCATCGTAAGTCCGGATTCCGCCCACTAAACGGCAACTCAGACACCGGCCGTCATCATAAGCCCGGATTTCGCCCACTAAACGGCAACTCAGACAACGGCCGTCATCGTAAGCCCGGACTTCGCCCACTAAACGGTAAAACAAGGGCAAAAGGAGCCAGCACCTCCAAGCACAAATCTCAAGGCACAAAACGCCTCCAAAACGCCAAACGATGAATCAACCACCGGCCATCAAAGTAAGCCTGAAGTCACCTTCTCAGCGGAAAAAGCCCCTACAAGGCCACATATCCCCAACAGATGAACACCGCCAGTCTTCGTAAGTCCAACCTTTTCCCCAGCGGACAAAACGTGAGGCATCCACACCTCTCACAATCGAAGCACAAGGCAGCCACGCCTTCGCCAACCGCAGTCAGAAGACGAATCAAGTCCTCATACATGACACAATCACAGCCAAAAGACGAATCAAGTCCTCATACATGACATATCCGCAGCCCGGAAGGCTTTAAACCACCCGATTCGGAAAATCGTAAAATTTCCATCTCAGGACGCCACCACGTCCTCACAGTCGACCTCGACGGTCACACGACACTTCAGGGCACCACCACGCCCGCATACATTCACAATTTCACTACCTCTGATCTATGATCAGGCTTGATTCCCGCTAGGGATACATAGGAATCCTATCACAGGGTCCAGCCATTGACCTATACGGTCACCCAGGACGCCACCACGTCCTTACCACCGACCTATACGGTCACCCAGGACACCACTACGTCCTTACTATTGACCTATACGGTCACCCAGGATGCCACCACATCCTTACCATCGACCTATAGGGTCACCCAGGACGCCACCACGTCCTTATCATTGACCTATACGGTCACCCAGGACGCCACCACGTCATTACCATCGACCTATACGGTCACCCAGGACGCCACCACGTCCTTACCACCGACCTATACGATCACCCAGGATGCCACCACGTCCTTACCACCGACCTATACAGTCACCCAGGACGCCACCACGTCCTTATCACCGACCTATACGGTCACCTAGGATGCCACCACGTCCTTACCATCGACCTATACGGTCACCCAGGATGCCACCACGTCCTTACCACCGACCTATACGGTCACCCAGGACGCCACCACGTCCTTACCACCGACCTATATGGTCACCCAGGACATCACCATGTCCTTACCATCAACCTATACGATCACCCAGGATGCCACCACGTCCTTACCATCGACCTATACGGTCACCCAGGACACCACCACGTCCTTACCATCGACCTATACGGTCACCCACAGGATACCATCACATCCACACACATAGTCTCAGTCAGAGGATATCTCACGTCCTCATACATAACAACACTCACCCCACACACGAACTACGAATAGGCTTGATTCCCGCTAGGGATACGTAAGAATCCTATCACAGGGTCCAGCCAACTGACCTAAACGGTCACACAACAGGACACCGCCATGTCCTCACGCACCGACCTACACGGTCACTTCTTCTCCCAGCACGCAATCCAGATCAGGACCCTTATCTTATCGACGACCCCACTTCCTCCGTAAGTGACGTCGTCGAGGGGCTTCTGTAAGTACCCCAATCTGGATTACCCTCTTCCGAACACACGGGAAACACCGCAGACTCACACAAGCGCAGTCTCGAAGACCCGTGACACTCAAAAATCTCAAAACCACCAACCAAACCAAGGGGGGGGACCTTTCTGGAATAAAAAGGGACAAAAGGACCTTTTAGGAATTCTATAAAAATGCATACATGGTCCGTACGGACCTCTTTGTTGCCATGATTATTGAATCCTCTTAAAGTCCAAGATATTCCCTCAAATCCCGGAAGTAATAATTACTCAGCTACATGGGAGGTCCGTACAGACCTTTATGCATGCAAGTTGGTCCGTACGGACCTTCTTGCTACCAGACACCATCATTGCTGAATCTCCTTAAAGTCCACTTATTCCCTCAAATCGAGGAAAACCAAAAAGTTGGATTACCTGGAAGGTCCGTACGGACCTTCTTGCACAAAACCCATGGCTATAAATAGAGGGCTCCCCCTCCCTCATTTCACACATCTCCCTCTTCTCTCCTCTTCCCCCAACCTTCTGGCACCCCTCTAAGTCCTCTCGAGGCAATCCCAGCCCCTTTCGGATCCTTTCGAGGCCTTTCGAGCTCCCTTGTGGTGATCTGAAGCCTCTCTGAGCGCTCTCGAGACGCTCTCGCGCTGCCCCGAGGCACTCTCGAGGTACTCTCAGGCCCCTCGTGGTACTCCGAGGCCTTGCCTGGTCTTTCCCGAGGCGTCCCGGCTCTTTCCGAGTCAAACCGGCGATTCCGGCCCACGCCGAACCTCTGCCCGAGTGACCCCTGCCATCCCAACGCACGCCGAACCTCTGCCTGAGTGATCCCTACGATCCCAACGCACGCCGAAACTCTGCCCGAGTGATCCCTGCGATCCCAACGCACGCCGAAACTCTGTCCGCAGACAACCGGCTCATCCCGAAGCAATCCCGGTCTGTTCCGAAACACTATTCCATCCTCAAACACTATTCCCCAGCGGAAGACAGACACGAACCAACATTGGTAAGGCTTCGTTCCTACACTATTTCAATACATTTCAATAAAGCAGTGTACAATGTAGACATCCGATACAAAATGCATTTTTAAAAGCACACACACACATAACAGTTAAAGAATATAAGGGGTACCGAAAGACTCATTTTTACGAGGCGACTCGGGTGAGCTCTAATATTCTAATATTCTCTTTCCGAGGAGTCATCTGACCTCCGAACTCAAAAATCTCATCACACAAAAACAGTTTATTTTTAAACTGATGCCCTTTTTCAAAGTTTTGGGCTTAATAAAAACGGCGTGGCGACTCTACAAAGCGAAAACACAGTGAGACACCTCCAACCGCAAAATGGAATAAGCCAGATGCCGGGGCGCGATCGCACTGCCTATCGGATCCGGGCGACTTCCTGAAGCGATGCACAACGCGAGATGCCGCGGCTCCGCGCGCGAGCCGGATTCGGGTAATTTCAGAAGGTGAAGTGGACCTACGTCTGGGGAATGGAGCAAGAGTTGCTGCATTAGCCGTAGGAACTTATGAAGTTACTTAACCTAGTGGACTAATACTTATTTTGAACAATTGTTATTACGTTCCAGCTTTAAGTAGGAATATTATTTCGATTTCATGTTTGGATAATGAAGGTTTTAATTTTCTTATATGTGATAAGAAGTTTTCCATTTACAAGAGTGATATGCATTATTGTACTGCTATTTCATTCAATGGCCTTTATATCCTTGATGTTGAAAATCGTGATAATGATATCTATAACATTAATAAGAGATCTAAACCCAATGATGTAAACCACACTTACTTATGGCATTGTCGTCTTGGCCATATAAATGAGAAACGCATTTCTAAACTCCACAAAGATGGATTTTTAGACTCACATGATTATGAATCATATGAGACATGCGAATCTTGTTTACTTGGCAAGATGACCAAGGACCCATTTACCAAAAAACTGCTGAAAGGGCGGGCGACTTATTAGGACTCATACATACCGATGTATGTGGACCTATGAGTAGCAATGCTAGGGGAGGATTTTAGTACTTCATAACATTCATTGATGATTTTAGTAGATTTGGATATGTTTATCTAATGAAACATAAAAGTGAATCGTTTGAGATATTTCGAATATTTCAAAATGAGGTGCAAAATCAACTTGGCAAAACTATTAAGGTACTTCGATCCGATCGAGGTGGCGAATATTTGAGCCAAGAATTTGACAGTCATCTTAAGAGTTATGGAATCGTTTGAGAACTCTCTCACCCAGAACACCACAATGGAATGGTGTGTCTGAAAGGAGGAATAGAAATTTGTTGGACATGGTTCATTCTATGATGATTCAAGTTGAGCTTCCTTTATCCTTTTGGGGATATGCACTGGAGACTGCTGCTTTCACTATAAACAGAGTTCCTACCAAATCGGATCAAAAGACCCCATATGAGATGTGGCATGGAAGAAAACCTAGTTTGTCTTTCATGAAGATTTGGGGTTGCGATGCATATGTCAAGAAGTTAACTTCTGACAAGCTAGCACCTAAATCTGATAAATGTGTTTTCGTGGGTTATCCTAAGGAAACCAAAGGATACTATTTCTACAACCGAAACGAGAACAAAGTATTTGTTACTCGAAATGGTACTTTCTTAGAAAATGAGTTTCTTCGCAAAGGAACCAATGGGAGTAAAATAGATCTCGAAGAAATTCGAGAAATCGAAAACAACATAGAACCAATGGTAGAAACTGAACCAAATTCACAAAGAGTTGTGGAACCGGTTCAAGATGCACAATTTCTTCGCCGAAGTGGTAGGTCACGATCCGAGCCCAAGAGATATGGATTTCTCGTTACGGAAAGTGATGAAGTGGAGTTAATCGAAAATGATGAACCTACTTGCTATCATGAAGTGATGTCCGCTCCTGATTCGGAAAAATGGCAAGAGGCCATAAAGTTCGAATTACAATCCATGGCTGATAATCAAGTTTGGAACTTGATTGATCCACCCGAAGGTGTAAAAACCATAGGGTGCAAATGGGTCTTCAAGAAGAAGACCGATATGGATGGGAAGGTGCACACCTATAAGGCTAGGCTTGTAGCTAAGGGATATAGGCAGATTCATGGCATCGACTATGATGAAACCTTTTCGCCTGTAGCTATGCTTAAGTCTATTAGAATTTTATTTGCCATAGCCGCATATTATGACTATGAGATATGGCAAATGGATGTCAAGACAGCTTTCCTAAATGGGAAGTTACTTGAGGATGTATACATGATACAACCTGAATGTTTTGTCAGTCCAGAAAATTCTAACAAGGTGTGTAATTTGCAAAGATCCATTTATGAATTGAAGCAAGCTTCTAGGAGTTGGAATCTAAGTTTTGATGAAGCAATCAAGGAGTTTGTCTTTATCAAGAACGAAGATGAACCTTGTGTATACAAGAAAATTAGTGGGAGCGTAGCACTATTTCTAGTGTTGTATGTCGACGATATCTTACTCATTGAGAATGACATTCCTGCACTACAGACTGTCAAGTCTTGATTAGGAAAGTGCTTTTCAATGAAAGATATGGGCGAAGCTGCGTATATCCTTGGTATCAAGATCTATAGAGATAGATCTAAGAGAATGATTGGTTTAAGTCAAAGTACTTACATTAACAAGGTTCATAGAAGATTTCAAATGGAAAATTCTAAAAGAGAAAACTTGCCAATATTGCATGGTATATCTCTTAGCAAGACTCAAAGGCCTAAGACTAATGATGAGCGGAAGAGAATGAATGGTATTCCATATGCTTCAGCAATTGGGTCTATCATGTATGCTATGTTATGTACTAGACCCGATGTCTCGTGTGCTCTAAGCATGACGAGTAGGTACCAATCGGATCCCGGCGAACCACATTGGATAGCAGTCAAGAATATCCTCAAGTACTTGCGAAGAACTAAGGATGCATTCTTGGTCTTTGGAGGAATGGAAGAAGATCTTGTAGTAAAAGGCTACACAGATGCTAGCTTTCAAACCGACAAAGATGATTTCAGATCGCAGACAGAATTTTTGTTTACGCTGAATGGAGGCACTGTGAGTTGGAAAAGTTCCAAGCAAAGTACCGTCGCTGATTCTACAACCGAAGCTGAGTACATAGCGGCATCTGATGCAGCTAAGGAAGCTGTTTGGATCAAAAAGTTCATTAGTGATTTGGAAGTTGTTCCAAGAATCAAAGATCCTATTGAACTTTACTGTGATAATAATGGTGCCATTGCACAAGCAAAGGAACCAAGGTCACACCAGAGATCAAAACACATACTTCGACGTTTCCACATTATTCGAGAGATATGCGAAAGGGAAGACGTAAAGATATGCAGAGTAGACACTGATGACAACGTGGCGGACCCATTAACTAAGGCTCTCCCGCAAGCTAAGCATGATGGTCATGTTAGGTCCATGGGTATTCGATACATGGAGATTGGGCCTAGTGCAAGTGGGAGACTGTTAGTGTTATGCCCTAGGCCTATAGATGATAGACTTATGTGTTGACATTATTTATTATTATATGAAAAGTTTATCATTCGATTATTATATGTTTTGCATATTTATCTGCAATAATCTCCATCCCTAATTATTAAGTGAATAATTAGTATAAATGTTAATGGATAATCATATGATGATTATATGCATAGAGATGCACATTAAATTTATGGGTACTTGTTAGAGAACAAGTGACTGGACTTGACCCGTATGAGATTTATGTCATGGTCAAATGTCATAATTAAATCTCATATGGTCACTGCATTTAGTCCCTAGACCTGAGATTATCATGACCTTACATATGATGAAAGTCATGTTTGATTTTAGTTAACCGATATCTTAACACGATATCTATAAAGGCTATCTTTGGCATGATCGGAATCATGATGGGAAGGATGATAAGTCAAGATGGAATTTGTCCCTCGAAAGAGAGATGTTATGCTTGGGCCCCTCGATGAGTGATAATGATGAAAGTGTATGGCCATATCCCAATACGATTGGATTATCATTATACTCGGAATCGAGAAAGTATTGAACAAAGACAAGTTGACGTGGACCATGACTTGTGTTCAATATAACATCGTGAGACAAAGGGAGAAATGGAAGTGCACCATTGGAAACGTGAACTCTTACGTTATATTATTTGGGTAGACATAATGGCTTGCTAGAGTCCGCTTATGTCTTATGAGGGTCGATATGATCGAGCTCATTGCCAACATAATATAATCCTATTGGGTCACACACAACTAGAATGAATTGATTAAACCAGAGAAAGAATTATTGAGAATTCCTGATCAGACATAAGTTATCGCGCGACAAAAGTTGTCCAGAGGACTTGTCTGGTCGTGCCACTACCAGAAACAGGTGTTTTAGCGACGGAATCAACAGCGACGGACTCATTCCGTCGCTAAATAGCGACGAAAATTAAGCTTTAG
This sequence comes from Adenophora triphylla var. japonica, assembly GCA_022495995.1. Classification (NCBI taxonomy): domain Eukaryota; kingdom Viridiplantae; phylum Streptophyta; class Magnoliopsida; order Asterales; family Campanulaceae; genus Adenophora; species Adenophora triphylla. The sequence goes on along the minus strand of JAFEMH010001228.1, from coordinate 112,648 downwards.
CGGCGGAATTATTTTGGCGTCGAATTTAGCGACGGAATTTAATTCCGCCGCTAAATTTCGTCGCTAAAACGAATATTCCTCGAATATTCGTTTAATTACCGCCACTATTTTGGCGCTTGATTTACCGACGGAATATTTCGCCGCTATTTCTTTAACAGCGACGGAATTATTCCGTCGGTGAAAATATATTATTTTTTTTATTTATCAGCGGCGGAAATTTTCCGTCGGTGAAAATCAAATATTTTTTATTTTATTTTTTTGAAATATTATACCGACGGAATATTTCCGCCGCTGATAAATTAAAAAAAATTAATTTATTAGCGTCGGAAATATTTCGACGGTGAAAAAAAAATATTTTTTATTATTTTTTTGAAATATTACACCGACGGAATATTTCCGCCGCTGAATAATTAAATTTTTTTTAATTTATCAGCGGCGGAAATATTCCGTCGGTGAAATTAAATGTTTTTTAATTTTTTTTAAATTAAATACCGACGGAATATTTTCGCCGCTGATAAATTAATTTTTTTTTTAATTTATCAGCGACGGAATATTTCGTCGCTGATAATAAAATGTAATTTTTGATTATTTTTAGAACTAATTAACAAAATAACCAACTGAAAAACATTAAAATATTTAACTGGAACGTTAAAAAATTGACTGGAATTTCAAAAAACTAACTGAAATTTTGAAAAACTAACTGAAAGGTTTCAAGGATTGTTTGACAGACTAGTTTCCTAATTTGATTAGGAAACAAACACCATACTAAAGTAGTATAAATACAACGTCTGTAAAACCCTAAAGCTAGCTGAAATTCTGAAAAGAAAATCACAACAAATACTCTCAATATTCTTCAAGGTTTTTGATCTAGCAATCATCAAGAAATCGTTCTTGGTTCATTCAAATGTGTGGATACCGAAAGAGGGTCTTCGCTCGTTCAACGATCAAGGTCTAGAGTTCGAAGCTTGTATTCAGAATCACATCAATACATTGTTCGATAGCTCAAGAACGGAAAGCGTTCAAGGTTGGTTCTCTCTATCTCATAGGAATTCAAATTAATTGTATAGAATGGATCCTTGGCTCCTTGGGTTTTATGTTATTAGATGCTTAATTCCGCTGCGCATGGACTCGGAAAACCCAACAAATGGCACATGGACTATGGTTCCTCTACCGCCTGGTAAGCGTGCTCTGGGTAGCCAATGGGTTTATCGGATTAAGTATAAGACTGATGGTACTGTTGAACGGCTTAAATCTCGTTTGGTGGTTCTTGGTAATCATTAGAAAGAAGGGGTTGATTACACGGAAACTTTTGCTCCTGTGGCTAAAATGGTCACCGTTCGAGCCTTTCTTGCCATTGCTGCCTCAAAGAATTGGGAACTACAACAAATGGATGTGCATAATGCTTTCCTACATGGTGATCTTCAGGAAGAGCTCTACATGAAACATCCCCCGGGTTTTCATTCCAATCAGCCTAATATGGTTTGTTGCCTTTGAAAATCTCTTTATGGCCTGAAACAGGCCCCGCGTTGTTGGTTCGCTAAGCTGGTGGCTTCCTTGAAGCACTATGGATTCTTGCAGTCTTATTCTGATTATTCCCTATTCACGTTCACAAAAGGTACGATTCATATGAATATACTTGTGAATGTTAACGATATCATTATAGTTGGGAACGATTTCGCTGCCTTACAGTCTTTCAAAAAGTATATGAGTGAATATTTCAAGATGAAGGACCTTGGCTCCTTGAAGTATTTCTTGGGCATTGTAGTTGCTCGTAGCCCTCTGGTCTATTTCTGTGCCAACGCAAGTATACCTTGGACATTATATCCGAGGTTGGGCTATTGGGTGCAAAGCCATCCGGCTTTCCTATTGAACCGAATCATAAACTTGGTCTTGCCACTGGTGATCTTCTGGATGACCCAGAATGTTATAGACGATTGGTTGGTCATCTCATTTACTTAGCAGTCACCCGTCCAGATTTGGCATATTCGATTCATATTCTGTCGCAATTTATGAAGGAACCTCACAAGGATCATTGGGATGCGGAATCGCGAGTTGTTCGTTATCTCAAAAGCACACCTAGTCAGGGTATTCTTCTTCGTGCTAATAGTGAGCTCACGCTATGAGGATGGTGTGATTCGGATTGTGCCGCTTGCCCTATTACTCGACGCTCTCTTTGTGGATGGCTTGTGTTTCTTGGTCATTCCCCTATATCTTGGAAGATGAAGAAACAAACCACTGTGTCTCGTTCGTCTTCCGACGCTGAATACCGCTCTATGGCAGCCCTTACTTGTGAATTGAAATGGTTGAAAGGCTTACTGCTGAGCCTTGGTGTTCATCATCCCAAGGCATTTAATATCTTTTGCGATAGTCAGCCGGCTCTAGACATCGCTAAGAACCCCGTATTTCATGAACGAACAAAGCACATCGAGATAGATTGCCACTTTGTTTGTGATGCCATTTCGGATGGCCTTATCTCTCCTTCCTATGTTCCTACCAAAACGCAGTTGGCAGATATTTTTACTAAAGCGCTTGGAAAACAACAGTTTGATTTGCTCGTTAGCAAGTTGGGCATTCTTAATTCCCATGTTCAACTTGAGGGAGGGTGTGAAGAAGCAACTGTTCAAGTGGGCGACCGCCCAGGCAATGTGGGCGACCGCCCAGACTCAAATCACAAAAGAGATAAAACGCCTGTACAAGTGGGCGACCGCCCAGGTCAAGTGGGTGACTGTTGGGTTTTATGGGTCCATGCGCAGCGGAATTAAGCATCTAATAGCACAAAACCCAAGAGCCCTAAGATCCGTTCTATACGATTAAAGTGAATTCCTATGAGATAGAATTTACCAACCTTATTTGCTTTCCATTCTTGAGCTATCGAACAATTCATTAATGTGATTTTGAATCACAAACTTTGATCTTCAAGACTTGAATCTTCAGATTGCTTTGGACAGTTTGAACTCTAGGCCTTGATCGTTGAATGAGCGAAGACCCTCTAGTAGTATCCACACGTTAGAATGAACCAAGAACAGTTCTTGAGAATTGCTAGATTCTTAAACCTATGGAAGAAATATTGAGAAACCTTTTTGGTGTGATTTTCTTGAGAAAATTCGGCTTGCTAATTAGGGTTGACAGACCTTCATATTTATACTACATTAGTATAGTATGTGTTTCCTAATCAAATTAGGAAACCAGTCTGTAAGCGCCTCTATGGCTTAAAGTGTCGCACGACCAGTCGAAGCCCATAGCCAAGTTCTGTCGCGCGATGTCATGTGCCACATCAGGAATCTCAATCATTCTTTCTCTGGTTTAATCAATTCATTCTAGTTGTGTGTGACCCAATAGGATTATATTATTTTGGCAATGAGTTCGATCATATCGATCCTCATAAGACATAAGTGGACTCTAGCAAGCCATTATGTCTATCCAAATAATATAACGTAAGAATTCACGTTTCCAATGGTACACTTCCATTTCTCCCTTTGTCTCACGATGTTATATTGAACACAAGTCATGGTCCACGTCAACTTGTATTTGTTCAATGCTTACTCGATCTTGAGTATAATGATAGTCCAATCACATTGGGGTATGGCCATACACTTTCATCATTATCACTCATCGAGGGGCCCAAGCAAAACATCTTTCTTTCGAGGGACAAATTTCATCTTGACTTATCATCCTTCCCATCATGAATCCGATCATGCCAAAGATAGCCTTTATGAATATCGTGTTAAGATATCATTTGACTAAAATCAAACATGACTTTCATCATATGTAAGGTCATGATAATCTCAGGTCTAGGGACTAAATGAAGTGACCATATGAGATTTAATTATGACATTTGACCATGACATAAATCTCATACGGGTCAAGTCCAGTCACTTGTTCTCTAACAAGTACCCATAAATTTAATGTGCATCTCTATGCATATAATCATCATATGATTATCCATTAACATTTATACTAATTATTCACTTAATAATTAGGAACGGAGATTATTACAAATAAATATGCAAAACATATAATAATCAAATAATAAACATTCTCTATAATCAAGGATAAAGATGATACATTTAAGTTAAACATAACTTAAAGCCTAGGGCATTACACCAACAGCTATCGCCCAGCTTCGTAATTCTGACGGGATTTAGCTTTCCTAATTCAAATAAACATTGTTTTAGGCTTATATATTTTATTTGTGGTAGGACTCTTTTCCTTATTCATTGTAACCTATATATTGTGAAGTTGATTAATGAAAAACACAAGTTTTGGGAAAACCCTAAATTGAATTCCTACACAACATCAAGGGTTTCGACAATTAGGTATACGTCGAGGGTGATGTGGTTTCAGAGGGTGGAGTTTTTATGATGGAGAAGGGGTGGACGAATTTTGTGAAGATGTGTTTGTTTGAAGGGTGGTGGCGGCCTTATAGGGTTTGTACACAACATGGAGGGTTTACAATAAGTAAAAGAGAAAAAGGGTTGTTGCCATTGGGCTTTGGCAATTAAGGTTTGGCCGAGGTTGGTGTTAGTCAGTGGGTTTGGCATATGTCGAGGGTGGTATGATTAAAGATGATGGAGCTTTGATGGTGGGTGGTTATGGAGGAGAGGCGGATGTATAATTAGGATTTAGGATATATAGAGGGTGGAAAAGGATTTTCGGTTTTGGGTTGTGCCGAGGGTGGAGGGTTTAAGGAGAGACTTTTTGATGATGACAGAAGCAAGAAGTTTCGACAAGCAGGGTTTAATAGAATAAAGTTATGTTTTTGGGATAGAGTTTAGAAAAGGAGGAGTTTCGGCCAAGGTTTGAGCCGAGGGTGGTGGTCTTCGTAGGACGAGAAGGAGGTTGGAGAAGGAGAGGTTTAGGCTAAGGAGTTGAGCCGATGGTGGTGATGATTTAGGAGTAGAGTTTTGATGTTGGGTGGCGAGGGTTTCGGCCAGGATGGTTGAGCCGATGGTGGTGGTGATTTAGGAGTACAGTTTTGATATTGGGTGGCGAGGGTTTCGGCCAAGGATGGTTGAGCCTATGGTGGTGTTAGGGTTTAGTGTAGGTTTCGGTTTAGGGTTTTTGCCGATGGTGGTGAGATTTAGGAGGGTAGGGTTTTGATGGTGGATGGCGGAAGTTTGTGGTGGTGATAGGGTAGGGCAGATTAGGGTTTTGCCGCAACCTTGGGCAGAGAAGTACCATTATAGCTATGATATCATAATATAATAAAAAATGGTTTATAGAAGAAGAAGGAGGAGAAGGAGAAGGAGGAGGAGGAGGAGGAGGAGAAGGAGGAGGAGGAGAAGAAGAAGAAGAAGAAGAAGAAGAAGAAGAAGAAGAAGAAGAAGAAGAAGAAGAAGACGAAGAAGAAGAAGAAGACGAAGAAGAAGAAGAGGAAGAAGAAGAAGAAGAAGAAGAAGAAGGAGAAGAAGAAGGAGAAGAAGAAGAAGAAGAAGAAGAGGAAGAGGAAGAAGAAGAGGAAGAGGAAGAGGAAGAGGAAGAAGAAGAAGAAGAAGAAGAAGAGGAAGAGGAAGAGGAAGAAGAAGAGGAAGAGGAAGAGGAAGAGGAAGAAGAGGAAGAGATGGTCTTCAAAGGTTAAAGTATGGAATTTGGGCGTACTGCGTTGAAAAAAGGGTGGAAGGCATTTCGCAGACGGAACCACGTCAAGATAGACGAGAAGTGCCTTTTTGAGTTTGTCCGCGGTAGAAGAAAAAGAAACTTTGCCTGCCGGTGCAAATCTTCCGGACTTAATCAACCCCCAACCCCACAACTGCTTTCAAAGTTTCAATAGATTATGTTAGAAACAAATCTGTTCTCTTTCTTCTTTTTTTATTTTTATTTGTGTGTGTGTCATCAGCTGGTTGAAATTAGACTGCCAGGTAGCAATATTCCATAGTGTATGCGTTAAACAAGAACGCCGGTTTTTCTGACAATCATACCTAGTTAAAGCTCATGTAAGAAACATGGAAGTAGCTGAATTTTGTTATCCACCGACAGAAGCGAGGAACTTCCGCCTGCTTATTGGTTTCTCGTGCAAAATTACAACATCATTAACTTTTTCAACAGCTTCTCTAGCTCATTCTCACCAAAACTTTACCATTTTCTCCAGCTAGCAGTCGTCTCCTCTGGTTCTTCTACGACTACCCTTTTGTCAGGGTAGAAGATTTGATGATGAATGGGAGTAAATTTTGATGTGATTATATAGATATAGAAGTCGGATGTGGGAAACTGTGAGGCCTGGAAGGTTAAGTTCTAGGTCGTCGCCCGGAAGCGACGCGCCATCTCTTCGCCAGCGGGTGGTGTCAAATATGCAAGGGTTCTCGCATTGCGGACGAGTGCGGGTAAAGAAGCTAGTCCATGGTAGGTGTAAGGGTAGTGGGATGCACTTTGGAACTTGGAACATTGGATCATTGACAGGGAGATCAGCAGAGGTGGTGGAAGTTATGAGGAGGAGGAAGATTCACATAATGTGTCTACAGGAAACTAAGTGGGTTGGAGAGAAAGCAAAAGAAATATAGCCTTGGAGTTTTAAGCTTTGGTACTCAGGAAAGGATAAGGGTAGAAATGGAGTGGGTATCATTATTGATAAGGAGTATATTAATGATGTGGTGGAAGTGTACAGGAAGAGTGATCGAATTATGGGCATTAAACTGGTGATACGTGATGAGATTATAACTATTATTTCCGCCTATGCACCGCAAGTAGGGTTGGATGCATCTATTAAACAAGTGTTCTGGGAAGATTTGGAGGAGGTAGTGCAACGAGTACCTAGTGGTGAGAAATTAGTGATTGGTGGTGATCTGAACGGGCATGTGGGGTCTAGTCGACATGGCTTTGAGAGCATACATGGAGGTTTTGGTTTTGGAGAGAGGAATGAAGCAGGAAATAGTATCCTGGACTTTGCGTTGGCATATGACTTGAGTATAATGAACACTTGGTTCAAGAAGAGAGAATCTCACTTGGTGTCCTATAGGAGTGGAGGTAATGCGAGTCAGATTGACTTCTTCTTAGCAAGAAATACTTGTAGAAAAAGTTATACAGATTACAAGGTTGTTCCGGGTGAGAGCACAGCAACTCAACATAGACTGGTGGTACTTGATTTTCAAAGTAAGAGAATTTCGAAGAAGAGAAAATCACAGGTAGACCCTAGAATCAAGTGGTGGAGACTTCAAGGGGAGAATCAACCGAAATTTGTAGCTAAGATGGTCGATACCGGTATTTGGTCGGATAATACGGAGGATATGGATATAGATTCGACTTGGACTAAGATGGTACATACCATAAAGGAGGTGGCGAAAGAAGTCCTTGGAGAATCTAGAGGAAATGGGCCACCAAGTAAGGACACATCATGGTGGAACGAGGAAGTAAAACAAGCAATAAAGGGCAAGCGAGAATGCTACAAATTATTGGGAAAATGTAGGAGCGACGAGAACTATGAGAAGTATAAGGAAGCTAGAAGAGATGCTAAGAAAACAGTAAGAGACGCAAGAGCAAAGGTGAATCAGAAACTTTATGATAAGTTGGATACAAAAGAAGGGGAAAAGGACATCTACAGACTCGCTCGTATGAGGGATAAGAGGACACGAGATATTGGGACGGTTAAATGTGTGAAGGATGTAGACCAAAGAGTTTTAGTCTGGGATAAAGAGATAAAAGATAGATGGAGTTCGTACTTTGATAACTTGTTCAATGGCGGTCAAGAGCAGGATGTTGGAGATTTAAATATCTCTTCGAGTATGGTTAATCGAGATTTTATGCGGAGAATTCGAAAAAGTGAAGTGGAAATGGCAATGAAAAAGATGAGATTGAAGAAAGCCATTGGACCGAATGGTATACCAATTGAGGTTTGGAGATGTTTCGGGGAGAGGGGAGTAGATTGGTTAACAGCGCTATTTAACAAGATATGGAGAGTTAACACAATGCCATTGAAGTGGCGGAAGAGTACTCTGATCCCTTTGTATAAGAATAAAGGTGATGTCCAAGATTGTGCCAACTATCGGGGGATCAAACTAATGAGCCATACTATGAAACTTTGGGAAAGAGTGATTGCACAGAGGCTGAGAAAAATTGTGGATATTTCGGATAACCAATTTGGGTTTATGCCAGGAAGATCGACTATGGAGGCAATATATCTTATGAGACAAACCATGGAGAAATATCGGGATCAAAAGAAAGATTTGCATATGGTTTTCATTGATTTGGAGAAGGCGTATGATAAAGTGCCAAGAGAGGTACTTTGGTGGGCATTAGGAAAGAAGGGTGTTTCAAAGAAATATATTGATATTATCAAGGACATGTATAATGGAGTTAGTACTTGTGTAAAGACTAGTGTTGGGAAGACTGAAGAGCTCCCTATAAAGATTGGAGTGCATCAAGGTTCCGCACTTAGCCCCTTTCCTTTTGCTTTGATAATGGACGAATTGACGAGGTCACCCAAGATGATATACCAAAGTGTATCGCTCGCAGATGATATTGTCCGATTGATGAGACAAGAGAGGGTGTTGAAAGTAAATTGGAGTTGTGGAGACACACATTGGAATCTCGAGGTTTTCGATTAAGCAGAAGCAAGACTGAATATTTGGAGTGTAAGTTTAGCAGAGTTGAAAGTAGGGAAGCAGGGGCGGTCACATTTGATGGAAATATTATCCAAGCTTCTGAGTTTTTTCGCTATCTTGGATCCATTATCCAAAAGGATGGAGAATTAGATGGAGATGTGGCTCATAGGATTAAAGCAGGTTGGTTGAAGTGGAAGAGTGCCACAGGGTTTCTATGTGATCGCGGCATGCCCAATAGATTAAAGGGAAAATTCTACCGCACGGCAATTAGGTCGGCATTGCTTTACGGCACCGAATGTTGGGCCGTGAAACAGTGTCACGTGCATAAGATGAATGTGGAGGAGATGCGTATGCTGCGATGGATGTGCGGTCATACAAGAAAGGATCGATTGGGGAATGAGGTGATCAGAGGTAAAGTAGGAGTTGCGCCCATTGAGGATAAAATGAGGGAAAATTGTCTAAGGTGGTTTGGACATGTGAGAAGGAGACCGAGTGATGCACCGGTTAGGAGTCCGGAACAGTGGAGAAATGATAAAATGGCGAGGGGTAGGGAAAGACCCAAACAAACTTGGATTAGAGTAATTGAAAAGGATATGTGTTTACTTGGAGTAGATGAAAGTATGGTGTTGAAGAGGCCGGAGTGGAGGGCAAAAATTCATGTGGGGAGTTGATTTTTTTCTTGATTTTTATTTTTATTTTTTATTTTTTATTATTTATTTATTTATTTATTTATTTATTTATTTATTTTTTTGATTTTTTGATTTTTTTGATTTTGATTTGTATGTTTATTTATTTATTTATTTATTTATTTATTTATTATTTATTATTTATTATTATTATTTATTTATTTATTTATTTATTTATTTATTTTTTATTATTATTATTTATTTATTTATTTATTTATTTATTTATTTTCCACGATGACATATGAGGATTCATGTTAGCCGACCCCAAATTATTTTGGGACTAAGGCTTTGTTGTTGTTGTTGTTGTTCACATCTTTGTGTCCTCAAATGGTTTCAAATAATAATAATAATAATAATAATAATAATAATCATAAAAAAAAAAAAACTAAAAAAAAAAACACTACCCCGAGAACAGCAGCAAAGGCGAATTAGAGGAAAAGGAAAAGATCCACAAAGAAAGAATCCTCTATTAATGAAAATCTTGGTCTGTTTCAACACATTACAATCACAATCTCATTCATTGACTCTAAAATACAACCTCAGATAACGATTACTCGATTACAAATACACTTAGACGATAACTACAAGGAGAAAGGTCTTATGAACTTCAAACCGAAACTAATACACAAACCTCCAAGAGGCTTATTGCATAACATTCTTGACAACAAATTACTAACAACAAATATAATGAAAGAATAAAGCTCAGCTCCAAAACTCACGGTTTTTGACACAGTATTCACCACTTTCCTGTTTCTGGTAATCGAGAGTCCACTTCTCATATGTACAATCTACAAAATCATAGTAGCCTCCATGGAGAGAAAGAAGACCTTTTGACACCTTTTCTTCTATCCACGGGTAACTAAGCAAGTTCAACAGCGAACGGTTCACTGATTCCTGCAAATTACAAAAATGGTTCAAATTGTCAGCACAAAGAAGATTCTTGTACACTTATTAATCTAAATAATACAATCTGAAAATTTGTTATATGAGGGGATGTAACAAATGAAAGCACCTTTTCACAGTGTCTGCACTGCTGGTCAAAGCTGAGCTTTGAAGCAACAGCCTTCGTTCCTGATCTGGCATTCTTTCCATTTGAAACCCAACTCGTAATGAAGCTACTGCAAAAGTAGAACAGAATAACTGAGAAAATCATGCACAAATACACTCACAGAAAACTAATAAGTCCGTGTTTCCAGACCTTGAAATCACTTCATCTTCCATACTCATAAGAGCACGAATGCCCCCACAACAGCTGTGACCAGTCACCAGAATGTTTTCAACCTGAAGAATGCATAGTTGCTTCAGAATAAAACTAGGATTTTCACACGATAAATATCCACTAGCAATTTCATTAAACCTATTAATATGAAGCAAATTTAGGTAGTAATAACGGTTTTTACAATGTGGGGGTAGGGGGAGAAAGTGTCTACTTACTTGAAGGTTATTTACCGAAAATTCAAGAGCAGCATTTGTTTCACATGGTCCACTCTGCACACACAATGTGAACAAAATAAACGTGACATCCAGACTAGAATATTTCTACTCAAGCCAAAGGCTATGCATATTCTGATTTATGGTTGTCATATGGAGACTATAAAGCTGAGAGAAACGAAAAGTGATTTATAGAATACCTCGAATGGAGGGACTAGATTAGCAATATTTCGAACAACAAAGGCTTCACCAGGTTGAAATCCTAAAATATACGAAGGGCAAACTCTCGAATCTGCACATGAGATTACCATGAACTGTTCTTGATATCATCAGTCAACAAAACTTGTACCATTTTCAGGGACAAAGTTGCAGTTCAAACACCTTAACTGTTGAAAGGGATTCAATTTTTACCTTAGGGGCTTGACATTTAGAAAGCTTCTGATAGCATTCTAAGTTTTCCCTGTTGAAAAATTACACCAAAGTTAACTGGAAATGTAACCTTTTTAATGCAAAACATTAGCCTGGAGCTTTTCGCCGCTTACATGTACTTATGTCGCTTAAAACATAGAAACCGGTCCTTCATCTCTGCGAACGAGTCACTCGCATTTGGAGTTTCCTTTGTAATCTTTGGTTTGTTGTCAGTAAGTTCCTGAATGAGTCCGGGACCGTCTCTCGAAGCCATCAATCTCAGAGCTGGATGTCTCCTGTGTTATCCGAAGTTTTGAAGAAACATAGGATAATTCTTAGTAATTGGAAGTAGCAGACAGAATACATTCTTATCACTTTGGGTCAATCCCGAAGGTTGCATGATCCTAAAATACTATCTTTCCTTATAAATAAATCATCAAACAGGTACGAGGTCACAGTAGCTTCCACTAACTAAGCTCCCTTATGTGGTTGCTTGTGAGGTAGAAAAGCACAAATAGATCCATGCTCAGTTTAGTGGGAGATGGAACAGAACGCCAGATTAAAATTTGGATAATTTCATTTTAGAAACTGGAAAATGCATTCCGATCCGTGTTTAATTTTATAAAGGGGGAATCAGAAAAAGATCTCAGATTTAGAAAAACGCTTTGGGATATGATTCCTAATAGGCCAATATGATAAAAGCCAAGCGAATGAAATCCAGTGACCTGCAATTTGGGCAGGTACCTAAGGGGATCAAGAATGTAGTTACCATTTTCAGAAGAATGAGCTCAAGGTAGGTCAAAACTCTAGTCAATAGTTGATGCCAACTTTGGGTATTTGGTTCCTGCTTTCAAGACGTTTTAAGAAACATGGCTTCATATATCGGTTGATATATGTTGGCTGTACATGTGCACATGCTTGTAATCCCATTTAGGCCCTTGAACCTTACGATACATCCATGCACCAATACAAGTTTTTATACACAAAGAAGATTATTTCTAATTGATTTCACTCCTTGAAACAATGAAAATATTCTTCAAACATAAGTGTTATCCATATAAATGACTTGTCAACAATTTTAAAGAATGAGATCTATGTTTTGTACATCAATTGTAACATGGTAAAATTGCACTAACTATTTGCTTATTTAGAAACACAACATTTGTTTAAGGAGGGACAAAAGAGAAAGTGCGACATTTATTATTGGACGGAGGGAGTAATTTGTAGTGACACTCTAGTTTCAATAAACTGGAAGGTCCATTATCACTCTTCAAGTTACCAATATAGCAAACTTAGTTGTTGTAACCTACTTATTTAATCACGAGGAGTGCTAAAGTTAGAACCGAGGGGAAATTGCAAGTCCATTAATGAGGGAAACTCTGCACAAGAAATATCCTAAAAAGAAAAGAAAGAATCTTTTATTTCTTGTCTAGAATGATCAGAGGGATTAAATCTTGAGCAAGATAGTCTCAAAGTACAAATAACATTTCAAATCTTGGGGCAGCAGCTACAATACAAAATTGCCACTCACGTCAGCAGATCTCACTAAGTGAAAATCACAATTCATTCTCATGGAATTTGAACCTTAACACAACATGAAATTTTAACTCAGATCGAAAATTGACAACATTTTGTCCAGTAAAGAATCAAATTAACAGCTCCTAACATCACTAATATGTAAGAATATGTCAACAACAAGAAGCAAACATCAAGATCACACAAATACAAAGTACAAACTAAAGAATTCCTCCCTCCCCCAAAAAAAGAAAAGACTTTAATTAAAAAAACAGGAACTGCAGATTTCAGAAAAGACCAACCTGAAAGAAGTCTGTAATCCCAACTGGGTCTGCTCAGTTTCCAAGAATCTCAATTGGGTACCAAAGATCTGCCCAAATCATGAAAACAAAACCATCAAGAAATCAACAAAAATTAGTCAACATATAAGAGGGAGGGGGCAAAGAGAACATACCGTAGAGGTTGGAGGTGAAGGAATTCTTGGGAAGTGAGGGGTGGAATTGGAAGCAGGGGAAGATCGAAGCAGAGCAATAGCCATAAATAATATGTAGGGAAATAAATCAAGAAATGTGAAATAAAGAGGGATTGATTGAGAGAAGGGTTTGGTTGTTCATCAAATTTAGATTGAGAGAAGACATATATATATATGGGTGTGGTGTTGGTCGGATCGAAGAAACACTTGGCTTTTCTCCCACAAAGGCGGAGAAATCTATGCTGTGTGAATTCTGTCAGTCAGTCAGCTGCCCACTTCAATTTCCCCAAATCTCATCTAATCTGCTCTGCCTAGCCCTAATTAATTGGGTTCAAGAAAAAACCTAATTAATCAACTACTCCAAGTTTCCATTTCTGAGATGTTTATTTTCGCCTTCATTTTATTTTTCATTTTTCATTTTTCATTTAGAAGGCCACCGTTTTGAGATATAATCATATGTTTTCAAGTTAACAAAAAAAAAAAAAATCTACTCACATGTAGTGGGTTTTTTTTTTTTTTTTGGTTAATTTCCAATAAATTTTGGATTCTTATCTAATGGTAAATATATTTATTTTTATTATAACAGGCAGAGGAGATGGATAATTACAAAATAAACACGGACATGAACATAAACATTTACGTGGTTCACCAACTTGATTACGTAAATTGAGAAAGAGAGAACAATATTATTGAACATACCAAAAGTGTCGAGCTGGGCCAAACAAGTAAAGCCCAAACACAGACAGCCGTGGCATTCACATTCTTCATGAGTCTGGCCCAATAACCATAAAGCCCAAGGCCCAACAACAGGATCAGTCAACCTAAGCTCATTGTCCGATCTCTAAGATCCCAACCTAGCTTGGTCCGACTATTCGATCCATGCTCTCATTCGGGTACGATCCAGCTCTACCCGTCAGTCAGGTCGACCTATCTCAATAGGCAACCTCGACCTAACCAGTGTCGCACTAATCAAACAAGACGTGGGCGTAACTCTTTCCATAACCGGTTTCCTACAAATCAGGAGTCATATTAGGACACGTTCCCATGATATATAACTGTCCCAAGAATCACGAAGCTCATGTCGCCCACCAAAAATAACCGCTCTCATCAACTATAAATACTTCATCACTACCACGGTTATAAGGTAACTGCTATTTTGTTATCAGAATTCCATTATTCAATACGATTTTGCTCTCCAATCATCAAATACTTACTCTCACGCCCGAGGGTCTAAGCCGGAGACACATCCGGCTAGTCGTGGGGTCTATTTTCAGGTCAAGGAGCCAAGTGATCAGTCCTGCCACGTGGAGGAAGATTGATAAGCACTTTTCTTGCGGCATCAGTTTGGTTCCATTGCCGGGAAACGTGCATAAGCTTGACCTCGAAAGTTTTCTCAACCTGCAACAATGGTGACTTCGGATGTGTATCCGAGACCTCACTCGGGCATGAGGAAGGAAACAATAACACCAATGCAAACGCTGGGAATCTTAACACCAATGCTGGAAACGCAAATTTGCCTCCACCCCCTCCGACGCGTCAGCACGCTAGAGCCACGCGATCTAACAGTGTGGCTGACGGCAGGGGATTGCCAGACGCAAGGAGAGAGAAGCGACCTATGGAGGGACAAGGAGTTCCACCTCCTCCAAAACGTCCAACTGGACAGATGAATATTGGAAATAGGGCAGATCCCTCATCCAATCCACTGAGTAGAAAGGAAATGCTGATGGAGCGAGCTCAGATTCTGGCTGAGTTATTGGCAATGGAGGAGGCGGAACAAGTGGATAGAAGGTCTGATAGAGTGGCCCCATCTCAAGTTTCTAATAGAGAGCGTGCCAGAAGTACTAGACCAAACGAAACTGTGGGTCAGAATGTTGATCAAAGGATGGTGGTGCAACCTCAATCCCCGATTCATGTTCCGAGTGACGACCTAAGGGCTAGTCTCACTAGGAACAGGGAGCAAGAGGCACAGTCAGACTTGAGGACGCAGTTAGAGGCCAACAGAAGCCGACATGGATCGCCTGCCAGGACGCAAAGGTCGCAGTCTCATAGGGACAGGAATGGGCGCAGGTCGCCTATAAGAGAGGGAAGGCGCAGGTCGCCACCAAGAGATGATAGGCGCAGGTCGCCACCCAGGGATGAAAGGCGCAGGTCGCCACTGAGAGATGACAGGCACAGGTCACCAGTTCCCTCAGTGAAGTCACCTTCTCACAGAGATAGGAGAAGCAGGCAAGTAACTCCCCCCAGGAGTGAGGGTCAAAGGTCGAATGCTGTCCCCCCTGCTGGAGAAGACAGACCTGATGCCAGGGAGTGGCTGCTATGGAAAAGGAAGTTTGAGCAATGGGAGGCTGAAAAGAAAAATGATACTGGAAAGGTCGAACGAATTGACTTTGCTCTTCGACCCTTATCCAAGGATTTGATTGACAGTCGACCTCCTGCTGGTTTCAGATTGCCCCTCCTAGAGAAGTACTCAGGGGCAACCAATGCAAAAAGCCATGTGCAGCACCTGGAAGCCACAATGTGCTTTGTCGCCAATGAGGACGACAATATGTGCAAAGCCCTCATAAGCACACTCACGGGGGCAGCCCTAACGTGGTTCAATGGTTTGGCAGCGGGTAGCATCTCTACCTGGATGTGTTTGAGGACAAAATTTTTAGATCGCTTCTCAACTGCTGGAGCTCGGAAAGTGACTGTCACCGACCTAAACAACTTGGTGCAAGGGAAAAATGAAAGCTCCATGAGCTACTACACCAAGTTTAAAGAAATGGTTGACAAGATTGAGGAGGATCTCACTGACAGGGAGGTGATCAATTGCTTCCGAAATGGCATTTCCTCGGCAGACATGGATTACGAGCTGACGGTTCGTACAGTCACTACTCGACAGGAGTTGTTCGAGAAAGTTTATAATGTGGCATTAGCCGAGGAGAGGAAAGAAAAGAAGAATGGGAAAGGCCCCAAGGTTGAGGCCGTTGATGATAAGAAAGACTCCGCCAAAAATGGGGGAAACTACAAGAATGGTAAGAACAGAACTAGGGCGACAGAGAAAGTGCCCGAAGCTTTTACTCCCCTAACGGTGAGTCGAACAGAGATTATGAATGCGGTCGAGCTGGCCCCACCTGCCCCAATGAACCCGGCCAATAAGTTCAGAAGGGACAACACGAAATTTTGTGAGTACCACAAAGATACGGGTCAACTCACAGAGGATTGCTTTTGAAGCTTATAATCCAGAGAATGGTCGACCAGGGAAGACTCAACGCATATGTGAAACGGCCCCAAGCTGGTGGAGGCGAGCAGCCAGCAGGTGGAGCTCAAGGGCCAAGGCAACCCAAATTGAACTTGGGGGTCATCACAGAGCAAGCTAGTAACACAGCCATCAAGCATAAAATCTTTCAGCTCAACAAAGCCCCACATGTGCCTCCAAGGAGAGATGTCAGGGATGAGGTGATCAGCTTTTACCACCACGAGCTGGCAACTAATATGGCGGCTAGGGAGCAAGTTCTTGTCATCCCAGGACTCATTGATGGATGTACGACGAGCAGACTCCTCGTCGACACGAGGGCCTGCAAGGATATTCTATTTTATAAGACATTCCAGGAAATGGGTCTCTCCAATGAGCAGCTTGAAAGATACGATGGCAGGTTAGAGGGCTTCACCAATCATCGAGTCGACGCTAAGGGACAGATCGAGCTAGACGTCGACCTAGGCCAATACCCTTACAGGGTCGTATCAAAGGTAAAATTTATTGTAATAGATGTGAACAGTGACTATGCTGCTATCCTTGGTATTCCCGGTCGTCGTCGCACTTGGAATGGTGGCCTCGATCCCCCACCGCCGAGTTAAATTCCCCACACTGGGAGTCAGACAAGGCACAGCTCGAGCATATCTAGATCATGTCCTACGAGAAAGAAAGAAGAGAGAGCTGGAGATTGAAATGGCGGAAGGATACTTAAAGCTGTCCCAGTCAGTCACCAAAACTACCCGACTATCTACGATCACCATTGTGGAGGAGTCAACCTATCACTCAAACGACGATGTCATGGTTGAGTCGACACGTCACTCCGAAGCCACATCGGTCGATCCAGATGTAGTTATGGTCGACCAAGTCATCATAGGCAACCTATGCCTCCAGGTCGACAATAACTCGGGGGCCACCACCGATGAGATCGCTGATAAGCTAGATGACATGATAGCTGAGGAAGCTCCACATTTGGGGGCCGAAGAGAGACAGAAAGTGAAGAAGATCATCATCGAGACCCTACAGTTCAGAGATGGTCCAGAGCTAGAGGCTCTTGACGAGCTAGAATCAGTGATCACAAATCCCTCTTATCCGGAGCAGAAAATTCAGATAGGAAAGCAGCTATCAGCCGAAGAAAGAGAGGAGATCATCGAGCTACTTAAACAAAGCAATGATGTTTTTGCGTGGTGAGTAGAGGACATGAGGGGAATCAAAGAGGAGGTCGCTATTCATAGACTGGAGGTCAACCCGACCATAAAACCCAAGCCTCAGAGACTAAGAAGCTTTAGTCGAGACAAGGAGGAAGCCATTAAACTCGAGGTACAAAAATTGTTGAGTGCAGGTATAATCAAGGAGGCTACGCATACAACCTGGTTAGCCAATGTAGTCATGGTAAAGAAGTCGAATGGCAAGTGGAGAATGTGCGTCGACTTCACCAATCTCAACCTTGCCTGCCCAAAGGATAGCTATCCTCTCCCTAGAATTGACAAGCTCGTCGATTCCATTGCTGGCCACTCCACCCTCAGTTTTCTTGATGCCTACTCAGGTTACCACCAGATCAAGATGCACGAGGATGACATAGTGAAGACAGCCTTCCAAGCAGCAGGTGATATCTATTGCTATACTATGATGCCGTTTGGATTGAAGAATGCAGGGGCGACCTATCAACGCATGGTCAACAAGGTCTTTGCCTCACAGATTGGCCGAAACATGAAGGCCTACGTCGACGATATGGTCATCAAAACAAAGACCGGACATCACGTGGTCGACCTAAAGGAAACGTTCGCCAACTTGAGAGCAAACGACATGAAGCTCAACCCTAGCAAGTGTGTTTTTGATGTAGCAGCTGGTAAGTTCCTCGGATTTATGGTGTCTCAGCGAGGTATAGAAGCTAACCCGGAGAAGATCAAGGCTCTGGTCGACATGAAAGAGCCTACCAATGTCAAAGAGATGCAGCGACTTAATGGAAGAGTAGCAGCTCTAGGTTGCTTCATATCCAAATCAGCGAAAAGGTCTCTCCCCTTCTTCAAAGCTTTGAGGGGGACAAAAAATTTTGAGTGGACGGCCGAATGTCATTCGTCCTTCCAACAACTCAAGGATTACCTCGCTACTCCACCTCTATTAAGTAGCCCAACCACTGGAGAGACTCTGTTCGTTTATCTATCTGTGGGGGACAAAGTAGTCGCTGCAGTTTTGGTTCGAGAAGAAGTGGGGCTTCAAAAGCCCGTATACTATGTTAGCAAGGCCCTATCAGATGTGGAGGGCAGATATTACAATGCTGAGAAAGTAGCATATGCCTTAGTCGTAGCTTCAAGGAAGCTGCGAGCTTATTTCCTGGCTCATCCCATCGTGGTGCTCACGAATGCCCCCTTAAGGAAAATCCTGCACAAGCCAGAGAGTTCAGGTCGATTACTCAACTGGTCAATTGCCCTGACGGAATTTGACATCGAGTATCGACCTCGAAAGGCATTGAAGGCTCAAGCCTTAGCAGACTTCTTGGTCGAGCTTACGTTCACCAAGGAAGACAGCGAGGTGCGAGCTCAAAAAGATAAATCTAAAGGAAAAGAGGAAGAGTCCCAGCTCGCCACTTCTCTACCCGACGATTGCTGGAAGGTCTACTCGGATGGGTCAGCCACAAAGAATGTCAGTGGAGCTGGGATTGTTCTGATCGAGCCTGAGTCTGGGACAGTGTATGAGGAGTCATTAAGGTTCAAGTTTGATGCCTCCAATAATCAAGCAGAGTACGAGGCCTTAGTAGCAGCCATTGAGTATGCCAAGTGCTTTGGAGTGACTAAAATCATAGCCTATTGTGACTCACAGTTGATAGTCAACCAGGTCTGAGGAGAATACGAGGTGTTGAACTCTACTCTAGTCAAATACCACGACCTGGTGAGGAAATTGACAAAGGATTTGGAGTTTTGGGGAATTCAGAGGATTGGTCGAGAGGACAACGAGCTAGCCGACCTACTCTCAAAACTGGCCACTTCAGATGAGCCACATGAAGAGCCCATCTCCTACCTTGAGAGCCCAGCTTATGAAAGGGTTCAGATTCAATGTGTGGAAAACACTTCAAATAACAAGTGTTGGATCGAAGAAATGAAGGCATACCTGAAAAGTGGCGAACTCCCCGAAGACGAGAAGAAAGCTCGAGCTCTTAAAAAGAAAGCTCCGAGGTATGTTATCCAGGGAGGCATGCTGTTCAGAAGATCATACACTAGGCCTTTGTTGAAGTGCATTCATCCTCAAGAAATCACTCAGTTGATGCATGAGATTCACAGTGGAATTTGTGGTGGACACCCGGGGGCCAGGACTCTAGCCGACAAACTAATCACTTTGGGGTATTATTGGCCACACATGAGAGCTGACACTCATGACTTTGTTCATCAATGTGACCAATGTCAAAGGTTTGCCAACCTACCTCATATGCCAACAACGGAGCAGACTCCTGTGATCGCTGCTTGGCCATTTGATATGTGGGGCGTCGACTTGATTGGACCCTTCCCTCCCGCCCGGGGAAATTGCAAGTATGTGATCGTCGCAATTGACTATTTTACCAAGTGGGTTGAAGCAAAGCCGCTAGCCCGCATCACAAAGGAAAATGCTATAAATTTCATCCACGACTTCATCTGGTGTCGATTTGGATTTCCTAGAGCTATAGTATCAGACAACGGCCTACAGTTCTCACGAGCCTTTGAAGCAGAAATGAATCGAGTAGGGATCAAACATTGGCAATCTTCGGTTGCCTATCCTCAAGGAAATGGGCAAGCTGAAGCAGCGAACAAGCTAGTACTATCCTCACTCAAGACGGCCCTAGTAGGTCGACATAACAACTGGTTGGACGAACTTCCCCTTGCTCTTTGGGAAGTTCGCACAACCACTCGGGGGCCTACGGGGGAAACCCCATTCGCTCTAGCATACGGATCAGAGGCCATGGCTCCAGCTGAGTTGAGGTTTCCAACTACTAGAGTAACTTTCTTTAATCAAGAGCAGAATGACATCAACAGATTGATCGACCTGGATTTGATCGATGAGAAGCGAGACACTGTGTGAGCACCCCAACCCGGGATCTAACGCGTGTCCCGAGCTTGAGAAGCTCAAACTAAGAAAACCCATCTTAGAATTTTTAAAACTTTTATTTCACTTGAAAAGAAAATCAATTCTCAAACTTCCAAAATAAAATCAACTGATAATATCTCCACTCGGAGGAATTTAAACAAATACTTCAATAACCATACTTAATCAATTACATTGAAAACCCTACTTAACATTGTTTAACAAAGGAGTTTTCCATACAACTTATAAAAGAGTAATACTTAAATAAGACTCCCGACAACCCACTCATATACCTATCCTGACAAGTCCCAAAAGCAAGAGTCCAAACTCTTTCCCCGGCCTCACTGGTTCAGTCACCTGTCTCAAAGACAATCTAAAACAAGAAAGGGAAGGGGTGAGAATAAATCTCAATAAGCTATTATGAATGCAACAAGATGCCAAACAAGATGCAACACATAGCATGGTTACACATAGCACATTATTAAAGCGGTAAACACCTTACGTTACCTCATTTTACCTTTCCCGTCTGAACAATAAGTCGTACAACGTGGGAGTAAAACTCCACTCTTTGGTGAACCGCCTCCAAAGACATTCACCGCTTATAGGACTTCATACTCCAGAGATCCATATAAGAAAATCAGATACTTAATCAGAGTATCCAATAATATTACCGCTATCTGTAAAGCTTTTGGCTTAATACAGAAGCATTCCCCCTAATCACCAAATCGCAGCGGACTGTAAGGCTTTTGGCTCAATACAGCTGCTAGCACACCCACTCTGTGGCCACAGAGGGGAGGGTCACAGGTATGATGAACCTTCAATCACTTATAGAACAAATCCATAATTGATTGAATTCCATTATACCCCCGAATCACATGTAATATCCAAGCACATAATAGATACTTGAAATAAAATCCACAAAAGGGATAATAATATAACATGGTAAAATATACTCATGTTAAATCAATACTATGGTGCAACATTCATTTAATACACCAAGCATAATATCATCAATGAATATGAATTCAATTAAGGTAACAATATAACCACATAATCCACACCAGGATACAATATAATCAACATGCCAGATAATCCACAATTGAGATTCAATATATCAATATGCCAAATAATCCACACGGGGAATACAGTACAACGATGTAACACATATACATTCCTAACCAACACAATAGTGTAATTATAGTCTCTACACTATTCAACGAATCACCAAGGGTATGGGAGCAAGTAAGGCCACCCTGAACCATAAACCATTTCTACGAAGTCATTACTCAACCTTGAATAATCTTAATAAAAGTGCAAGACCTACTTCCCAAGTTTGAACCACTTTGGTGAAGTTACGAATCAAGCCTATCCACCATTTTCCGAACAATATTTAACTACTCCCACAATTCCATTTTGATCAAATAAGACATCATGGCCTAGCCAAGGTATTCTACTTTAACTTAGGTTAAAAAAGGATTAATTCATATCCGGGTTGGATTAGGTTCTACTAACTTATAATGATTGGGAGTCATGCCACGAGGTTATTGTTGAAAATCAGCAAGAAAGGAAACTGGGAAGGTTCTGGTGAAATGGGCGACCGCCCAAGTCACCATGGGCGACCGCCCAAGAAGGGTTTCAAAAGGGTGCATCCTACTGTCGTGTTGGGCGGCCGCACAAGGTCCTATGGGTGACCGCCCAAGAGGGATTTCCAGCAATCTCATATTTCAAGTCCCTTTTCACATATACTCTTTTTCCTTTTTATAATCTTTCTTATTTTTATAAATACCAAAAGGATCTTCTAACTTTCAAACCTCATTCTAAATCATTTAAACCCCAAATAATATAACCTTAGATCATTTACCACTAAATTATCCACCCATTTCACTACCACATTTCAAGTTTAACCTTCTTAATCTAACTCAACCCACTTTCTTACACTCTTGATCATCTTCCTTAAACCACAACATCATTCTATAACTTTAACCAATTTCTCAACTCCAAGAAGGTTTTCCAAAGCATCAATTAACCGTTTTAATAACAATAACAACACCAAATAATTCATGAACATTAAATAGAAGAGAAGACCATAATAACTCACACCATTAAAAGTATACCAAGCCATTTGTCTACTTCTTTCTATCCAAATTAAATAAACTCATAATCTTTCTCAAATCAAAGTAAGATGTATATAATCACATACACTAACTCCATTAAGGTCATTAACATCTTACACTCATTATACCCTCATTCCTTCAACTTAAACCCCCATATCATAACTAAAATCAATTCAATCTTAAATAACCATTTTACTCAAATAACATCATTCAAAAATAACACAATCATTTTATTTTCACAAAATATTCATAAACACATAAAGTGAGCAATATTTAGAAAGAAGTCATAATAACTTACTTTAGAAATATGAGGTGGATTAAGGATCTTCTTAGCTTAATAAACTTCCCTAGATGCACCAAGCACAAAAGTACAATTGGATTGGAAAATGGAGGAGAATTTAACTTGAAAATAATTTGGAAAGTGAGGCTTTCATGGGGAAGTTTCCATGGATAATTTCTTTGGAAGAAGGAAGAAGATAATGATGAGGGAAGATGTATAAGAAGGATGGAGGAGGTATGGGAGGAGGGTGTTAGTCATTGACTAAGGGGAGGAAAGGGTGAGGGAAATAAGGGGGAAGTCATGGCCCCCCATTCCCAATTAATTTAAAGGTTTTCCACATCCTACAATAAAGCCCCTAAATGTTCAAGAAATGCAATTAACCCCTTTTCTTCCTTTCTCTACACCATGAAATCCTAACTACACTCATTTATTTATTGTCAATTATTATATTTCCCCCATGAACTTTATTTTATTTCCCAATCATCTCATCCTAATATAAGAAGTCAAGGATATAAAATGAACACATAATATTAAAAATAAATAATAATAGCATATAATATGATGCTAAAATATTGCCTAGGGTTAGGGTCGTTACACACGGCTTACCTTCGAATGGTTAACTACAAGCAGCGGACTAAAAGTTACCACGATAAGAAAGTGAAAGCCAGGTCATTCCAAGTAGGAGATCATGTGTTGAGGAAGATCAAGGCAACAGGGAGAAGGACCCAACAGAACAAGCTATCTCCTAACTGGGAAGGTCCTTACATAGTTACTCGAGTCGTCAAGGAAGGGACTTACATGATTGCTCATCCTGATGGTGAAGTACTGAAGCACCCATGGCACGCTACTCACCTCATCAAGTACTACTTCTAAAGTTCAGCTCAATTCAAGGTTAATGCAGTTCCCAAGATTGAAATTTGCCATAGTTCTAGTTTTCCATTGATGTAAACGTTTCCCTACTTCAATAAAAATCGCAGTTTTGTTCGATCAAATATTGTGTTACACTAACTTCAACAAGCTCGATTCTTAATCAGCTTCGTTCCTTTAACAAGCTCGACTCTTAGTCAGCTTCGTTTTAACAAGCTCGATTCCTAATCAGCTTCGTTCATTTAAACAAGTCCGACTGTTAGTCGACTTCTTTCTAACAAGCTCGATATTTAATCAGCTTAGTCACTTTAAACAAGTCCGACTCTTAGTCGACTTCGTTCTAACAAGCTCAATATTTAACCAGCTTAGTCACTTTAACGAGTTCGACTCATAGTCAATTCCGTTCAACAAGCTCGACTCTTAGTCAGCTTCGTTCTTAACAAACTCGATTCTTAAATCAGTTATGTACCCCTAATAAGTCCGACTCTTAGTCGACTTTGTCCCAATGAGCTCGACTCTTAGTCAGCTTTATCAGCTCAATCCTTAATCAGTTGAGCACTACTAACAAGTCCGCCCTTAGGTCGACTTCGTTCTTATAAACTTGACCCTTGATCAGCTTTCATCTTTTGAAACAGGTTCGACTCGGAGTCAATCTCGTTTACAAAAATCGTTACAAGTTTAAGGTTGACCAATTCACCACGAACCCAGGTCGACCTTAAACTTAGGACGACTCATTTGTCCTATTACATCTAGCTCGACACACACATGCTGAAATTGAAAGCATACATCACACAAAGATATAAGGTCAGCTACGATTATAAGTCTCCCAAAGGCGGGCCAAGACTTGAGCAAAATAGGAGTTACAAAGTTTTTGCCTCCCAAAAACTGGGCCAAGGCATTTAAATAGTTAACAAGACAAAAGGCAAAAAATTGTTTTGAAGCTTGTTCGTTACATCATCAACACAAAATCAACTTAAGAATCCTGGCCAGCGTTAGTCCGATCATCATTGGTAGCTCGCCCTTCCACATCACCTTCTTGTTGTTGGGGGCTCAGAGGTTTACCCGACTCAGAAAAGACACGCTGCTCAGGCTCGTCATCTTCTTCCATATCCTCTGCATCCTCCATTTCTTGGAGCACTACGTCAAAATTCCGGGGGGCTAACTCAGGAGCAACCCAAGGTTCACAAGCCTCCTCCTCGTTCTCTTGGGCGATGAAAGCCAGATCGTTCTCAGTATAAGGCACAATCGAGTGGCCACCTCGAGCCGCCATGTCATACTGAGGCTCACGTGCCCAGCGAGCCAACTGTTCTAAGGAGACATCTGAAGTAGGGTCGACCAAAGCTCGACGTGCCATGTGGCGTTTGCCTAGGTTCAAGAAATCTCTCGCCTTCGCAACAACAGAATTGTAATATTCGTCTCCACCCTTGAACTCGTCAACTGCCTTCTTAGAAGCGGCCTGGAGGTCTTCTTGCCATTTCATCCGTGTAAGCCGGTGCTCCTCATTCAGCTCAATCAAGAAGGTGTCCTTCTCCTTCAAAAGTTTGGAAACTGTTGCCAGCTCCGTTTTGGTCTTCTCAAGCTCCGAGCGATCAGCATCCCTCTCTTTAGTCACCTCGTTCACCTTGGCATCAGAAGCTTTCAGATCCTCCAAGGCCTTATCGCGATCAGCCAACGCCTTCTTCTTCACCAACTCCTGAGCATCAAAGGAGTTGTCAAGGTCGTTGTATTTCTCTCTTAGCTCCGCCAGTTCTTGTGACTTCTTGGAGTAATCCTTAAGAGCCTGCCTCTCCCTCTCAATGGAGGCCCTCCAAGAGCTCTTAACCTCTTCGATCATGGTGAGGGACTGCATTAAAGGAAATCAGAAAGTGTTAACTCGGAAGTTAAAACTAATTGGCTAAAAGAACAAGCGACTAAAGAGAAAGGGAAAGTAAAAGATTACCTCGCAATGCACCATCCCAGAGCGAGCTGAGAATTCCTCAGGGGTAATCCCCTTATCAGCAAAATGAGCAAGGAGGTCGACATCAATGGCCCTCCTAACCACGACCTGGCCCAAGCTCATATCTGGATAGCGGCGACTCAAGCTATTGACCCCAATGAGAGGGGGCACATCACTCAACCTCCTCATTTGATCCTCGAGGGACTCTTGGTTGGGGTGAGAAGAAGCTGGTGGAGGAAGTTGGCTCGAAGAAACTGACTTTCCCTTCTCAGATCGCGACCTCTTCTTCGTATTCAAAGGTTGATCACCATCATCTACCTCCATGTCATCATCTTCAACATTCATAACATTCAGAGGGCTGGCCCCTGCCATCTCAGCTCCAGAGGTCGCAACATTAGCCTCATGAGTTGGGTCGGAACTCAAGCTTGGTCTAACTGACTTGTTAGACTCGTCCCCCCCCCCTTCATTCACGTCCATGGATTGGGTACCGCTCTGTAAAGGATCTTCCAGTTCAACCTCCTCCATTGGCACCATCCCGGCATTATCTTTGGGAAGCAAATTGGTCCTTGCAGCCGCTTCTCTCTCCCTACCAGCTCTAGTATTGGAAGCACCATGGGCCCTCTTACTTTTCCTCTTGTCTGATACTCCCACTATGCGCACCATGGCTGCCTCTTGTTCAGGAGTTAAGACTGCACGACATCAAAGTGATTAAAGATTAGCTCAACAATTAAAGACAGTTCTATGTACGAGCTAACTAGTTCTACATACGAGCAAACAATTGACGAGCTAAGACATGCAATTCAAGATAGTTGTGTATACGAGTAATAAAGTCTACATAAGAGGTAACGACTGACGCGCTCAGAGTTGTGTATACAGTTCAAGGTAACTCTATATGCCAAAGCTATACATGCGAGCTAACAGTTGACGAGTTAACAAAAGCAAGTAAATTCTTACCACCAATGTGATCCCCATTATCTTTACAATAGTTGGCAGTTTTCTGACAAAACTGGCAATTCTCCTCCAACTTACCCAAGGAATGCGTGACCCAGTCAGGGTATACCAAATTTCTCATTATGGGAACCAGAGGCTGCACTTCCCCATCACTGGACATCATCCCAGCTTGGATGTAGTTGTACTTGGTCGTCCCCAGTGTTTCCCAGCTGATGGGTCCGTTCTTGACCAGCAAGCACAGTTTCTTGTACAAGGTTTGATACCAAGGAGGCTCCCAGTAATTTTCCTTACTAACGACATCAGACTCCTCATTGGGCAAGGGAAACTCCCACCCCAACCTGCTCTCCACAACAACAACATACGAGTTCCAGCTACTATGCTTATTGGGGAGGTTAGCAAACAGTTTAGGAGAATTGGGTTTGGAGGGAGTACTAATTCCCCAATCAGCTTTGTCGAGCTTAGCACCAAAGAATTCCTTGAAAACTTTCATACAAGGCTCGTAACCCAAAAACCTACACACCATGGCAAAGCACACCAATACCCTACAAGTGTTGGCCCCAAGTTGAAGAGGAAGAGCATCCATACACTCAAGGAACTCATTAATGAAGGGATCCAGTGGCAACCTCAAACCCGCTTCAAACTGCCCATAAAAGAAAGCCAACCTAGTGGTATCCTTGGTAAAAGTGCTACGATACTTGGCCATGAAGTCTTTATTGCTAAGAATGGTCACCCTAAAGTCTGTCCTATCTACCCCACAGAAGTCATAAATCATGGCATAGCGAGACTCCATGCTCTTCTTCCCACGAAGAGGCCTCTGAGGCACATATCCCCTTTCATTCTTCCCGGGTACAGCCAAAGAATCAAAGGCGTCCACAATTCTGGGACTTGAGGAAGTGGATGCAGTAGCTCCACCTTGAGAAGCCATATCTGTACAAGAAGAAGGAGAAACAGGGGATTCAGACCTATGAGCAAGTTCAGTATGCCTAACCAAGGGCGACCTAGACTCCCCCGGGAAACTCTTCCTATTCCTAAGGAATGAAGGTTTATTGACATCCCTAACGTAAAGCAAGGCTATGTGATCGAGCAATTCGTGAAAGAGATGAAAAGTGACAATGTTTGAGTCATCAACTGTCAAATTATCTACGTCCTCTCCAACGGGCAACCCTATCTCACTGAAATTCAGCCCCCACATTGTCAAGATGGAGGCACATTCGTTCAGAGACATCTCTCTCCACTCATCGTTTACATGCTTGTACACCCTACGGTTCACAGTACAATACCCATACCAGGCTCCTGGTTAGCTACTGAAGGTTCTAGCCATGGTGAAATCAAATTCAGTGCAATAATCAAAACCCTAAAGCAAGAGAAAAGAAGAATACCTTGCTCGGTGTTGGAACGGGAAGCTGTTGTGGAGGACGGAGGTCGAATTTAAACCCAGTTGCTCCTTTGCTATTTTCGCCGGGATTCTTCAGAACTCAAGGACAGCAAGAATTCGAAGCAAAAGAGGATTCAGGTCTTTATATTTTCCACAATTGGAAGGGAAAAAGGAAATTCAAAATTAATTTCCAAATTAAACAAGGATAGCGATTTTCGAGACAGACCATCAAACGTCAGAATAGTAATCATTTCGAATTACGGCGCTTCTTCAGATCTGACCGTTCGTCACCAACGCCCAGGATTGTGCCACGTCACCATTGGTCGACTAAACTTCAAGAGCAAGTAGCGACCTGCGAGTTACAGCAATCCTCATCAAGATTTCCTTAACTTCCTAGTCGACAAAGTCAACTCGAAATTTGGGGGCCACTGAACATACCAAAAGTGTCGAGCTGGGCCAAACAAGTAAAGCCCAAACACAGAAAGCCGTGGCATTCACATTCTTCATGAGTCTGGCCCAATAACCATAAGGCCCAAGGCCCAACAACAGGATCAGTCAACCTAAGCTCATTGTCCGATCTCTAAGATCCCGACCTAGCTTGGTCCGACTATTCGATCCATGCTCTCATTCGGGTACGATCCAGCTCTACCCGTCAGTCAGGTCGACCTATCTCAATTGGCAACCTCGACCTAACCAGTGTCGAACTAATCAAACAAGACGTGGACGTAACTCTTTCCATAACCGGTTCCCTACAAATCAGGAGCCATATCAGGACACGTTCCCATGATATATAATTGTCCCAAGAATCACGGAGCTCATGTCGCCCACCAAAAATAACCGCTCTCATCAACTATAAATACTTCATCACTACCACGGTTATAAGGTAACTGCTATTTTGTTATCAGAATTCCATTATTCAATACGATTTTGCTCTCCAATCATCAAATACTTACTCTCACGCCCGAGGGTCTAAGCCGGAGACACATCCGGCTAGTCGTGGGTTCTGTTTTCAGGTCAAGGAGCCAAGTGATCAGTCCTGCCACGTGGAGGAAGATTGATAAGCACTTTTCTTGCGGCATCAATTATTAATATGGAGTATCACCAATTACAAACTCTCTAATTATGTGCATGAATTCTTGATCACATTTGTGCAACGCTAATTTAGAGAAACTGATAAGAACAAATTGAACTGTTACACACAAGTTAGAAAATCTATCGAGCCCATGTAAATCATCAACTTGGATCCTAGAATTATTGATAATATATGAGACTAGAATGAAAAACAACTATAGGAAAAAGAGAGTATTTATACTGCCTAAACCCTAAGCCAAAAGAATTCCAAACCTTGATCGAAAAGTCAAATCCATTTAAGGAAATAAGCTTTCATATTCTTATTTTTTCACCTTATTTCCAAAACAGCTTCAATCTCTTTCTCCTCTTTTGTCTTGGATTCAAATCAACATTTGACATGTTCTTGGACTCTCTCTTCGAATCAAACTCCATCAATTTAAAGGCACATAATCCTAATAAATTTCCACTTTGACTTTGAATCTCCCAAACCAATAATCAGAATGGACTTCTCCACCCCTGCCTCGGATGTGTTACACCGAACATCCAACTTATCCTATGTACAACCAAAGTTGTATCTCCCTATACACCCAAATGTGTGATAGATGGGGTTTTACCCATTCAAAATAGTCCTCCCGTCTCGATTTAACGTTTCTACTTTTCTTTTTGATCCGTCTCAGTTTAATTTAAGGTCCATACTTGCTTTATTCCTTTCATGGCATATGTTTTGGACAAAAATACCCTAACCTTTTTCTGACTATTACCAAAAAACCAACACTTAACAAACCTAATGATACTTAATTAAATGGTAAAATGCACATTAATTAACAAAATTAATCTAACTTAAACTAAACTAACCTAATTCTAACCAACCCACCAACCCCTACCTAGTTAAACACTCAAGCTTGAATCAATTTACCCGACCACGATTGTTTTTCTCAATCTCTCTCCCCAAACTAGCGTCGTTCCTTCTGTTCTTCATGGTTCAACGTGGTCTTTCCCTGTCCGTCATCATCTACACCGGTGGACATCAACCCTTCGACGACGTTCTCTCTTTTTCTTCTCTGTCCTTTCTCCATTCTTTTCGACTGATACTACATCAATTTATCCATAATTGAAAACCCTAACCCGAAAATTTCAAATCGAAACCCTAACTCGAAAGTCCCAAATCGAAACCCTAACTCGATTAAACCCTCTCCATTCTCCATTATTTTCGTCAAAAGTTTGTTGATCTTCTCATCAAACCCCCCCAAAACCGAAAACCCCCAATTTTTTTGAAACTCTAATTTCGAATATTGTTTCAGTTTTTGTTGAAAAAACACAAAAATCGTTCATGGAGGACACGACGTTCGACTCCATGTACTCAAATCCATGTTCTTCGATGGTTGCATTTGACACTTTCGACTCCGTCAATTTAGAAACTGTGCCCTAACTCCACCATCAACTCTTCAATCCCAGTTGTTTTTTCATGGAACATTAGATACTCCACGCAATCATTAACAAGTTTATTGTCTACAGTTATATTTCTAGGAAGTAGACCGAGTCTCTCTAATGCATCTTTGCCCAAATGAGGCAGTGGAAAGTCATTATTCCCTTGCGTCTCCATTATTTTTTTCATGCATTTTTGTAATGATATGAAAATCTTATCCAATGTTGATGCATCTAAGTCGTGATAAGCTTCATGAACATCATTTATTAGTTCATCTAAAGTATGGGATGCTGTTTCTGATTGTAGTGACTGGATTGGCCTAAAAAATCCTAAGTCGAGAACATTAAGGTCCGGTGAGTTGGGGGGCTGACATGCTAGGGGAATGTTAAACCCATCTGAACTTGCAGCTGCCCTAAAGTCCGCATCTTCATTGTTTATATGTGGCCTAGCATTGTCTTGCTGAATGGTGATATTTTTACTTGCGTGTGAAGGCCACACTCTTTTGATAGCAGGTAGGATCTTATTGATTATCGTCTCTTTAATCACCTCTTTTGTGATTGAATTAATAGGTTTAGTTACTAGAGTGCCCGCAGCCCTATTTTTGCTCATTCTTTTGGCTGGCTCTGTAAAAGTAAATGGAAAAATCCCTATTTTTCCATCAAAAATTACCTCCCCATTATCTCCAAATAAAGCCCTAGCGACCGCACACATGAACATAATTTTGAGGATAAATTTTTTGGATTTACATGTCCTGTAAGGATCCATTTCCTCGGGCATCAGATAATACCTCTCAGTTGTTTCAGATAAATGAAACCATTTTTCATCTCTATGCACATCATGATCCATATCCTTAAAGTTTGTTAAATTTAGGACACTATCATGCATCAACTTAGAAAGTGAGAATTGTAACCTTTGGAATTTGTGCTCTGGTGATATTTGTGGCTTGATTGCATTTGAGTGCCTTCTTATAACTCCTGTTTTTGCCCATCTATCCAATGTGGCCCTACGTACACCAATTTTTTTTGATAATGCCCTCAATGTTTTCTTTTTTTGAGTGGAAGTGCCATATTTGCATCTGCATTTATCTCTTTCTTTGGTTTGCCTTTCTTTCCATGCCTTCTTGTCTTGACATTAATTAATAAACTTGATGCTCTTTGATCTCTTGCTATTGCCCAGATTTTTCGGACTGTTCTAGCGCTTACTCCCCACTTTTTGGAAGCTTCATCAGATTTTTTGTGTTATACCACACCACCCTTTTGATGCTCCAGCAAAAATTCAGCAATGCACTGTCTTTCCTCATCAGACAGATTTTTTGTTCTCATTTGAGAAGGTTTCTTTTTTGTAACTGCTGTAATTAAAATGATGTGTAGATGCAGTATATATATATGGGTTTTATTTGTAATGTAAAATTTCCCTCCAACTTGAATTTTTGAATTTTTACCTCCAAATGGGTTAGCAAATGTTCTTGTTATCACTGATGTAATTTCCCTCTATTTTTTGGAAAAATGGATAATCGAGGTGAAATGTACTTTCCCTCTAGATTAGCAAGTGGGTTTGGAAATATGGCTGTAACATGATGTGTGTACAGGTAGTTGCTTTTGGTGTCAGTTAACTAGGGGTGAGTTAGATTAAGTTTTTGATTAAAACTCAAATACTCTTCTAAGTATTGTCCAACTTGCATTTCTTTATTCAATATCTAATTCTTTTCTTAATCTCCACGTAAAGTTTACTATGAACGTTAAATCGAGACGGAGGGAGTATATGCTTATTTGGTACTTAAAATCTTGGAAATTTAATGTATTTGTTAGTGTTTTGAAAGTATAGGGGCTGAAGTGCATTAGGTAGAAAATTGAGGATTTAAGCTGTGTTTTAAAAGTTCAGGGACCAAAATACAAAATAGGAAAAAGGAGGGACTAAACTCGAAAAAGGGAAAGGAGCGAACGCTCCACATTTGGAGCGAACGCACGATTTGTCCAGAAATCAAGGGCGAGCACGCGGATTGTCTAGGGCGAGCGCTGCAAGAGAATTGTGACGAAAATCGCAACAAAAATTGTGACGGATTTGCTGCTTGATCCGAATTTGGCTAGGATATGGTTGCAAATTAGGAATTTCTTTCACTCCTAGTATATAAATGACCCCTAGACTAGGTTTATATATCTCTTCTTCTCTTTTATCATCTTATACATATTAATTTAGTGTTTTTATTATTTTGAAGATTTAATAACAATGTTTTATGCTTTTATTGTTAATGGTCCTTTACGGCTAATTTATTTGATTTGTACACTGGGTAAGTAACAATTTGATATTTATTCTATTGATTTAATTATTTCTATCTCTCTCTCATTCTTGTTCTCTCAACATTCTTCATTATTAATCATAGGCTTCAATTGTAAGTTAAGATACTTTTTGCCTATTAAATTTATTTAGGTATAAATCGTTTCAATTATATGGATGATTTATAAATTGAACATTGTTGAGAAGATTAGATTTAATTGATGACTTTACGAAAATCAATGAATCTAGGTTCTAATGTTTTTATGATTTAAATTTAATCTCTATAACGTTTGTACCGACTTCACGGAATATATTAACAAGATAGAGATATTAGGGTTTTAATGTTATAATCGACTTCACGAAATATATTAACATCTTAACTCTATATTTTTGTAAATGAACCATTGAATTAGATTGAATGCTTTTACATGATTTAAGTTAGCATAAAGTGATAATTTTTGTGATCTCCAATTCACAAATCCCTTGTCTCATTGATTTCTTTACTTGTTATTTATTTTGCTTTCTTAGGTTAATAACTCAAACAAATCAAAAACCTCTTTGTTACTTTTCTACACTAATAAAATATACTTGCTCCACACTCGTCTCTGTGAATTCGACCCTTGCATGAGTGCATATTACTACA
Organism: Adenophora triphylla var. japonica; assembly: GCA_022495995.1. Classification (NCBI taxonomy): domain Eukaryota; kingdom Viridiplantae; phylum Streptophyta; class Magnoliopsida; order Asterales; family Campanulaceae; genus Adenophora; species Adenophora triphylla. Next base: position 79,380 of record JAFEMH010001228.1, on the reverse strand, counting down.
TTGATAACTAATACACTTGCTAGGTATTATAATTTGAGGGAGATTTACTCCATCAACGTGTTACGCAAAACACCAAAACACTTGCTTCAACAGTTGAAAATTCCGATATGCATTAGATCTTGCCAACCAAAATAGATGAAGTGACATAATATGTGGAATCCCTAGCAAAGGTTTCTTGCTTCTTGACTCCTTCTTCACTTTCCATATGTGCTAGTGCTGCTCTAGCATAGGATACTCGGCTCAGCCCCCCTTTCTCCTCCACAAAATCAGATTGTGTGTGTCGACTCACTAAATGTGGCTTGCCCAGTTCAATTCCACCTTGAGTAACTCGTTGCTCCACATGTTTGTCAACCACCCCACATGAAGCCTCACAACATGCTTCCTCCAAATGTGTCTTTATCATACCATTTGTAGTACGACGCTCAACACTTGAGCCAAAAAAATGTATAACCTTGGAGTACGTACAAGGAACCTCATTTTAACCCTTTCAGAATAACGTTTGAACCTTTGCAGACATATACTGCTCCACCATCACCTTAGAAACTATACTCCATTTTGTCTAGCCGACTAAGCGATATCAGATTCTTTGTTACTTCAGGAACATGTCTAACCTCGGTCAACTTACCAAAATTACCACCAGAAGTTTGCACCCTTATGGAACCCATATCAACCACCTTGAAGATAGACTCATTAGCCATATAACTATCGCCACCCTCCACCTGCTCGTATGTTGTAAACCATTCATTGCGCGAACACATTTGATAAGAAGCTCCAGAATCCAGAATTCAGAATCCAAGCATCTTTCACGCATTTGTCTTCTTCAATTACTAGAGTATAATCCTCCTAATCGTCAACTGTCATTTATGCAATTAACCCAAATTTCTAGCTTTTCCTTATTCTTGGACAATCATGTTTCCAATGTCCCTTTTCCTTGTAGTATTTACAAACATCTTGAGGTTTTGGACCCCTTCTATAAGAGCCCTTGTTTCTCCTACCTTGGCCCCTATTGCATTCCACAACCAAACCTGCTAACTGAGATTTTGTACATATACCACTCGCTTTTTGGCTCAAATCTCTGGTCTTTAGGCCAATCTTTACCTCTTCTAAAGTAATAGTGTCCTTAACATTAATACAGGAGTCCACATACCTCTCATATGACAATGGTAAAGAGACCAACAAAATAAAGGAAACATCTTCATCATTGATTTTCACCTCAATATTGCGCAGTTTAAGTAATATAGGCATACCTTAAAATATTCGGACAGCGAACATGTTGGTTATGCTGGTTTATACACTTCTAAAAACTATGTTAGATTTGATTGATACCATCACCTTGGTTATTTTATGGACTTTAGGACCCTATGTAAGAAGTATTTATACTTCAATTTTTAGATAATTCATTTCATAGAATAGGTTATTTAAAAGGATTTGCACCTTGTTGTTTTGATAAGTTCACTATTGGGTCAAGAAAAATTGGAGTGCACCTTACAAATGTAGAGTTCCCCTCTCAATTCCCCAAGCGCCCCCATCTCCTCTTGTTGCGCCTCAAGATCTTCAAGAAGCGCCCCTTATTCTTGATGAGCACCCTTTGCTCTTTGTTGACCGCCCCTAGCTGATTCTTGAGCGCCACCTTGAGAACCCTCCTATGTGTTCTCTATACAGCTCAAGATTCAAGCGATTCCAATAGTTCAACTCTCAGGCTTAGAAGAATTATGAAGATATGAAGATCAATAACCTAGGAATCATAAGGATCCTCTTATATGAAGACACATGCCACAAGAAAACTCTTATCCTTAACTAAATGCTTTGTGTCTAACGAATATATTGGACATGTGCTACAATCAACACTCAACAACACATTGTCCTTAGAGCTTATCCACAAAGATCTCTAAAGACTATTTTTTGAAGCTCACTACAAATACCCCATAACTTCAACCATTTAAAGTTGCTTGAGATTTTGATTGTTATACCTCCATTAAAGATTTGAAGATTGCTTTCAAAATTTCCAGAAATTCAAGAACACATTCATACCTTCATACACCAAAGCCAAGATTTCTTACAAAGCCTTGTAACACCCAAGAATCATCAAGCTCTAGATCATACAGATTCATAGATAACTTTTGATTCCTTGATACACACCTCTAGAAGTTTGATTACATAGATCATCTTCAAGAGAAACATCGGTTATAGTCTAGGATTTGTTATTTATTTAAATTAGTTGTTAGATTTTTAAGCAAGATACTTTATAATCTCTCCAGCAAGAATCTAATACAAACTACTGTTTAGAAATCCAAGACTAACCATCTTATAGAGGACGTAGATCTTTAACGATTGAACCTCCCCAAATTAATTCTTCTTACTTTATGCATCGTACTTTGATGTTCTAATTGTTCTTACTATATTTCCTTGTTTGATCTTAATAGGTTCAATATATTTGGTTGCATTGTGTTTGTTTTGAAATTGTTTTAGCTCCTCATTTTAAGCCTAACTATATTAAGCCAAACTAGCGCTCCCTTTGTATGTGTGCGCACCTCTTGGTTTTTATAGCACCCCTAACTTATTTCGCATTGCATTTTACTCTCTCTTGAGGCGCCTCTCATAACAAGTTAAGAGTTATTAATCATTTTCCTTTACTTTGCCCCTTTGGGACCAACAAGTGGTATCAGAGCAAACACCTTTAAAACTCATTTTTGTTTTTCGAGCTTAACAGCTCAGGGTGCCGATTCAAAATGGCAACTCACCAATCTATGGCAATGGATAACTATTCACATGCTCCCATTCTCAATAAAGATCACTTTGACATCTAGAAGAACCGAATGATGACTCATCTGATCTCCATCGATGAGATGCTCCTTGATTGCATTCTAATAGGACCTTTTGTTACAATGAAAGCCAATCCAAATGCTACAACAATTACTGCCACTCCTGAAATTGAGAAGCCAAAAAGGGAATGGAGTATGATGGATGTGGTTTTACCCATCCAAAAGATATGTTTTCAAGCTTATTTGATGCTCAAAACCTGGAGAATTTAATGTGTTTGTTAGTGTTTTTTAAAGTTCAGGGGCCATAGTGCAAATATGGAAAGTACAAGGACCAAATTGAAAATCTGAAAAGTACAAGGGCCAAAGTGCAAATAGGTGAAAATGATGGAAAGGGGCACGAGTTGTGACCAGGAGAACCACTCGTGCCATATCAAGTTTTTGACGTAATTTCAATCAGTACGACTTTGCCAAAGAGTATGACTCGTGCTAAGGGATGATGTCACCGGCCGCTTTTGCAGTTATTTTAGAAAGCCTTTTTTATTTTATTTTCTTTTCCTTTTAGTATTAGGTTATTGGGGTAGAGAATAAATATTTCCTTTTAGAACATTATTAGGGTTCACTTTTTACTTTTTTATTGGAGATTTCAAGCCCTAGCAAGAATTGAAGCTTTTTATTATCAAGATTCCAGGTTTTATTATTTTAATTCAATATTTGTGATTAATATCATGAATATGCTTGGCTAATTTCTTTGTTCATAGATTGGGTATAAACGATTTCAAAGTTTTATGCTAAAAACATAATTTCAGTTTTAATTAATTTCTTGTTCTTCAAAGTTGTTCTTCATAATATTTAGGGTTTTTATTAGGTCATTAACGTGAGTAATAATTATCGGATAAAACTTTGTGGATTAGATTTAATCGGTTACGTAACTGTATCGAGAAGATCTAGGTTCGTGTATTCCTTTAATTTTAATGAAATCTTAAATTATTAAGTGACGTAATTGAAAACTTAGTAGTTGAGATTAGAAGAGTTTCAAATCGCACACCAAACCGTTCCAACTCTTAGGCTAGTGAATGAACCCTTGAAATTGATTAAATACTATCTTTTCTTAATAGCATATTACTGTAACACTGTGAAATCCCAATCTGTGAATTCGTTTTAATCTGGTAAATCCCTTCAATTACCTGTTTCTTTTTGTTACTTGCTTATTTCAATTTTTGTTCTTAGCTGTTAAGTGAATTCAAATCATAACCTAACATTGGCTAAATAAGCTCGTTCTCACTCAGTCTCTGTGGATTCGACCCTTTCTTGTGCATACTAATACAACGGTAGCTTGTACTCTTGCGAGGAATTTTAACTGAGAAAAATATTCATCAAGTTTTTGGTGCCGTTGCCGGTTCTTGGGTGATTTGAACGAATTTATTTGGTCGGTGTGTGCAAGGCCGGCGTTCGCAGGATCCCGAGTTGGTCCCATTGAATGACGACATCGACAAGGTTAAGTGGGGCATTCCCCTATTAGTGAATCACAGTTTGACATAGATCATTCTACCACTGCGGTAGAGGATCCTGAACTAAGTGAATCAGACACTTCTTTCACCGAGAGAGAAGAGCAAGTACCTGAAATGGCAGACCAACAAGATAGACTCATGAATGAGTTTGCCAAACCGAAAGTGGACACATCGGTGTCATGCATAGTGTTGCCCCCTGAAGCTTTAAATTATGTGATTAAAGGGCAATTCTTTCATCTTTTACCTAATTTTCATGGAATGGCTAGTGAGGATGCATTGAATTTTCTGAGGGATTACATGGTGATAGTGTCAGGATTCCCAGTGAGAGAGGGAGTAACACATGAACACTTGAGAATGAAGCGTTTCCCTCTTGTTTTGAAAGATAAAGCTAAATCTTGGCTATTTTTACTCCCACCTAGGAGTATCACTACTTGGGAACAATTACATGATGCATTCTTGGGTAAATATTACCCACATTCTGCATTGGCTGCATATAGAGTAAAGATCATGGGTTTCAAGCAGGAATTTAATGAGCCTTTTCATAAGGCCGGGGACAGGTTTAAAATGTTACAAATTAAGTGTCCCCATCATAATTTCCCCAATCTATGTGGCATAAGACTTTTTATAGTGCTTTGTCCCCAGAATTTCAGAGGATGGTAGATAATGCAGCAGGGGGATATTTAGGGTCTAAAACTGTTCAGCAATGCCAAGAATTGTTTGAGATGTTAAGTGGGAACTCTCAACAAAAAGGGGACAGGGGGACATTGGGAGTGTGAATGAGGTAGGCAAGAATTAGAGCTGTCAACACGGGCTGGCGGGGCGGGGCGGACCCAACCCGCCAAAACCCGCCACTAAACGGAGCGGGGCGGGGCAAATTTCTGACGGGCTGGAAATATGTCAACCCAACCCAACCCACCTTGGATTGGCTGGCCAGATGGGCCAATGCGGGCCAGCTTAATTCTAATCCATCAATATACTACTTTCATAAATAACTCAAACAATAAAATTGAATGAGAAAAAAACATATCAAAAGGTGGGCTAAAAACAACAATTTACTGTTGCTAAGCAACAATAATCATTCCCTTCCATAAAAACTCAACATTAATACAGAAAATAATCACAATTTAGAAAATAATCACACGCAAACTTCACTAATGGCTACAGAAACAAATGAGACTATTAAAAAAGGCCTTCTGCACAGTAGTTTTGAACCGAAGAACATAGTGCTTTTGATCCATGGAGAAATACAAGAAACCACCTACTAAATGTGTCACAACCAAAACTACCCCAGTGCCATGCTGGTCCATAAACTCCAGCATTTATAATCACAACCAATTTCAATCAATTTGCTGCAATACCCAATTTGATTTTAAACCAAATTAAATGTCAAAAGATAGATTTTAAAGGGCTAGAGGTGTCAATACGGGCTGGCGGGGAAGGGCAGGTCCAACCCGCCACTAAACGAGGCAGGGCGGGCCAAATTCCTGGCGGGCTGGAAATATGTCAACCCAACCCGCCCCTATTGCATGGTGGGGCGGGCTGGCCCGACGGGCTCAACCCAAATTGACGACTCTAGCATGAATAAAGAGATAGCTAATCAATTTGCCATGTTAAATAAAAAATTTGATAAATTAGTATTGATGGCCTCTTCTTCTTCTAGTTCTTCTAATGTCTTTGTTGTTGATAAATTGGTATATGATAGTTGTGTTACTTGTGGTTCTAACTCTCACTCTTACGAAAATTGTCCCACCACAAGTACATACAATTATGAAACTGAGAAGGCACAAACAATGCAAGGATATGGTCAAGGATATGGATAGAGGTTCCCCTAGAATAATTACCAATATGGGAACACATATAATCCGGGGGCTCAAAGACATCCAAATCTTGGATGGGGAGGCAATCAACAACCAAATAAGTCTCTCCACTCTCAGCCACCACAGGGACAGTTTGATAGGAAGAAAGAGCACTAGGAAGTGGCCATGGAGCAAATGCAGGCTGAAAACATATAGTTGAGGGCGGAAAGTCAACAAGCTTCCAAGAACCATAAAGCTTCCCTTCAGAAGTTGGAGATTCAAATTGGGTAATTGGCAACTGCTTTACAAGCACACAAGCCCGGTACCTTCCCGAGTCAAGGTCATCAAGCCAGGGCCATCTTCACACTTAGAGGTGGTAAACAGGTAGATAATAAGGTACTTTCTCCTTCATCTTCTATCCCCATATCTCCTATTTTGGATCATGAGGTGGATCCTGTTGTGGAAAGTGTTGTGGTATAATGTGGTGCTTAATGATAAGGGTACTAATTATTTGGGGGAGAATGTGATTTTTGATACTCCCACACCCAAGCCATATGTACCTCTTGTACCATTTATTGGTAGGTTTTTAAGGAACAAGCTGAATCACCAAATGAAGGAGTTGATTGAAATGTTTTCAAAAGTTAGCATCAACCTCCCACTTTTAAATGTGATTAAAAATGTCCCACTTATGCCAAGTTTTTTCAAAGAAATAAACTCCAGAAAATTCAAGTATGGGAAGGATGAAAAGTTGTTGTTGGGCGAGAGTGCTAGTACTGTAGTACAACTCAGACTTCCGCCAAAATTGAAGGACCCTGGGAGTTTCTTAATTTCCATTACTGTGGGGGACTCAAAAAAGGTGAAGGCTATGTTGGACCTTGGCGCTAGAATTAACTTGTTGCCTTACTATTTTTATCTTGAGATGGGTCTTCCTGAACTAAAACCTACTATGATGGCCTTACAACTCGCTGATCGGTCCATTAAAAGACCTTTGGGCATTGTGGAGGACGTTTTGGTTCAGGTTGATTCTTTGATCATCCCTGTTGATTTTGTGGTACTTGAGATGCCAAGAAGTGAAGGAAGTCTCCGTGATTCACCCATATTACTTGGGAGACCTTTCATGGCGACGACCAACACTGTGATTAATGTGGGGAATGGAACCCTTTCTATGACTGTTGCAAATGAGAAAATTGAAATATCTGTGTTTGATGCCATGCATAATTTCATTGATGATGACGAGTCATGTTTATATGTAAATGACATAGAGGAGGATGAGTCTGCCAAATTAGATAAAAGTGAGGGTGAGAATTCTAGGGATAAAGCGGACGTCCATGACATGGCTAGTAACAACAAGGACGACAAACACTCTTCGAGTGATGGACCGTATCACCCCCAAGGACGATCCCACAAGGGGTCGGTATCCTCATTAAAATCTTTCTTCCCTCTAAAGTCTAATACTATGGACTCATGTGCTAAAATTGAGGAATGTTGTTTTCTTGACATATGTGATACTTTCTTTGCCAATATGTGTGATCAAGATAACATCTCTTATGATTTTGTTGAGGAAGATGAGGAGCTTGATGTTGATAAGACCAAGGCACCGAATGAGTTTGGAGGAGAGGTCCCCATGAAAAAGAAAAAGAAGATAAAGGCCAAGAAAAAGGCCACAAAAATTCCTTGGGCTCCACCCAATTTAATCAAGAATGGTACGTATGTGTGGAAATTTGTGGGCATTTGTGCCCGTGAATGTTCGAGGTGGGCCATGGGAAGAAAAGCTAAGGCCAAAGACAAGATGGCCATCTCTAAACCCTATTGAAGTGGGAATCCGGTCGGGCTAACAACCTTAACCAAATGCGCTTACTGGGAGGCAACCCAAGTAGGTATTTCTTATTTGCTTTATTTATTTGTTTTGTTATGTCATATCATCCTTTGAACCCAAGGCATGTTTTAGTTCTCTTTGCTATGATGACATAACATGTTTTGCCTTTGGGGGTAGATATCTCTCAGAGTTTGTGGGTTTATAGGAGAGTGTAGTGTATATAGTGTCACCCTCCAGAAAAATAAAAAAATTAAAAAAAAGTTGTTCTTTTCATATTTTGGGATTTTGACAAGAGTCGATGATGATTTTAGGGTGCTTTAATTTTTAAAATCTTAAGTATTATTATCAATATGAGGTTATAATTGCATTGATACATGTAAAGTATGATTACTCCACCTTTCAATTCCATATTATTTTTCTTGATCATTGTACCAATTTAGGAGACCTTTATAGGATCACTTTGGCATTCTCGGGGTCCCTAGAACATGTTTGCATGACTGTCAATAACACATAAATTAGGCTATTCGGGAAGTGATATTTGGCTATTTTCTTTGATCCTTATTTGCGAGCCTTTAACTTTCTAGCCACTTACAAAAATTTCCGCTAGAATCCCGTTTGTGCTTGAAAAAGAATGGAATCTCTCACAAAGTGAGAGGTTATTTTAGACCACCATTCGCCTTCATTTGTACCCTCATTATCCTACCCTTTTAACTTATACACTCTTTTCTCACATTTTCAAGAAAGTGAAACTAGGGAATGATGGAGAATGTTTGGGTGGTGTTTGGAAAATCAAGGGTGAAAAGTGGTCATCAAAAGAAAGAAAAGGGTTATGAATGTATTGGAAAGAGGGCTTGAGCAAAATATTGATTGCATATTCTTCGTGATATATATAAGCAAAGAAAAGAAAAAAAAAATCTGAAAAGAAACTCTCTAATGTTGAAGTGGAAAGTGACCAAAAAGAAAGAAAGGTGATCAATCTCAAGTGTGAAAGTATGCAAAATTATAAGTTTGGGGGTTGAATCAATGGGTTGGCATAAAGCGGAGTGATAAATTTAAAGTGAGGATGCATGATGAAGACTTCCTAGTTTCACTACTTGACTTGGTATGTCCTTATCTTCTTTTGTAACCATGAATCTAGCCCGCGTTTCTTGCGATATATTACAAGATTTAAAGCCATATTTGATCCCTAAAGAGTAGTCGGGTTGACAGTTTTGTTTAAACATGCATATGAGTGGCCTTGTATAGAAATTTCTCTTATTATCATTGATTTAGAGTATGACACAAGTGACCCTATAAAATATCTTATTTTGGTAAACAATGATCTCTCATATTTCATTCATCTTTCATTATGTGTTGGAGAATTGTAAGTTAGATGCATCCATGTAAATATAATCCCATGTTCATAATAATACTCGTAGATTATGTAAATGGTAAGTTCTGAGACTCGTTGTGCCAACAACCTATTATGTGAATTGAACAATCAAAAAATATTTTATTTGTTTTAATTGGTTAGTTAGTTTTTTTTTTTTTTGTTAGTTTTTGTTTTACTCGAGGACGAGCAAAATATAAGTTTGGGGGTATTTGATGGATGTTGTTTTACCCATCCAAAAGATATGTTTCCAAGCTTATTTTGTGCTCAAAACCTTGAGAATTTAATGTGTTTGTTAGTGTTTTATAAAGTTTAGGGGCCAAAGTGCAAATATGGAAAGTACAAGGACCAAAGTGAAAATTTGAAAAGTACAAGGGCCAAAGTGAAAATAGGTTAAAATGATGGAAAGGGGCACGAGTGGTGACCAGGAGAACCACTCGTGCCATATCAAGTTTTTGACATAATTTCAATCAGTACGACTTTGCCAAAGAGTACGACTCGTGCTATGTCACCGGCCGCTTTTGCAGTTATTTTAGAAAGCCTTTTTTATTTTCTTTTATTTTCCTTTTAATATTAGGTTATTGGTATAGAATATAAATACTTTCTTTTAGAACATTATTAGGGTTCACTTTTTACCTTTCTTTTGGAGATTTCAAGCCCTAGCAAGAATTGAAGCTTTTTATTAGGGGTGGTTCGGTTGGTATACCGACTGTAATTTACGTATATCATGTACCAACCATGTATGAATTGGTATACAAAAATATGTACCAGTATCAACCACAAAAGTCGGTATACCAAGTTTATTGGTACGGTTGGTACTTGGTTGGTACGGTTGGTATTCAAATATACCAAGTTATATTTTCAGATGCAGGTCCAGATACGAGATGGGTTGGAGATGAGGCTGGTTTTGCTGGCAATACTTGCTGGTCACTTTTCAATCGAAGCAATGCAGCTATTGGTGGCACTGATACCATATGAGTACATTTCAAAACATCCATTAATGTTTAGAAAAAGGTCCACAATACCCTTCTTCGTTAGATGTTCATCCAAAGCTTAACAGAATTTCTATTTAGTTGCTGATGTGTATATATTTTACTTGTGTATACATGCAGGTATTCACAAGAAGGAGATCCTTTTGGGCATGACTGGGTACCTGCAGAGTGTGATGTTTCCATCAGACCCGGTTGGTTTTGGTACCCAACCCAAGTTTCGAAATCTGCATTAGCTCTCCTTGACTTGTACTACAAATCCGTTGGTCGAAACTATCTTTTGCTACTAAATGTGCCCCCTAATTCTTCTGGTCTCATATCTGATATAGACATTCAAGTTCTTAGAGAATTCTCTGAGCTTCGAACCTCCACAATACCCTTCTTCCTTAGAGAGATTTTTTTTAAGGTTATATTATTATGCATATAATTATATATAATAATTTTTAATAAATAAACTCGGTACACCGGTATACCAACCGAAGTCACTTTTGCGTACCATGTACCAACCAATTAGACATAATTGGTACGGTACTACCGTACCAAGAGTTCGGTATACCGACATTTTGTACCAATTATAGTTGGTACGGATTGGTATACGAGTTGGTTGGTAAAGACGAGTACAACTTGCCACCCCTACTTTTTATTATCAAGATTCCAGGTTTTATTATTTTAGTTCAATATTTGTGATTGATGTCATGAATATGCTTGGATAATTTATTTTTTCTTGGATTGGGTATAAACGGTGTCAAAGTTTGATGCTAAAAACCTAATTTCAATTTTAATTAATTTCTTGTTCTTCAAATTTATTCTTCATAATATTTAGGGTTTTTATTAGGTCATTAACGTGAGTAATAATTATCGGATCAAACTTTGTGGATTAAATTTAATCGGTTACGTAATTGTATCGAGAAGATCTCGGTTCGTGTATTCCTTTGATTTTAATGAAATCTTAAATTATTAAGTGATGTAATTGAAAACCTAGTAATTGAGATTAGAAGAGTTGCAAATCACATACCAATCCGTCCCAACTCTTAGGATAGTGAATGAACCCTTGAAATGATTAAATACTATCTTTTCTTATTTGCATATTACTGCGACACTGTGAAATCCCAATCCATGAATTCGTTTTAATCTGGTAAATCCCTTCAATTACCTGTTTCTTTTTGTTACTTGCTTATTTCAATTTTTGTTCTTAGTTGTTAAGTGAATCCAAATCATAACCTAACACTGGCTAAATAAGCTCATTCTCACTCTGTCTTTGTGGATTCGACCCTTGTTTTTGCATACTACAGCAACGGTAGCTTGTACGCTTGCAAGGAATTTTAACTGAGAAAAATATTCATCAGAGTGATGAAGAGAAAAGAATTGTGGCTCTTGATGGAAAGGCAAGGAACATAATTCAAAGCACTCTAACCTTATCTACTTATCATCAAGTAATGGAGTGCAACACCGCCAAAGAATAGTGGGATGCAATTGAAGGATACATTAAAGGAGATGATGAATGCAAAGCCAACAAGATATTTGCAGTCGAAATAAGATTCAATGACTTTCGCAAGAAACCTCACGAGACTCTTAGACAAACCTATGATTGATATAGTGAGGTAGTTAATTCTTGTATTTCTCTTGGTAAGAAACACACTAAGAAGGAAGTCAATGTAAACTTTCTTAAAGCTCTTGGCTCCAAATGGTTAAACAAATCTACTTCTTTGGAAGATACACAAGATCTAGATACTTGTACTCTTGAAAATCTTTATGAAAACTTTAAAGTCTATGAGCTTAAGTTAGAAAAATTAATAAACTTGGAGGGAAATTTAAATCACTCTCTATGTCATCTGTTGTTAATCCTAAGGAAGAATCTTCCTCTAAACCTACCTCAGATTCCTATATTTTTGCTTCTTCTCTTATCGATATGGATGATGAAAATTTTGCTATGTTTGTAAAGTGCTTTCAAAAATTCCGAAAATCTTTGAAAACCTTTTCGAAGATTCTGAATGCCCCACACCTAAATTTGAGTATTTTAGAAAGAAAACCTACCCTTCGAAAACTTCTCATCAAAAGGGTATGATTGCTGAAGAAGGAGAAACAAAAGAACTTGCAACATGGATTGAAACAAATTCTGAAGAGGATAGTGATGATGATGATACCGAAGAGGTACGTCTCTGCCTTGTTGCTAAGGATGTTTCCAGTGACTAAGAAGATGATGCTTCATCCGTGTCATCCAAAAAAGAAGATGAGGTAACCCCAAAGCAAAAATCAAAAGGGCCCACTGTGGATGAGCTTACTAGCAGCGGTAATTTAACTCTCAGTGAAAAGATTGGAAACTACTATTTTTCTCGTCCCAATTTTGGCCCGAAAAAACCTACAACTTCTATTTCAAGAAAAGGATCGTGGATGATGATCCTATCTCGGAACAAGAACAGATGATTAAAGAGACTGAGATAGTGATCTCTAGATACCAAAATGTTAAGAAAGCTTTAGCACTATCAACTGATGAAATTTAAAGCTTAAGACGGAGAAAACTTTTAAAAGAGCTGAGATTCAAGCATTGAAAGATAAAATTAAGAGCATGAATCCTCTTACCAAAGAAAACCTTATCTTGACCACAAAGAACTATGCGCTTCAAATTAGAATCAATGACTTGGTTGCTCAAAATGATGATCTCAAAAAGGTTATTGATGAGTGGACCAAATCTTATGTCACTATGGATCAAATTCTTGAATCCCAAAAGTCTAGTGGTGATAAAGAAGGCTTGGTATTGAATGTGCGCTCGCCCGAAATTTTTGTTTTCCAATGATGAAAAAAAGAAAAGGAGTCGCCACGCCATGTTTTAGAGGTACTCTTGGAAAAACCTTTGAGAGAAAATGGGTTCGGGGGTCAGGTTACGTGTTGGGAAGAACCGAGAGTTCACCCAACACGCCTCGTCCATGGACGAGTCTTTCTTACTAAATATCCAAGTAATCCATAAACGCGTGCAAACATTGATAATGAACAAATGTAGTAAACATGTATTTTATTGATTTGAACTTGGAAACTTACAACTTGTGAACCATTTATTCAGGGAGGCCACATCCCAGATACAATAGATCAGAACAGGTTACAAGGGAAATGGATCTATGCAAATAGACATAGAGTGTCGCGTGACACATAATATGCCTGGCTATATGTGTCGCGTGACACAGGATCTAACCAGTCACAATGTGTCGCGTGACACATAGTGTCCATCTGCAGAGACCTACAGATTTGAACACAGCAGCACCAATAATCAAAACAGATCTAATTAATCAATCAGTTAAGCTTCAAAATACACAATTAACAACAATTCAACCAAGGAGGTGTGGATATGGAGAGATCCACACTCCCTTGGGATCTAAACACCAATTTCAACAATGATCAAGCAAAAAGCATCCAATTATTCAAAACAACTATGTTAAACAGAGAGATTGCGATTGGGATTCAGTGACGGATGGAGTCTGATTATTGAATCCAAGGAAGATATAATGATGGAATTATCAAAGTAGCAAGGTAGGAGAGAAAGAGAAGGGAATTGAGAGTGTTACCCTTGTTGATTCCACGAATTCGATACCAAGTTAGGTATAGAATCCTTCAACAACTGCTTCTGGTCTTGGTAAGCTTGAGAGGATTGGTTAATGGTGGATCTAAGAGGTGATGGAGGAAGTGGGTTGAATTGGGGGAAATTGGAGGTGGATTGGGATGAGAGAGAGAGAGAGAGGTGTGTGTTTAGTGTTTGTGTGATGCTGCTATTTTGGCAGAGTAACAGTATGTGAAGTTGGGATCCATTTCTGAGAGGGGTAGAGTCTTATTTATAGGCTGCAGTTGATGGTTACAGTGTGTTGCACGACCTTCTGTAACCATTTTCCAAGTCTCGACTTGTCGCGTGACACAATGTGTCACCAACTACTTTTGGCGCCAAATCCAGTTTCTGGAATATTCAGGGATAATACCCAAAAGGTCCAAAAAGGTTTATTCCCGGCAGGTCCTGTAGCATGAAAAGGTACTTCCTTCGCGAGAAACTTATGGAATGTTTCCGGAAGTCTCGGGATGGACCGAGAATTTACCAAAATGCCCCTTAATGCAATCTTATCGCATTAAAATGCATCGAAAAGGGTAGCAAATTGGATTGGCGTACTTGCAGAGCCCCTCAGCAACATCACTTATGGAAGAAGTGAGGTTGTCGATAAAATAAGACCCAATCCCAATAAGCGGCAAGGGATAAGGCGGAGGGCTGGACAATGATCTGGGGAGATCGGATGTCGGGACAATGATCTGGTGAGATCAGATGGCTGGACCTTTGGAGAAAGGATTCCTATGTATCCCTAGGAGGGAATCAAGCCAAATCGTAGTTCGGAAACAGAACTGTCAAGAAGCAAGAAAGGGTAGAGATGTGCTTTCATACCTTTGCTGTGCTTACCTGTATCTGCTGGAGGGATTGGTATTACTGCGGATGGTGAAAAGTTGTAGCTGTCGGAGGGACTCATGCTGCAACTGGTGGTGGCGAGTAGCTGCCGGGGGTCTCATGCTACTGCTGATGGTGCAAGGTTGTAGCTGCCGGAGGGACTCATGCTGCAACTGGTGGTGGTGAGTAGCTGCCAGGGGGGCTCATGCTACTGCTGATGGTGCAAGGTTGTAGATGCCGGAGGGACTCACGCTGCAATTGGTGGTGGCAAGTAGCTCCCGGAGGGTCTCATGCTACTGCTGAGGGTCGTGGATGCCGGAGGGACTCATACCACGGTGTGTTGGTGAAGGGTAGCTGCCAGGGGACTCGCACTACTGTTGATGGCGGTCATGGATATCGGAGGGACTCATACCACTGGGTGTTGGTGAAGAGTAGCTGCCAGGGGACTCACGCTACTGTTGATTCTGCCGGGGATAGGTGTAGCTGCCGGAGGGTCTCGTGCTACTATTGTTGTTGGTGGTGTTGGCTGCCGGAGGGGCTTAGACCACTGTTGTTGGTGGCTTGCTGGTTTTGCCGAGTGTGAGACGGCCTCTGTTGATGGTTGGTTGACTTTGGAGTCAGGAACTTCGCTTGATAGGACGGGAGTTTTGCTTGCTAGGGAGTGGATTTTTGTTGATGCTTAGGTGGCGGGTCGATGATACTGATGAGCGTTGCTTGGAGAACCTGACAGATTTGGAATCTTTGTCTCGGTTTTTGCTTCGAGGGGCAGTCCTTGAAATTTGATGATGCTTAGTTGATTATTGTACCTGCGGGGGAAACAACACTCCAAGCACTACTTCTAACTATGCTACTCTGTTAGCAAAGGTTAGACTATGTTAGCTTGTTTGCACGAATCTATCCGTTCTGGGAACAGGATGGTGTGATCATTGTATTGAAAGGTCGGCTTTGCCGGGTTTGTACATGGGATGGTGGAGCTGTATAGGGTGAGTGTGTATGGTGATACATATGGTGGTGGGACCCTCTCCCGTGCATTTATGTGTGAATGTGGGAGGTGTATTGCAGCGACGGCGTGGCGAAGAGTGTCCTGGGGGTGGACTTGCAGGAACTTTGATGTTGTCTGATGTTAACCAGATGTGTCGCCTGACATGTCATGCCTGCTGGGCAAGTTGTGTCGCACGACTTGATGAAGCTCGTAACAGGTCCCTTTCAAAATCAGCTCAGGCTTCATTTGTAAACACTGCCTTTTCAGTAGGAGGAACCCAGCAGCCCTAGCTCAACATACAAGCGATTTATGTGACCAAGGTTGGAACTTTCAATTACCATGGAGCACTATAACAGAGAAATAGCTTCTCGGGAGCATCAATTTTGCCAAGACTTTGTCGAAGTCTCGCGATTTCACCAAAAGCATCATGGGAAAATCATTGACAAGCGGTATGGCATGTCGTGTCTGTCCCTTGAAGAACTGGAGGGTTGATTGGGATTTACTCTGGGCTGCATCCTGCTTTTGGGATTCGGAGAGGCACGTCTTTACTCTGTCGTATAATGATCTGACACCAACCATGGAGGACTTCAGAGCATTAACAGGCCTGGGCGAGGCGGAGACTGTAGCATTTCCTCGGGACGGACGGTCAATTACGGAACAATTATCAGCTTTCTTGTGCTTGCCAGCAGATCAGGTGGCATCTATGATTCTGGATGATGGATTCGTAGACTTGACCCAGATGGCTCAGTTGCGCTTTTCCAGTCCGGAGCTGTTTGATCTTTCTACATCTCTGGACATATATGTATTGCTTACCCCGTCGGCTTACCATTTTTGTGGGTATGTCGGGGTCTACCCAAGTGCGTTGCTGGAGGTTGTCAGACAACTCAGGGGGTCCGAGGTGTGGACCTTCGTCAAATTCAATCTGGACAAGGGGGAATGGACTGTGTACCACTGCTGCTGACTGAGACCTACCACAGCCTTGATAGGCTAGCAGGAGGATCTGCTTTCATGGGTGCAGGCAGCCCCTATTTGTTATCCTTGTGGCTTTCTGAGAGGTTGCACTTGATCGGGCCATAACCAACGGGTCAGAGAGCGATGCCTTGGGTGACCAGGCAACGCAGGTTGCTGAGGGATGCGGCCGCTGACAGCTGGCAGATGAGATTGACGCGATATGGGACTGCTGACCTGAACTTTTGGATTCTAGTGTGGGGGCTACAGACCATGAGAGATGTTCAGGATGGGTAAGTGGTAGTCAGGCTGCCAGGCTTGCATGTATCTTCCTTCTGCATCCCATCATTGGTGAGTAGGCAGTATGGATACCCTCAACATATTGTACGGGCTTTGAGGGAGAGACTTACGACTGATGCTGTTCCGATGGCCATGACCGAGCCCCAGACTATGTAGTTTTTCATCAGATCCTTTCTGGAGGGTTTCTTTCCCACACGGACACTTCTTCGGTAGTGAAGAGGGATTACGTTCTTGACCACTGAGTATTTGATCTGGTATGAGGAGTAACAGGGTCCTATGCAGTTGGCAATAGAGGCTCGCCGTTGGAATACTTGGGAGCAAACTACCCGACCAGCCGGTCTTTCAGAGATACAGAGGCCCAGGGAAACCCAGATAATGTTATCGGCGATTGCTGAGGACTATCGGAGGCAAGAGATCCGGAGAGCTGCTCTGAGGGATGATCCAGAGGTGGTAGCTCGCAGAGAGACCTTGAGACAAGAGAGGATTTCTAGGGCCGCTTTGAGGGAGACTGGTCTGATCGAGCCACCGGCACGCGTTATACCTGAGCTAGGACGATCTCAAACTGACTTATTTGACATTCCTAGGCCAAGGATCTCCCGGGGACCGATGAAAAGGAAGAACAGAGATGCAAATTTGAGAGCGGGAACGAGCTTCTAGAC
Source organism: Adenophora triphylla var. japonica (assembly GCA_022495995.1). Classification (NCBI taxonomy): domain Eukaryota; kingdom Viridiplantae; phylum Streptophyta; class Magnoliopsida; order Asterales; family Campanulaceae; genus Adenophora; species Adenophora triphylla. The sequence continues at coordinate 61,837 of JAFEMH010001228.1, read as the reverse complement.
ACCTTATCTGGGAAGATAGGAGACTCTTTTGTATTTTCGGGAAAGAGATTTACTGTATGGAACATGAGTATCCCTTGATTACTTATTGCAGACAAAATAAATGTTAGCATTTTGAAATTTATTTCTTTTTATTCGCAGCAAGTTATTTGAATCAAAAGCAGGCCGTGCTTGAACTCATCAAAAAGAATATTAACTTAAAATGAACCTTTGAAAAGCCTTGGAACTGTAATCAAAACACATTTTGGCAGGATTGGAAATTTTGCAGCATTTTTAGACCAAACCATGAGTGGTTGCCTATGTTCTCCTTTTGTAAAGAGAACTAAGGGGCTCAGGTCTCTGTAGTTTGACTCAATTAATTTTTGTGTTTAAGAAAGGGAAGATAGAAGGGGGACATTACGCAACCCTGTTTTTTACCTAGACCGCCCATTTTTAGGGTTTTTGGTCTAGTTGGGTATATTCTTTTAGCACCGGGCGCGTCCCTTATTTTTGCATGGACTGCCTTTTGAGAGGTTTTCAGTCTCATCTGGGACAATTTTTATTGCGCCTTTATTTTCATTTTTATTTTTCTTTTCTCTTTTTTTTTTATACAGAGGGGGGAAAGACTCGATCAAACATAATACCGCCACAACTTGTCGCCGTTGACGGGGTGCAAGAACGGGTTGCCATCCAAATCTGTTAGCTGCATAGCTCCTCCGGAGAATATCTTCTTCACTAGAAAAGGCTCGACCCAGACAGGTGCCCATTTGCCCAATGCACTGTTCTGATTCGAGGGCTTCATTTTGAGGACCAGATCACCAACCTTGATGTCCCTGGGTTTCACTCTTTTGTCGAAGGCACGGGCCATTCTCTTCTGATATGCCCGATTGTGCTCCATGGCCTTCAATCTGCGTTCGTCCAATAGTGCCAATTCGTTGTATCGACTTTGGAGCCATTCAATCTCATTTACTTCATTCTCGAGCAATACCCTGAGGGATAGAATCTCTAGCTCAATGGGCATGACAGCCTCCATTTCGTAAGTTAAAGCGTAGGGAGTTGCACCGGTAGCAGTCCGAATTGAAGTGCGGTAGCCCCACAATGCTAGATGCAATTTCTCCGGCCAATCCCGTCCTCGTTCGACCATCTTATTTATGATTCTTTCAAGGTTCTTATTGGCAGCCTCAACAGCACCGTTCGTCTAGGGTCTGTATAGCGAAGACTTGTGGCGCTTGACCCTGTATTCGGTGAGCAGCAGATCGGTTTCTCCTTTAAAGTGGGACCCATTGTCAGAGATGATCTCATTCGGGACTCCGTAGCGGCAGAAGATTTGTTCCTTTATGAAGTGAGCAACTTTCTTAGCTGTGAGCACTTTGTAGGACGCAGCTTCCACCCACTTTGTGAAGTAATATACCGCGACCAAAACAAATGAATGTCCATTGCTCCCTGATGGATTTATCTTCCTGATGACATCGATTTCCCATGTTGCAAAGGGCCAAGGAGTTGTCATACAATATAGATCATGAGGAGGGATGTGGTTTAGGTTGGAGAACCGCTGGCACTTATCGCAAGTCCGCACAAACTGGATGCAATCAGTCTCCATAGTGATCCAAAAGTAACCCAGTCTGATAATGCTGTGCATAAGGGATCGAGCATTCATGTGAGGTCCGCAGGCGCCGTTGTGAACATCTTCCATTACTCTCTGAGCTTTTTCTTTGCTGATACAGAGCAGGAGTGGGCAACCTTCCCTTTTCTTCCATAATTTATTGCCAAGTATGACGTACTGTGCTGATAGCCTTTTCAGAGCTTGCAAACTCTTGGCCCGAACACCTTTTAAGTCTTCTTCTTTATCAACGGGGAAGGATGCTTCGCCATGCTTGAGATACTGGAAGATCTGGTTGTACCACGGCTCATCGACAGTTTCGATCTCTATTTCACAACAATATGCAGGATTTTCTCGCCTTCCGACCCTGAACGTCTTGATTGACTTTCCCTCTGGTATTTCCACCAAGGAAGCCAGAGTAGCTAGTGCGTCGACGAATCTATTCTTTTCCCATGGCAAGAACTGGAATGACACTTCCTTGAATTGGCTGACGAGCTCTGCAATATAAGCGTGATACCTCTGGAGATACGGGTCTGTAGTTTTCCATCTGTTAGTGGCTTGATTGATTATCAGCTGGAAATCACCAAACACTTCCAATTCGTCCACATTCCATTCAAGGGCAGCTTCAAGACCGGCTATGCAAGCTTCATATTCGGCTGCATTGTTGGTAACCGAGAAGTTTAGCTTGATAGCTATGGGGGTATGCAAGTCATTCGGGTCTACTAGTACCATCCCGATGCCGTTACCTCTTTTGTTCGCTGCACCGTCAAACAAATAGTTGCCACCGGTTGCCATTTTCTACGACAAAAATCCCTTCATCAGGAAACTGAAAATCTGGTCCTCGGGCTTCTGTGCTGGGGGAGTCGGCCAGCTGATCTGCCAAAGCCTGTCCTTTGATTGCTTTCCGGATCATAAGAAGGTCCATTTTGCGAGTCTGGTGGAAATGCTGCCTCTGTCACTCTGAAACAGGTACTTAATCGGGTCCATTTTGGAGACCAGATGTACTGTGTGGGATAACATATAGTGCTTTAGCTTTCCGACCACCCAAACCATAGCTGCACATGTCTTCTCTAGGGCGGAATAATTCAACTCGCTACCTTGGAATTTGCGGCTGACAAAATAGATGGCATTCTCAACCTTGGAGTCCTTCTTCTCTTGCGCCAGCATGGCCCCGATGGCTGTATCTGTGACTGTCAAGTATAGAAGTAGAGGTTTGCTTCCATGAGGTGGACAAAGAATGGGAGGATTAACAAGATAAGCTTTGATTCTTTCGAAAGCTAGTTGGCATTCTTCGTTCCAAATCACCTCCTGATTCTTCTTCTTCAGCAGTTTGAATATTGGTTTACACATGGAGGTCAGCTGGTTGACGAATCGGCTGATGTATTGTAGACGGCCCATCAAACCCTTTACCTCGGAGACAGTTATGGGCGGCTTCATCTCAACAATCGCCTTGACCTTTCTGGGATCTACCTCAATGCCGTGCTCTGTGACCATATATCCCAAGACCTTACCACGGATAACCCCAAAGGTGCACTTGGCTGGATTTAATCTCATGGAGTACTCCCGAAGTCTGTTGAAGAACTTCCTTAGATCGGTGAAATGCTGTCCATCTGACCCTTTTGAGTGAATGATCATATCGTCAACATACAATTCAATCTCCTTATGGATCATGTCGTGGAACAGGGTAGTGACGGTCCTCTGGTAGGTAGACCCAACATTCTTCAGCCCAAATGGCATCACTGTGTAGCAATAAGTGCCCCAAGGAGTGGTAAATGCTGTCTTGTCCTGATCTTCCTCGACCATTTTAATCTGGTTATAACCCGCAAAGCCATCGACGAAGGACTTGACTTCATAGTTCGTTGTTGCATCCACAAGCATGTCAATGTTCGGCAGGGGGAAGTCATCTTTGGGACTAGCTTTGTTGAGGTCCCGGAAGTCTACGCAAACCCGTACCTTTCCATTTGCTTTTGTGACCGTTACGATGTTTGCCAGTCAAGTCGGATATTCAATCACCTTGATAAAGCCCACCCGTAGGAGTTTCTCAATCTCTTCCTTGACCTGTAAGGACCACTCGGGCTTGATCCGCCTCAGTTTCTGCTTGATCGGCTTGATCTCTGGATCCATGGGTATCCGGTGCTCTACAATAGATGTATCCAACCCAGGCATGTCTTTGTAGGACCAGGCAAAGACGTCTACAAACTCTTTGAGTAGCTCGATCAGGGTATCCCGTTCAACTCCGGAGAAGAAGCTGCCAATTTGCGTTTCTTTGGGTTCCTCAGCTGTTCCCAGGTTCACCGTTGTCAATATCTCATCGGCATCTTAGGCCCGGCTTTCCTTTTGCTCGCAAACCTGCTTTGAATTATTTTCTAAAATTTGTTCATCTATTAAGTCTGCATTATCTTCAATTGAATCTGGCTTAATTATTTTTAAATCTTGATGATCATTTTTGTTTAAGCGTTCAATTGTTAGATTTGCAATCACGGGATACTCGGAAAGATCGACCATTTTATTCAGAGCGAATGGGAAAACAGTGTCTACAACACGACGACGGTCTTCCGTCGTGAGGACGTCAGACCGATCAGAGGACTCGAACTCAATAACTAGGGATTCAGGGGAATGACTCAAGACACGGGGAACAATCTTAGACGCAGGGGGACTGGGACGAGGCTTGAGCCCAAGTTTCTTGATCATAGTCTCCCTGTCAGCGACCGGTCCTTGAAATGAAGTCCGCCTTCGCAAACGACCTCTCTCGCAATCAAGCCTCCGTAATGCTTCGGATTTACAATTGGCCCCTTCTCAAATTCCAACATAGCCACCACCTCATCATCTGAAGAAAAGTCGATCAAGTCCCGGGGATCCTTTGTAACAACAACCCCTTCTGCCGGTATCTCCTCTGTAAACATACCATTCTCAGGCTCTAACAGCCCTGATCTTCGAACAGATTCGCCAAATCGCCATATATGTCCACCGGGTCAGCACCGCGGATCTTGTGTATGACGGGCTCATCCAGAGCAAGCTTCTCAAACTGTTTGACATAATCGGGCCCCCAAAATTGGTAACTGTTCTCATATATAGCAGTAACACCTGGCCTTCTGGGCATACTGACGAGCATTTCCTTTACTGGGTTCTGACTCTTGGAAAACCTTCGAATTTTTCTCATCCTCTCTTCTGCTTGACTCAACTTCGGCTCCGGGCAAACGAACATTTCCCCATCTTCCTTGACAAAGTGCTTGTTTAGGGACAAGCTATAAGGGCGCATGTCACGCCTTTTGTATCTCTTACCAGCAGCTAAGGTCATCCTTTCTTTGAGTGTTTCGGCCTTATCATATGCTTTGTCCTCTCCGGTCATGACATATCCCAGGCCTCGCCTGTTTCTCTTGGGTTTCGGCATCACAAGCTTACACGGTCCCTGTTGTCATTTTCCTAGCCCCAGGCCAGGGATGTAGCTCATGCCTCTCATCATTTTCAGTATGGGAGGAATCTTGTCTGAGGAAGTTGTTAAGTCGATAGTGCAGACTTGCCCTTTCGGCTTCTCGATTGTGAAACCACTGAGCATCAGACTTTCTTGGTCAAGCTTGATTTCCATAACTGGCATGGTATTGGTGCTGGTCTCTCCAATAGTGACGATGTCCCCGTAAATGGTTATCAAAACCCCATCTTGCACAAACTTCAAACACTGGTGGAGGGTGGAGGCTACCGCTTCGATTTCATGTATCCATGGCCTGCCCAATAGTGCCAAGAACGTGACAGGAATGTCGATGACCTGGAATTCTACTGCCATCTCCTTACTCCCAAATAACAGATTCAAAGAGACAATCCCTAATACCGCTCTGGATGTCGAATCGTAGGCATTTATAGTCTGGTTGGATGGCTTAAGGCTCTGCGCGTCAATTTCTAGCATACTCATCATCTTGGCAGGAAGCACATTCAGGGCCGACCAGTTGTCCACCAACACATGGGGAATTCGTCGCCCCTCCAAAGGTACGGTAATGTGTAGCGACTCGTTGTGCTTTGAACCGTAAGAAGGCAAATCTAAGTCTGTAAAAGTGATGATGTTCCCATACTGTGCTGTTCCGATCAACTGGCAGGCCTCATCTGGAGTTGCGTTGACAGACACCTTGGTTTTGGACAGAGCCTCTTCCAACTTTAGTTTGTGGGGGGTAGGAGGATGTAAGCAGGGACCATAAAGAGATATCAGCCTGGGTTCTCTTCAACTTAATCAAAATCGGGTCCTCCTGGATTTCTTCACTTCCTGCTGATCTGTAGGGATCTCGAGAGGCCTGGGGATTCGAAACCACAACTCCTTTGCCTTTCCCGGATGGATCATCACTATCCATTCCTAACATTCTTCCTGACCGTGTCAACAAATTAACCTCTTGATCATTCTCAACCACAAAATTTTTACTGGCCTCTTTGAGTTCAGCTAGTATAAGTGGAGCAGGGCGAGTGATGTATGGCCACGCTGCCTGTCTTATCTCATTCACGAACACTGGCGTCTCCAAGTTAGCTGCTATCCTGAGCTTCTCCAAAGAGATTGGGGATTCTCTGGGAGTCATAGAGGATATAGCGTTAATGATCAAACGCTCTTCATATTCATCGTAATCAGTAGCATTATTGAAATCATACAAATCATCAAGATACAAGACGTAGCAAAAGTTGTCTTTCATTTCATTGGAACAAGGATTTACATCAGTCATGAGTTCATTACAATCACAACTAGCATTTCCATTTACAGACTCTCCAAACTCTATTACATTCACGAAATAATCTTGACCGAAATCGATGAGGTTCACATTGTTACTGGGCAGGGGGTTGTTGACGACATTAGGGCGAGGAGACTTTTCAATCTTCTTCTCATCCACGAGGCCTTAGATAATCTTCTTGAGGGTTACGTAAGTTTTGGTGGTGTGCCTTGGGTATTGATGAAACCTGCAGTATTTACTGGTGTCTAGATTGGGGTTGGGACGGACAGGGCTATAGTTGTCCAGCGGCTTGATCATGCCGGTCCGAAGCAGGCCAGTAAAGATTTCTTCTGTAGACATACCCAAGTCATCAAACCTCGATTACGGCCTGGGTTGGAATCTCCCTCCATTCTGTATATTGCCACCTCCCTTTTGCAGGTTGTTTATGCTGTTATCCTTAACCATTTCTCTTCCTTTTGACGCCATTGCAGAAACTGGGTTAGGTGCCTGGTACCGGAATCCTCCACTTCCGCTACTACCACCAACATTCATACCCGAGGTTTGGTTAAAAAGCCTGTTCTCCTTCCGAGCGCCCATTCCGACCATCTCTCTGAGATCTGGGTACCAACCCTTTCCAATGGCCTCCCTTAGCACCGACTTCACGCATAACAGGAAAATATCTTTCTGATCTTGAAGGGGGATTGGATCCGATAGCTCGTTGATCTTGGCATTCCACCTCTTATAAAACTCCGTGATCGACTCATCATTTTTCTGAATGGTGCCCACTAGATCGTCTCGGGTAGTATGCCACTCTAGGTTACCTCGGTATTTCTCCAAGAAAGTCTCGGTGATCTGGCTCCAGGTGGAGCGGCATTCTTGCTTCAAGGCCAAAAACCAAGTGAGCACCGAACCTTTCAAAGTCAGATGAAAATGAGATGCCATAAACTCGGGGGTGCAACCCATCGCCCCCATTGTCATTACGTAGGTATCCACATGAGTCTTTGGGCAGGCCGTACCATCAAAATCCATCTTTGGCATCTTGAACTTATGAGGAAGAGGTGTTACTTGAGCCGGGTCAACCACCTTGAGGCCACTGGAACCAACAGTCAATCTATCAATTTGTTGTTGCATTTGTCTTAATAAAGCTGCACTTCCGGAGTTAATCTCGGGATCTGGGGGATAGCGGGAGCCACAGTTGAGGACAACACAGGGAACTCTGGAGCAGATCTAATAGGCAAGGCGGCCGGGGGAAGACCAAGAATACTGGAGATGCTGATGTTGCTATCCAATAAACTGACTGAGCTGGGAATCCTATTCCCGTACATGTCGTACCTGTTAAACTGAACACTGGGATTCTGTGGACCAAACTGCACTGATTGACCTCCAAACTGACCATGGGTAGAAAATCCGGTACTGATACATGGAGCTGATTATGGGGTGGAACCATACAGATGCTGGGTGAGAGGAGAACACACTGCGGGCTGAGGGAAGTTGCTCTGGAACTGGGATTGAGGATACTGCAGAATACTGTCCTGACAAATCTGGCTTCCTGACAGACGATACTGACCGTTCTGTTGCTGGGTAGACTGGCCATACTGATAATTGTCTGGGTACATGCTGAACTGGGGTTGGGAATAGTTTCCTTGGGACTGGATTCCGTACTGAGCTTGCGGCACTGGGGAATTGGGAGCTGGAGAGGAGGTCAGATCGAAGAAATTTGATGGTTGGCCACCGCTTTTGCTGAAACCCTGCTGAGCAACTTGACTATGAGTCTGAGAGACTGGGAGAGGAAACCTTCCTTGGGTATTCACAGCTATTTTCGGAGATGGCATCCGATCCGGGCGAGGAGAATAACTCATGGGAGGAGGCATAGCATGGTAGTTGGTTTGAGCAGGTTGGACTGGAGAAGTAGATCCGATCCCGTTATTACTATCCTCAGTGATTTCTTCGTAAGAACCATCCTCTCGGCGGAGTACTGCGATTCCCTTGGCTCTCATGGCCTCGACAAAACGGGAGTGCGCTTCCTCCTCTCGGGCCTTGGCGTTCTGAGCCAACAAGCGGGCCTCACGTTCCCTGGCCAAAGCAGTTTCCAAAGTTATTCTCAACTCTTCTGCAGACATGTCATTCAAACCTGGTTGACCTATCGAAACCGAACCTCCAGCAGACTGAGTAGCAAACACATCACCATTTCCGGCCATATCTGATTCTGAGCTGACTGAAACCCCCGAAACTGTCTGAACAACACGGACCAAACGAGCTCCTAGAACAGATGAGCGGATCCAACTCGCCGTAGCTGCAGGGGTAGATACGGGTTTATAAGGTAGTGAAGGGAGATTTTGAGGAAATACGGGAGAGGGGAAGGAAATGAGGGACAGACTCGCGCAAACAATTTATTTATCTTCAAGTATAAATTAGTGTTTTAAATCCTAAATACGGTTGGGAAAGGAGAAGCCTTTATTCACGAAAACTATACCTTGAGGAAACCTAAGGACGCAACATTCAAATCACACTAAATGCTTTGCATTGGAATTTATAATAGGTGATGATACCTAAACAAAACCTAACACGGTGTGGAACGGAGAGGTTGTCCAAATTTCTGGGGAAATTTGGGTAGCATAACGAGTATTCTTGAAGAATTTCAAAGAAAAATCCGGCATGACCTGTCGTCAGTGCACGTTGACAATGCGGCATGATCTCTCGTTAGAACATGCCACGGGAGTGACATGTCCCCACGTGAAACCATGTTTCATTGGTAACATGCCCACAAGGTGCGAGGTTTTTGGGGAAGGTATAAGGACCCATTGTAAGTTTCAAAAACAATTCATTTTGGTGTGATTTAAAAACGTTGTATCAAAACCAACCGTGGGTAAGGTTTAAGTGTGGTGCCACCTATAACGCGCTAGGGGGATGGGTTTGACATTAGGCGCTCAAGCGTAGGCGAATATTATCACCGTCCGCGATGCCGTCAATCGCACCCGAGGGTTCTAAATCTGCGTGGTGTAGTGTGCGGATGACTATATTCTTTTTATTTACGAAAAACAAAAATTTTTATTACTTTATTTTATTTACTTTAAAAAGAAAGAGAGAAAACACACACACTCTCACAGGGAACAAGGGGTACAACAATCAACTGAGCTACTTTTTGATTCAAGGGACTGCCCTCAAACCGGCACCTGAAGACAGCTCAGTGACCAATCCTGTCGCGTGACACAGGACAACATGGGACAGATCTGTCGCACGACTAGAGTGGTCACTGAACCAGATCCCTGCAAAATGAAATTAGCCCCTGCTTCCCTATGGCAAGGGACAAAGCACAATAGCAAAGCACAAAAAACATGGCCACAAAAGACACCAAAGGCTCACAAGTCTCATAATGCAATAAAACGCATGTACCACAAAAGATCATCAAGGATGCACACAAGGATGGATATGTTGGATGTTCAATTGAATGAAAGTTTGACCCTCTTAATTTTTGAAAAATAGGTTTTCAAAAGTGTGTCCCCAGCAGAGTCGCCACTGAATGTGCGCTCGCCCGAAATTTTTGTTTTCCAATGATGAAAAAAAGAAAAGGAGTCGCCACGCCATGTTTTAGAGGTACACTTTGAAAAATCTTTGAGAGAAAATGGGTCCAGGGGTCAGGTTACGTGTTGGGAAGAACCGAGAATTCACCCAACACGCCTCGTCCATGGACGAGTCTTTCTTACTAAACATCCAAGTAATCCATAAACGCATGCAAACATTGATAATGAACAAATGTAGTAAACATGTATTTTATTGATTTGAACATGGAAACTTACAACTTGTGAACCATTGATTCAGGGAGGCCACATCCCAGATACAGCAGATCAGAACAGGTTACAAGGGAAATGGATCTCTGCAAATGGACATAGAGTGTCGTGTGACACATAGTATGCCTGGCTAGATGTGTCGCGTGACACAAGATCTAACCAGTCACAATGTGTCGCGTGACACTTAGTGTCCATCTGCAGAGACCTACAGATTTGAACACAGCAGCACCAATAATCAAAACAGATCTAATTAATCAATCAGTTAAGCTTCAAAATACATAATTAACAACAATTCAACCAAGGGGGTGTGGATATGGAGAGATCCACACTCCCTTGGGATCTAAACACCAATTTCAACAATGATCAAGCAATATGCATCCAATTATTCAAAACAACTATGTTAAACAGAGAGATTGCGATTGGGATTCAGTAATCAAGACGGATGGAGTCTGATTACTGAAGCCAAGGAAGATAGAATGATGGAATTATCAAAGTAGTAAGGTAGGAGAGAGAGAGAAGGGAATTGAGAGTGTTACCCTTGTTGATTCCACAAATTCTATACCAAGTTAGGTATAGAATCCTTCAACAACTGCTTCTAGTCCTAGTGAGCTTGAGAGGATTGGTTGATAGTGGATCTAAGAGGTGATGGAGGAAGTGGGTTGAATTGGGGGAAATTGGAGGTGGATTGGGATGAGAGAGAGAGAGAGAGGTGTGTGTTTAGTGTGTGTGTTACGCTGCTATTTTGGTAGAGTAACAGTATGTGAAGTTGGGATCCATTTCTGAGAGGGGTAGGGTCTTATGATGGTTACAGTGTGTCGCACGACCTTCTGTAACCATTTTCCAAGCCTCGACTTGTCGCGTGACACAATGTGTCACCAACTGCTTTTGGCACCAAAACCAGTTTCTGAAATATTCAAGGACAATACCCAAAAGGTCCAAAAAGGTTTATTCCCGGCAGGTTCTTTAGCATGAGCAAAGTACCAAAAGGTACTTCCTTCGCGAGAAACTTATGGAATGTTTCTGGAAGTCTCGGGATGGACCGAGAATTTACCAAAATGCCCCTTAATGCAATTTTATCGCATTAAAATGCATCGAAAAGAGTAGCGAATTGGATTGGCGTACTTACAGGTATTCTCATCTAGTGACAATTTGAAGTGCGCTTTCTGATGTGAGAATGATAAGAAATTTACCAACCAAACTCATGAAATTCCAAAGGCTAAACATTTTGGCTCAAAGGGTAAAGGACATGAACAAGTAAAGAAACTAGACTTCCATTATATGAAGACCCAGACATAGAATTTTCGAAAGTGAGGCGGAAGGGGCCTGGTCGCCCATGATTAAGGCACTCCCAGAGAGAGTGTAGCGGCTAAACCGAAGCAATCCAATCTTTCCCAAAGAATCAAACTGGGAATGCTAAAAAGATGAAAGAAAAATCTATAGATGAGGTAGAGCTTGAACAAAATGATCTCCAATTTGAGCATGCTTTCTCATCTAGCGCTCCTCCTGGCAGGGCAAATGCTCCAAGAAAAGGTGCTCCCACTTAGGATGACCAATTTTGTGAAGGCAAAACTCTCTGACCCAGTTAAGGATGATAAACCTAAGAAAGGTAAAGAGTTGGTTAAAACTCAGTTTAGTGGCTTTCAACGTTGTAACATGTGTGATTGTTTTGGTCATAAGGCTGCTGAATGCCTTTTGAGATTCATTCCACATGCCAAGGGATGTAAAAATTCCAAGGTCAAACAAGAGTGGATTGTCAAAAGGTGCTAACCCTATGACCCAAAGAATAAAGGGGACCTGTGCTTAAATGTCTATCTTTCAGGTTATCTGCTTCATGGAAGGATCTTAAAGGGAACCTTCAAATGAATGATATCTTGATAGTGGCTGTTCTAGACAAATGACTGGAGATATAAAATTGCTAGAAGATTTTCATGATGAGAGAGGTCACTCGATTACATTTGGTGATAACAATAAAGGCAAGATTGTTGATTATGGCAAAATCCGAAAAGGAAAAGTTTCCATAGAAAGAGTAGCTCTCGTTGAAGGTCTCAAGCACAACATACTCTCCATATCTCAATTTTGCGACAAAGGATTGAACTGACATTTCACTTCAAATAATTGCTTCATTAAAGATGGCATCTTTGGCGTTACTTTTCTTACAGGGAATCATAAGAACAATGTTTATATTCATGATTTAAATTCTATAAATGCTGTTACTAATCTCTTTTTTATAGCAAAGAATGTGAGCAAAAATAGTTTGCTATGGCACAAGCACTTAAGTTATTTGAACTTCAAGTATTTAGCAAAGCTCCAAAGGGATAATCTTGTCAAAGGGTTGCCCAAAGTAGCTGATCATTATGAAAAAAAGTGTTCAGCTTGCCAACTTGGTAAACTACATAAAGAGTCTTTTCCCAACAAGACTGCTCCCTCAATAACAAGACGTTTACTACTACTTTACATAGATTTGTTTGGACTAGTCACCACTGCATGCCTTGGAGGAAACAAATATACTTTAGTTTTGGTGGATGACTATTCAAGATACACATGGGTGGAAATGATGATTCTAAAGATGATTGTTATGGTATCTTGATTGCTCTTTTTAGGCAGCTCCAAACACAAAAAGAAGATGACATCATGAGCATAAGATCAGACAATGAAACTGATTTCAAGAATAACGGTGTTGCTCAATATTGTGATGATCATAAGATAGATCACAACTTCTCTACCACTGGGGTTCCACAACAAAATGGCGTTGTGGAATGAAAGAATAGAACCTTGATTGAGGCTTGAAAAACAATAATATCTGAAGCTAAACTCCCGCAATATTTTTGGGCTGAAGCTGTCAACACTGCTTGTTTTACTCAGAATTGCTCACTCATCAACAAATCTTACAAAAAAACTCCATATGAACTCTGGAGAGAAAGAGCTCCATCATGGGTATGCATACTTTAACCCTCCTTGTTTTAGCTTTAATTTGATTGATCCCATAACCTCATCTATATTTTATGTACTTTAGGCACATATGTAATGAAGCTTAGACTTTAATTTTTTAGTACAAATCCAATTTATAGAATAGGAGTATTTAGGCTTGAAAACTAGATCAATTGCTTTGGACATGAGGTCTCAAGTCAAGAGGTTTTAAAATCATGCAAAACCGCATTCCTAGTGCAAACCTCATCATAAAGCCGCACTCAGTAAACCACAAGTTAAACCTTATTTGTGACACCGCACTTCACAAGACCACATCTCACCAACCTCATCCAATGATTGAAGACTTGAAGACTTGGGCCACCTTTGATTGATTGATCCACATCAGCAATGTTGAGTTAACTGCAAGATAAATCAACGTGTCTAACGGTCACTCAGAGTTTAAAAGAATTTTGAAAAGGTGACAGATGTCTTTCATTCCAAAATTTCGTCTAAGGTCCGTACAACCTTATCAACAACTTCTGAACAAAAGGACAAAAGTAAACATGTGTACCAATCAGACCTCACCAGCATTGTACTTGCTACATCTGTTCCAAACGGCTACTTTTTGGTGCATAGGTATAAATACCCCCAATTTTCATCATTTGAAGATTACTTGAGAATATCCATTAGAGAGAGTCCTTTGAAAATTTGAATAAATTTCCAGATTTCCAGAATCCTTTGAATCTTCATCTTCATCCTTCATAGCTTCAATAACAAACCTCCAAGCCCAGAAATTTAAGCCTTTGTAACACTTCAGATTTATTGTGCTCTAAATCGTACAGATCTAAAGAGCCTTGAATCTTGATAATCACACACACACACACACACCTCACTTGATTAATCACATAGATTAAATCATTTGAGATACACCGGTTATAGTCTAGGATTTGATTCATTGTTTAGATTTAGATTTGAGTTTGATTCTTATAACATTGTAATCTCTCTTATCATCTAATACAAAATTTATTATTTAGAAAATCCATTACCAACCACCTTGGTAGTTGATATAGATCATTTACGATTGAACCACTCCAAATCTTGTATTCTTCAATTTCTGCATTTTCTTTACTCTTCATCTTTCAAACTAATTTGTCTTATCTGTTTGATCTTAATAGGTTTCCCATATTTGTTAATTGTATTTAAAGTTAATCATTTTCAAACTTCAAATTACTGATTTCTAAACCTCACTATCAAACCTCACTTTGTTACTAAGAAATTTCGTTGTGCATTTTACAAACCTCACTTGTGGTCTTGATACGCCGCAAGAGTAGTTTTGTAAGCAAGGGGTTTGTTTCTAAAAAAGGGTTGAAAAATTTGTAATAGCTATTCACCCCTCCTCTAGCTGTTTTTCATCCTTGTTGCCTCCTTTGGGACCAACAAGTGGTATCAGAGCGAAACACCTTTATAAAACTGTTTTTGATTTTCAAGCTTAACAGCTTGGGTGCCGATTCATCATGGCAAACTCAAAAACCATGACAATGATTAACTACTCACACATTCCATTACTGGATGAAGACCACTTTGACATCTGGAAGACTCGAATGTTAATTCATTTGGAAACTACTGATGAGATGCTGGTGTACTGCATGATAAATGGCACCTTTGTTCCCATAAAGGCCAACACCAATCCTGCCACCAACACTGAGACTCCAAAAGTCAAGAAATTGAAAGCTGAATGGACTGATGAAAAAAAGAGATTAGTTGCATTGGAAAGCAAAGCTAGACATATCATCACTGGCACTTTGACTGTTTCAACCCTTCAAAAAGTCATGAAATGCAAAATCACAAACCAGATGTGATATGCAATTGAAAGCTACCTTGAAGTAGATGATCTCTGCAAGGAAAACAAGAAATTTGCTGTTAAAATGAGATACAACAACTTCAACAGGAAACCAGCAAAACCTTTCGCCAAACTTATGATCGCTTGTCAAGCCAAAACGAACGACTTATTATAATACCCCAAGTGCACGGTGTGTATATAGTATAGAAAGGGGCAAATTCGGGTCGAATCCCACGAGGACAGGGTTACTATATATAATACTTGCTTTATGTAAGAAATAATAAAAGTTGATTGGGGGAAATTTTATTCTTATGAACGTCTAGATCAATGTAAACTACTCTAACTTGAATTGAACTTTATAAGATGAAGATATTTTCGGGATTAGAACTCGAACAACATATATTCATCAAGTAATCATGCTTTAAATGAAAGTTTCGTCAAAAATCAAGGATGATACATTATCTTTGTATTACTTCTCACGATCAAGCAAGTAAACTCGTATCCTCTACTAATCATGGCCTATCTCTCGATGACCCATACATTAATAAGAATCCATTAATTTTATATCAATTCCATGTACTTTCCACTAAAGGATCATCCTTGTACCATTAATCTACTCTCATGATTAATAGTACCTAGTTTATTTCATATGGTTCCGTTAATCGAGATTCACGGCTAAGTACTTCTCTCGATTAACTAGAATCATATAACTAAGGACGTCTCCAAATTATAGGCTTTAAGAGTAATATGAAGAAAATTGTTTTTAAGATGAAGATGAAAAGAGAAGCATGATTATAAAGATGAACATACGAGGTTGAGTTTCCAACCCCAAGAAAAAGGGGGATTACTCACAAACCATATTGATAATTGCAACAATAAAAGATGAATAACACATGAAAATAAATAGAGTAGGGATGAGAGATACTTATTAACAATGATTTAGAAAGGAAATGGCTAAAAATAATCTTCAATAACTTTATCTTTTCAACTTCAGAATTTTTGCTCAAGAACACCAATATGGAAATAATTGGTGTTATGGAATTACAAAATAAATTAGAGTATGTTTATAACTATCTATGGATGTCTGAATATCTCTCTCTAGATACCTAACACTGATGAAAAACGTCATATGTATATATGTATTTGGATGAAAGGTTGGGACTCCTCCAAAAGCTATCTTGAAAATGCACCTTTAGAATATGGCAACATCAAGTGCACGGCCATGCGTTATGAATTCCATGGCCATGCAAGGCCTGGCAGAATTCCTTTTATAAATCAACATGGCTGCTCCATCTTCAATACACACCTGTGCAAGCTTAAATGCATGGCCACTCCAGCTTCAACGCACGACCATGCAAGGCCTGTATTGGGTTGGATCTTTATTTTCCTTCACCAAAATGATCTCCCTTGCTTCCTTTCCATCCGTTTCACTTTGTGAGACTTTTTCCAAGATTGATTTCACAAAATAATGTCTTTGGGTTCTGTTTCAACCAAAAAATACTACCAAGCATAATATCTGCAATATAAAATAAAAGGAGCTAAATTAGAATAAATGGTACTAAAATTTAAGGTAAATGATGCAATTATAATGCTATAAATGACTATACAATATCCATTTATCAACTCCCCCACACTAAACTCTTACTTGTCCCCAAGCAAGTTTAAGATAAAAAAGTAGAAATGGAGAAAATTGAAAAGACAAATGAATAAAGTATGGAAAAAGAAATAAGTAAAAAGATCACCTCCTGAGAAGCGTGTTATAAGATTGTTGCCAAACCTTTTACTATCTATTGCTCCATACTTTTTATATTTAAATATTTTAAGAAAAAGATCTAAAAGGATATTAGAAAGCAAATAAAAAAGGTGTAAATCTACATATCAAAAATAATATTTACTAAGTAAAAGCATTAGAAAGATTTAGCGATAGAAATGAATTTTTGTATCAAAAATTGATGGACTTTGGAAGAAAAGTTGTAAGTTGAAAGTCTTTTTAAATGGGACGGATGAAACGATCCACTAAGGTCAAGGATTAAATTTTCCAACTTAGAAAACATTAATTGATACTCAATTTGAATCAAAAGTGGAATAGACTAATTTGAGAGGAAAATCAAGGCTAGAAAAATGAAAATCACCTTATAAATGGAAAACGCCACAAGTCTTTAAAGACTTTTTTTTTAAAACACATTGCATCATTTTATTTAACTAGCCTTGAAAGTGGAACAGGAAGGGAAATGATTCAAAAATTGCATCAAGTGAAGAATTTTTAAGACGGAAATCAAAATCTAATTACCAAGATGAACACTTCAAGCGAAACTTTTTTTTAAAAAAAATTTCTTAAAAGCTTTTAAGATGAAAAATCCAACCAAGTGTCCAATTATTCAAGAATTTCATAAATCAAGAATGTTTTTCAAAGTACATATTATTAATTCTATATAAATTTATGACTTTTTATCTATTTTATAATATTCCATTAGTTGCATTTTCTAAAATTTTCAAATGATAAAAGATGTGGATAATAAGGATAGAAAAAAAAGTTTACGAGTCAACTAGTTGGTATAATTCTCCCCCATATTGAAAATGAACATTTTCATCAATGTTTCAATAACAATATGAAAAAAAATGAGATAAGGATGGAGTGGGAGGAAAGAAAGACGAACTCACAAATATGGTGGTGGAAAATCCGGCCAATGATCAACTTGCCCTTCAAGACGAAGTGTACGGCCTTGCGTTGGCTTGTGCATGACCGCTCTACATGGTCGAACCAATGAATTTGCACGGTTGCTCCCATGTGATTCATTCCGGGTGAAATCCTTCTCTTAAGTGCACGACCGAATATTGCGAAGTGCACGGCCGTGCACCCCCTGTTCAATTATATATATATATATATATATATATATATATATATATATATATATATATATATATATATATATATATATATATATATATATATATATATATATATATAATTAACCTACAAAATAAGGATTAGCAACAAAAATAATAAAGAATAGTATAAATACTAAAATTAATTAAAGACGAATTAAAAATTATTATCCATCAGTTACTATCCCGATGATACTTGTTTAAGGTCGTTAGCTTGACCCCTTTATTTTAATAAAAATGGGCAATGAATGGTATTTTGATGGTCTGTTGTCCTTAACAACTCGCCATTTCATTCCCCTTGGTATGATTGAGTCTCTATGGTTAATGTATATGAGCCATCCCGGTGTGCTTTTCATTTTAGACCCCCTGACCATTGGTTTTTCAACCTTAATATTTTGTTTAAGGTGCACACTTTTTATAACACTATGGTATAAGGGTTTTTTATTTGTTATCATTGAGTTCTTGGATTGAGATTCTTTACCTTTTTTGCTATCATTTTTAGGAGTGTCAACTTCATGGCACGGTTTCTCGAGATTTAAGTTTTGCACATTAAATTCAACCTTCTTATTTCCAGAGTTTAGAGAAAGAGTACCATTCTTTACATCTATTATTACACCAGCGGTAACAAGAAAATGTCTTTCTAAAATGATTGGAATTTGGTGATCTTCCTACATCTCAAGAATTACAAAGTCGACAAGGATAATTAATTTCCCTATTTGACAAGGAACATCCTTTATAATACCCCACGGGGTATTTAATGGAGCGATCCACTAGTTGGAGAGAAATAGTGGTGGGTTTCATCTCCCCAACACCTAGTTTCTTACTTACCAAAAGCTGAATGAGGCTCACACTTGCCCCAAGATCTAACATAGCATTATCAACATTGTATTTACCTATGTTGCATGGAATAGAGAAAGTGCATGTATCTTTTAGTTTAGGATGAATTTTCTATGAAAATGACACTTACTTCTTCCGTCAAAGCGACGGTCTTATATTTCTCAAGTTTCCTCTTATTTGAAAGAATATCCTTTAAGAACTAAGCGTAAAAGGACATTTGTTGTAAGGCATCAGTAAAGGGTATGTTGATGTAAATAGACTTTAAGATTTCTAAAAAATTTGCAAATTGTTTGTCAAGTTTGGCCTTTACCAACCTTTGAGGGTATGGTATTGGCGGGTCAAAATTTCTAGAAATCTTAGATGTGATAATTTCCTTAGGAGGGGGATCTATTAGCTCTTTCTCGCTCCTAAATATTATTGCATTAACATGCTCGTTGGGTCTTTGCGGTTGACCAGGATAACTCCCTTGTGGTCTATGTGAGGTGTCGGCTTGTTGTGATTGTTGGTTTTCTAGCATTTTGCTATGAACGACTAAATTAGCAAACCTAACATTCAATGACTTAAAGCATTCCCTAAACTCATTATTGGTCTTCTCTTGTGCGTTCTTATTTTCAACAATAAAATCTATAATAAGATCCAACATAGACTTAGGGGAAGGGAAAGCATTAGGATTGCCATCGAAATTCTTTTGTGTGAATCCCAGTGGTTGTGAAGAAGGTTGTGGGTTTAAAACATTGTTGCTCCTATAGGAAAAATTGGGGTGATTTTTCCATTCTGGGTTGTATGTGTTTGAATACATACCCCCTTTTTGACCATAGGAGTTTAACATAATTAGCTTGTTCACTAGAAGTAGTGTCAAGCAATTAACAACTTTCTACACTACGTGAGTTTGACCCACATAGTTCACAAACAACGTTAATGTTGGCCACGTAATTTACATTTAGATTTTCAAATTTCTTTAAAGCATGTCAACTTTGGAAGAAAGGAGAGTAACGGCATCAACATTGTACTTACCCGGAGTTCCTTGCGGTTGCTCCCTTTCATTCGACCATTGGTAGTGATTTAAGGCTATGTTATCGATCAAATCATATGCCTCATCCACCACTTTATTTATAAGTACTCCTCCTGCGTCGGCATCTACGGTCTCCCTTGTTTTGAATGTGGGACCATTGTACAATGTGTGAACAATCAACCACTTTTCAAGCCCATGGTGAGGACACATTCTCAAGAGCTCTTTGTATCTCTCCCATGCATCATAGAGCGACTCATTACCGTTTTGGCTAAATTTGGTTATCTTTGTCTAGATTTGAGCGGTCTTGTAAGGTGGGAAGAAACACCCGAGAAATGCCTCTTGAACTTGGTCCCATGTTGTTAAAGAGTTGGGTGGGACTGAATTTATCCATTATTTCGCCTTATCCTTTAGTGAGAAAGGAAAAAGGCCCATCCTTATTGCTTTCAAAGTGACGCCTTGAATTCGGGTGGTGTCACAATACTCCAAGAATGACTGAACATGGAGATGGAGGTCTTCGTAAGCTGATCCTTTGAATTGGTTATCATAACCATGTGTAGTAATTGCGGCTTGATCTCAAAGTTGGCTGCATTGGCATTTGGCACAACTATTGGTGATCTAGTACCCGGGGTACTTGGGTTAACAAAGTCCCTTAGGGTTCTAGGTGGTGGTGTCGCGGGTTCTCCTTCTGCCATTTGTTGTTCTAATGCTTCTCTTTGCCTCCTTAGTCTTTCGTGAAAAGTCCTTTAAGATTCCGGATCGAATTCTTCAATAAAGATCCAGGTTCATTTCATAAACTCCGAAGATACCTAAAAAGTATTTAAAGACAACAAATCTTCGAAAGAGATGTTAAACAAAAAATAGAAAAATATATATATAATAAAGACAAATATCAAAAAGTAAACCGTTGTCCCCGGTGAAATTACCAGATTTGGCGGACGCTCGAGCGCGTTAGCTCGCTCCTATCTTGGAGAGGTGAAAAAGGTGTTTTAAAGATTTGATGGATGAATTCTTTTAAAAAATAGAGTCGCCACTGTGATGATGTGCCACCTAAAATTTCTCGCGGGAGGAATTCGATTTTTTTGCGTTTCTTTGAAAAAACCAAATAAAACCCGGAAAAAGAACGGAGTCGCCACGCCATTTTTGTTTTAAGGGCCAAAACTTTGAAAAATGCCCGAGATTAGAGATTTGGGTTCGGAGGTCATGTTACACGCCGGGAAGGACGTTAGTGTGCACTTTGGAATGCCTCGTAAACGAGTCTTCCAAGCTGAAAATCATTTGTGTGTGTGTGTGTGTGTGTGTTTTGGCCAAAATAAGTTGAAACTCAGAAAAGTAAAAATTGGGATATCTTTTTAAGACTTTAAACTGATCCCATGATTTTTTGGAAGATTTTTGGATTGAGATTTGGTACTCAAAAGACCTTTTGAAGTTGAGAGTCACTTCTGCCAGAATGAAAAAGGCAGTGGACCTTTGATTTTGAAATGGATTCAAGGGCCTTAAAACTTCATAATCTGGATAAACTCAGAGAATGAAAGTTGTTCCAGACACCTTAAATAAGATTTGTTCGAAGGAATTTTCCATTTTGGAGAAGATTTGAGGGGTCAAAACCTTCTGGAAATCTCAGATATGAGATCTGGATTCCCAGAAGCTGATGAACTGGCCTCTAAAAGAAAATTTGAAAAGAGGAGTTTTACTCACCCAAAAAATAAAGTAAAAATATGTCTAGAAATCTCTGGATGTTGGCTACAAAAAGTGTTTTGTAGTCAACACCAAATTCCAAGTTTATCTGTGTCCAAAAATTAAGACAATGGACTGGGGTCTTGGAAAATTGCTACTGGACAGCAACTTCTCAAGAAAGAAAATATGATTTTAAAGGGGGTTTTTGCATCCATGCTTGTCCCCATTTTCCTAGGTTTTGTTTAGTGATCACTTGACATTTTAGCGGTGAATCAACTATACCAAACCATCCTTGGGGTACATTAGGACTAAGCACTTCATTTGCTTGGGAAGGGGAATTTTATCCTTTGAAAATGAGATTTGATGCTTGAAAATGGTTTTTAGGGTTTTGAAAATGCATTTGCAAGTATGTAAGAACACATTGAAGAAAATGTTGATCCTTGTAGAAGATCATCCATGGAGATGAACTTCCATGGTGATCTTCTTGGATCTAAGACAAGAAGATGAATGAACTACATTTTGTAGCTTGAAAATGCATGCATGGATGAGAGAATTTAGGGTAAGGAGAGGGAGGTTATACCTATCTTCCTTGTGTTTTTGGTGTTTAAAGGCTTGAATGCAAGAGTGTTTGAACTTGGGAGTGAGTGGGTTTGATTTGAGTGAGTGAAAGTTGGGAAGATTCAAGAGAAAAAGGTGACAATTCTTAGGGAAATCTCACTGTTTTATCAAGTATTTTCGCCAAATGCTATGAGTTGTGTTCTTGGGCTCCTTATTTTTGTGACTGGAGGGCTCAATTTATAGCCCTCTGAATTTTACAAAGGTATCCGCGCGGATAGGACCCTTCAGCGTGCACTGTTCATTAAATGCAGCTTCAGGCTTTGGACACAAGGAATAATCTTTTCAAAATTCAAATTAATCAGCCAGTTTTTGTTTCCAGCCACTTCTATTTTTGGTTTTTCTTATTTCTTTTGCTTTTTTGATTCCTTTCCTTGGTTTATCTTTTTTTGGCAATCCCTAATCTACCCTTACTTGGTTAGAAATGTTAGGAATGTTAGGAATTGTTAGAAATGTTATAACTTTCATTAATTTTCTAACGAAAATTCTAACAAGCTCAAATTGGAGCACTTACAGTAGCCCCCACTCGACGGCGCTTTCGAAGGAAGCCGGGTCGTCGATAAGAGTAAGGCTCCATATTTGGCGGGATGATCGAGTGATCGGGTGGCTGAACCTATTTAATAGGCTACCTACGTATCCCGAATGGGAATCAAACCAGTCGTAGTTCGGGTCTTTGACCCTGGAGATGATGGCGTTTTAGGTGCCTAGAACCTGATGAGCGAGTTCTAGCAATGGGTTGCCGGAGAGAAACTCGGGCTGGGATAAGAGATGACCATTTTCGGTCTGATGGCTATCCGCTCTGCTGGGGATAGGAATGACCATTTTCGGTCTGATGGCTATCCGCTCTGCTGGGGATGATTGTGATTTATCGTTTTCCTAGTGTTGTGTGTGATAGCGTCTTAGGTGCCTCGAACCTTGGAGATGGCGTTTTAGGTGCCTCGAACCTTGATGATGGCATTTCAGGTGCCTCGAGCCTTGAAGATGGCATTTTAGGTGCCTCGAACCTTGATGATGGCATTTTAGGTGCCTCGGACCTTGATGATGGCATTTTAGGTGCCTCGAACCTGGATGATGATGGTGTTTTAGGTGCCTCGAACCTTAATTTGAAAAGGCCTTTCGGTGGACTTCGTCTGCTGCCGAAGGAGAGGGTGACCGTTTTGGTCGAGGGGCTGGACCAAATGATAGGCTACCTACGTATCCCGAATGGGAATCAAGCCCTTTCGTAGTTCGAAATCTACTCGAGATTCCGTTGGCTTTGCTGGGGATTTCGTTAGCCTTTGCTGGGGGGAAATCAGACGTATTTGCCGGGGGTAATTTTGATGAAGGATACGGGATCTCGTTATCTTTCTCGGGGAAATCGGTCTTACGTTTGACTGCCGTTTGATGATTTTGATGAAAGATACGGGATCTCGTTATCTTTCTCGGGGAAATCGGTCTTACGTTTGACTGCCGTCGGTAATTTTGATGAAAGATACGGGATTCCGTTATCTTTCTCGGGGAAATCGGTCTTACGTTTGACTGCCGTTTGATGATTTTGATGAAAGATACGGGATCTCGTTATCTTTCTCGGGGAAATCGGTCTTACGTTTGACTGCCGGGAATGATTTTGATGAAAGAAATGGGATTCCGTTATCTTTCTCGGGGAAATCGGTCTTACCTTTGACTGTCGTTTGATGATTTTGATGAAAGATACGGGATCTCGTTATCTTTCTCGGGGAAATCGGTCTTACGTTTGACTGCCGGGAATGATTTTGATGAAAGAAACGGGATTCCGTTATCTTTCTCGGGGAAATCGGTCTTACGTTTGACTGCCGGGATTCCGTTATCTTTCTCGAGGAAATCGGTCTTACGCTTCGATCGCCGTTTGATGATTTTGATGAAAGATATGGGATCTCGTTATCTTTCTCGGGAAATCGGTCTTACGTTTGATCGCGTTGATGATTTTGATGAAAGATACGGGATCTCGTTATCTTTCTGGAAATCGGTCTTACGTTTGACTGCCGGGAATGATTTTGATGAAAGAAACGAGATTCCGTCATCTTTCTCGGGGAAATCGGTCTTACGTTTGACTGCCGTTTGATGATTTTGATGAAAGATACGGGATCTCGTTATCTTTCTCGGGGAAATCGGTCTTACGTTTGACTGCCGGAGGATGATTTTGATGAAAGATACGGGATCTCGTTATCTTTCTCGGGGAAATCGGTCTTACGTTTGACTGCCGGGAATGATTTTGATGAAAGAAACAGGATTCCGTCATCTTTCTCGGGGAAATCGGTCTTACGTTTGACTGCCGTTTGATGATTTTGATGAAAGATACGGGATCTCGTTATCTTTCTCGGGGAAATCGGTCTTACGTTTGACCGCCGGAGGATGATTTTGATGAAAGATACGGGATCTCATTATCTTTCTCGGGGAAATCGGTCTTACGTTTGACTGCCGGAGGATGATTTTGATGAAAGATACGGGATCTCGTTATCTTTCTCGGGGAAATCGGTCTTACGTTTGACTGCCGGGAATGATTTCCTTGAAAGGGGGTTGACTTTGGTTAACTTTGGTTAACTTTGTCAAGTTTGGGACTGAACTGCAGAGTCCCGGATTTTTAAAGGGCAAAAGGGTCATTTTGACCCTTACAATCCTGTCCGCGCGGAGAGGGTTTGAAAGTCAGAGGGTCTTAATGAGGGGCCAACGCCCTTCCTCTTCCCCATTCAGTTTTTTCAAATTTTCTGCAATTACGAGAGAGAGAGAGAGCCGAGGGAGGAAGCCATTGAAGGCCAAAAAGCTTGAAAATTCTTCCGTTTTTCTTCGATTTTCAAGCAATGGAACACGGGGAAGGTGCTTTTCAAGGCCAAGGACGTGGCCCGGTGGCGGAGAGACGATTGGAGCTCGTCCGAATGAGGAGGCACTATACTCTTTCGCAATCGATCGCGGAGGAGCCCTACCCCGATGCTTGGCAACATTGGGCTTCTGATCCGAGTCTCCGAACGGTATACTTCGAATCCTTTTGATTCCTTTGTCGATTTTTGCTTGAAATTGATTTTTGGATGATTTTTGATTTTTTTTTTTTTTTTGAAAATTCGAATGATTGATGTTCTTGGCTTTGAATCTTGATTTTGATGCTTTGCATGTTGTAATGAGTATATGGGTAACTCAAAATGTGCATTTTGCTTGGAAAAAGAATTGGCATTTTCGCCATTTTTTTTTTTGTAAATTCAAAAATTGTGATTTTTCTTTTTGAAATTTGAATATTGATCTTGATGATATGCATGTTGCAATGAATTTGTTGGTGTTCCAAAATGTGCATTTTGCTTGAGAAAAGAATTGGCATTTTGCCAACATGAGATGATGATATGAATGTATGATTTTTTTTTTTTGAAAAGTGGGACGGATTTTTCCTCCCGTTGATTGAATGCATGTTATTTTATGAAAACGGGACGGAGTTTTTACTTCCGTAGGAATGCATTTTTTTTTTCTGATGAATGCATGTCTTATGAAAAATGGGACGGAGTTTTTTTTTTTTGTTTCCGTTGACTCCTTGTATGAATTTTGTCGATTGGGATTTGGTGAAAACTGCTTCTTTTTTGAGAAAAATGGGGCTGGGTTCATTGTATGCCGTTATGCTGCCGAATTTTCTTCAAAACTTTTGTGTTGCATGATGCATGTATATGCTTTTCCTTTTTTTTTTGTGCAAATGCAAATGCAAATTTTTTTTTTTTGACATTTTCTCTTTTTTTTTTTATTGCAGGGCGGAAACAACTACGTTACGGAGCAGCTGAACAAGATGAAGACTCGAGGATCGGTGGAGTCTGTAGTTGATTTGTGGGACCGGCTTCCGAATGCGGGCCGAGGAGCTTTGCCGAGTCCGAGACAGATTGTTGTTGAGACCGGGCTTTGGGAGTTCATTGAGTGCTTAAGGGGATTGGTCAAGTTCCCTAAGAGCAAGGGCCTGATGTTTGCTTTGGCGCAAAGATCGGTGGGATGCGACCCACACGTTTCACTTCTTCCGGGGCGAGGCTACGGTTACGCCTTCCGACTATGCCGCGATCACGGTCTGTCCTTCAATGGACGCAAAGATTGAGTGGCGGGACGGCTATAGCGACGCGGACTCCGCATGTGCTCTTCTCGGGATTTTCCCTATTCCCAAAAAGGGGATGGGGATGGAGTATGCCGTGGTCTATGGGAAGATTGTGGAGACCATTGTGAGCTACGAGGCCGGGAGGAGAGGATAGGCGCCTGAGCGCATTGCTAGGGCCTTCTTATGGTTTGCTTTTTCGAGCACCCTTTTGGACATGCCGAGGGGACGGCAGCTTTGCCTTGCCGAGGTCCTTGGAGGACATGGAGATGGCTGGAGACGTCTCGGGAGAAGCCTGGCCGGGCAGAGCTTTACTTTGCTCTTGATAGATACAGAAGGCCGTGAGCTCCTTATACCGCTTTGAGTTTGCCCCGGAGGTATAAGCTCTCTTTTGCTTTCCCTTTCTTCTTGAGCACACACTTTTCTTTGCACCGGATTGATTTGATTTTTACCTTTCGCAGTGTATGGGCGTTGGAGTTTTTCCACGTCACGATGTGGCGACAGGCGGAGTACGTCGGGGCGTATCCGGCCATGCGCTCCGGTCCAAGCATGCCCGAGAGAAGATAAGCTCCAGGGGGCGTACGACTCTCAGATACGCGGATTGCCTTCCTTTGACTGAGGCCGAGACGGATGAGAGGATGATATTCTATCCCCGGGATCGTTTCGAGGTGGCGCACTGAAGGGCGCCGAGATTTGGACCGTGCAATGGAGGATTCTCGAGAGGTCCGACTCGCGACGTCTATTATCCGGGAGAGAGGGTGACGCGCCAAAGATGGCGTGAATTCGCCTTGATGACACCGGTGGAGCCTCCCGCCGATATGATGCACCCGAGTGATAGATCTCGCGACTGGGATGATTACCGAGCCGCCAAGCACTTCTCGGCATTTGTGGCGATTGAGCCGCACTCGTATTTGTTTTGAGGAGGCCGAGGATGCCCTGTTCTGGATAGAGAGGGGTTAGGGGTCCCGCGGTACCCTGACGGATTTTTCATATGTCCAGGATGGGGTCCGATTGAGGGTGCAGATCCTCACTCGAGCGGCTTCCACGAGCTTTCCGCCTCGTCCGGTATGAAGGTATGGCTTCTCCTTCCCACCTTTCTTTTTTTTTTGCTTTTGTCTTTTCTTTTCTTTCCCGTCATCATTTTTCGCTTCAACCTGCTTCGACGCTTTGCTTTTGTGCAGTTTTCTGGAGGTGGTCGTCGAGAAGCCGACGAAGCAAGTGATCGGGGCTAAGAGATTTATCAGAGGATGGTTGCTTGCGGGGCTCCTCAGCTAGAGCGAGGCGACCACGGCCGGCGCCCGTCGCGGGAGGCTTCCCCTATTCGTTCGTAGACTTCTTCCGAGAGACTCCTCTCGTCTCCTCTCATTGATCCCCGCGCGGTGCCGCTTCGGATCATGTCATTCTCGGGATCCACACGGGCAGTGGACACGTTTGGCAAAGATGGTGGGTCGTCTTCGTACGTCCAGAGTCCGACGCCTTCACCTTCGGATATGATTTTTCGCAGATCTTGGCTTGCCCTATCGTAGCGTGCCGGTTGGTCCCGACGAGCCTTCTTCCGGGGACGAGGACGATGATTCTCGAGCCCGAGATCTTCATGGCTCCCGAGGAGGCGGGCCCGAGTCGCAAGAGGGACCGGGGACACGTCGGCGCTAGGGATTCCGATTGATTTCTCTTTTTTTTTTTAGACTGATTTTCCGAGATTGAGATTTGTGACTCGGATTGAGATTTGTACCTTATGCACATTTTTTTTTTTTTTTTTTTTTTGGGATGTAATAATTTAGGATTATTGTTACCTTTTTTTTTATTTGATTTTTTTTTTTTTTTGCACACTCCCTTTATTTTTGGAATGTAATAATTTAGGATTTTATTTTTATGAATGCAATGCAAGATGAATGCAATGTTGCATGAGCCTTGGTTTTTTGGCAAGGGTGTTAGTGTTTGGTATATGGACCGGTTTGGGGAGGTTTTTTTTTTGCACAGTGTTTCGAGCAACCGGACGGAATATTCCTTTTTTGGTGCAAAGCAGCTTTGACTTGTTGCAGATTTTTCCGATGGAGACAATCATGTCCGCGCGGATAGGGACAGAATCCGACATTGTCCTTTAATTTTGCTTCAGATCCGGGTCTCACTTTATTTCAAATTCAAATATCCTCTTCAACCTCCACCAAACAGCCATTTTCGGGGAGAAAGAGAGAAAATCCATGGAAAACCTTAGAAAAGCTCCATCAAAATTGTCCCAAGAATCCCAAATGTCATTCTTCAACAAATTCAAGGATTGGTCCCGGGAGATTATGCATGAGAGGAGGTTATTCTTTGAAGAAAGGTACAAGGTGAAGTGCTTATGGTCTCTCAAAGAATTGATTCCTGACTATGATCTTCTCGAGAGCTTCTTCCTCATTTTGGGATACTAGAAGGCATGTATTTTGCCTTTCCTTCAACGAGATTGTTTCGACCGTGGAAGAATTTTGGGCCTTGCTTGGTGGTCCGGAGGTGGAAGAGATAGCGGTTCCTTTGCCCGGAGGGGCTTCTTTCGTTGACAGATTGTGCAACCTCCTTCATCTTTCCCCGGAGGAAGTGCAAGGTATGATCTCGTGGTCCCGATCATTTTGATATTTCCAGCCTCCCCGATAGATTTAGGGGCTTAGGCTTGCTTGACGATGCCTATTGGGATGCCTTTGCACTTTGCATGTTCGGGACCTTGTTCATGGTCTATTCTTTTGGGATCCGTCATCGGTCTCGCCGGATGTAGTCGTTCATTGTCGCTTGGGCGTAGATGTTGTACCTTTGATCCCGGGGGAGACTTTCCATGCTCTCGATAGGTCAAGCTACGGAGACGGTATATGCACGGGGCAGCCCGTTCCTCTTGACCCGTGGCCGATGGAGCGCTTGGGGATTCTTTTTCGGGAAACTCCCGATATGATCAAGCCTTGGACATTCGCCAGAGAGGGGTTGCAGAGATTTTGATGATCGTGGCTCATGGGAGCGTTGGATGGCTGGTCGCCGACGTAAGATATCGATGGTCGTGCCTTGTTGGCGGGTGGAGACTCGCAGAGTGCTTCAGACGGGTCTCATGTGGTCATGCTTCCGGGCTTTCTCACCCAGCCTTCTATATTCCGTCCTTGGTTCCGAGACAGCTCGGCTTGGAGCAGTTCCTTTGGAGGACTTTGATGATATAGCCACCAGGTGGTGGCTCCTGCTTCTATGGATGATCCTTCGGTGTTTTCCTTTCTTTCCCGAGCATGGAGGTATGACGTCTTTCCTCCTCGGGTTATCCTCAGCGTCCGAGACCGGTGTTCCCGACCACTTGGTACTGGATTGGTACGAGAGGCATTTGGGAGAGACTCGTATGGCTATTTTGAGACGGCGTGAGGCCATTGTGGGTGCGGAGGACCCGACAGCTTCGAGAGGAGGAGGGCCGAGGCGAGGGCCAACCCTCATGACAGAGCGGAGACGCCGGTGACCGACTATGAGGCTTATGTCAAGAGACAAGAGAGGAGGACTCCTACTTTACCAGCCTAGGCTACAGGAGATGAGAGATGACGCTAGGGCTACCAAGGCCCCGACAGAGGCCGGTTTGATAGATCCTGCTCCTATACCAGTAGCTTGGTAGGAGGAAGACCGACATTTTTCCTGCTCGTAAGAAGAAGACTCGAAGGGGGAAGAAGAGGGGAGAGGCCAAGACGAGTGGCTTGGAGTGACTCGAGGTTTCCGAGTATCCCTTTCTTGTCATGGCGTACACATTAGTTTGATTATGTATCTTAATTTCTTTTAGCAGTTGCCGCTTGTAGGAATGAATCGGGCTTAGACTCATCAAAAAGTTTTTAACTTGTAATGAATATTTGAATTGCTTCGTAGTTTTTCGAGACGCTTTCATGGTCT
The DNA here is from genome assembly GCA_022495995.1 of Adenophora triphylla var. japonica. Lineage (NCBI taxonomy): Eukaryota > Viridiplantae > Streptophyta > Magnoliopsida > Asterales > Campanulaceae > Adenophora > Adenophora triphylla. Next base: position 32,072 of record JAFEMH010001228.1, on the reverse strand, counting down.
CGATCAATTGTATTGATGTCAAAGTATGACTTTTATTTGTGTTTTAGACCGAACCGTTTCCGCCGCCTACGTTCCCTCATTTTGAGGAGCTCAGTCTTCGTAGTTCAACCCGATTTTTTTTTTTTTTTGTTTTTTTTTTGTTTTTTTGTTTTTTTTTTTTTTTTTTTTTTTTGTTGTTTTTTTTTGGTGCAACCCCGTTTTTTACCTAGGCCGCCCTTTTCGGGTTTTCAACCTAGTTGGGTATTACTCTTTAGCACTCTTTTTTGTTTCTTTTTTTTTGACTTTTTTTTTTTGTTTTACGCGTAGTATCTCGCGCAGCCTTGTCACCATTCACCGGGTGTACAAAGGGATTTCCGTCGAGGTCCGCAAGTTGCATGGCTCCTCCGTGAGAAGATCTTTTGGACGACGTATGGCCCGACCTGCATGTGCTCCCATTTGCCGAGGGGGTTGATACGGACCGGGGCTTTTCTTTCAAAACGAGATCACCTTCTCGGATCTCCCGATGCTTTACTTTCTTGTCAAAGGCTCGCCATTCTCCCTTGGTAGGCTCGGATGTGTTCCATTGCTTTCAATCGGCGCTCATCTAGCAGGGCCAATTCATCATGGCGACTTGGAGCCATTCGACCTCGTTGATCCGGCTTTCCAACAAGCACACCTGAGCGAGGGATTTCTAGCTCGATTGGGAGTACGGCTTCCATTCCGTATGTGAGGGCAAACGGTGTTTCCCCGCTGCCGTCCCGACGATGTTCTCAGAGCCCCAGAGTGCCAGTGTGTAACTTATCGGGCCAATCTCTCGCCTCGGGACAGCCATTTTCCTGATGATGTTTTCCAAAGTCTTGTTTGCCGCCTCGACGGCTCCGTTGGTTTGGGGCCCGTAAGGAGATGACTTGTGACGGGTTATTCGAATTCTCGCCAGCAGCCTTTCACATTCCCCTTCGAAGTGGGATCCATTATCTCGAGATGATTTCGCCGGCAACCCGTATCCGCATATGATGTTCTCTTTGATGAAGAGGGCTACTTTTCTTGAGTTGAGGATTTTGTAGGATTTTGTAAGGCATCCTTTCCAGCTTCCTTCGAAGAAATCACCAATTTGCGTCTCTTTAGGCTCTTCCGCAGCCTCCCTGATTCACACTCGTCAAAATCTCTTCGGCCTTGGGCTCGATTTTCCTCTTCCTGACAACCTCGCTTAAAGATTTTTTTGTTTTATTATTTTTTTTTTGTTTAATGTGTCTGCTTTCTTTATCTAATGAATTATTATTAAATGTTTTTTTATTAATTAATTCATCATTAGTTAAAGTGGCAATCAAGGGATACTCGTAAAGGTTCGTCATTTCATTAGGAACGAAAAGGAAGTACAAAGATTTGCTACGTACTCGTAGTCTTCAGGCGTAAGGCCATCTGGACGACTCTAGAGACTCGACCTTAACAATGAGAGACTCGGGAGGACTTTTCCTAGATTGACACAAAGGGACGGGGACCAATCCAGGCTTGGTGATCATTTCTTCTTTGGTCGCGGACGGCCCGAGAGAGTTTCCCGATTCTTTAGCGGCATTGCGTCGGATCTCATGACTCTGGGATGTCTCGTTCGTTCTCCTCCTCGATCATTGCTACCATTTCTTTGACCGAGCCGAAATCAATCAGTCCGGCACTGGATCTCTTCCCGAACAACCGTTGCATGATCGGACCATCCCAATCATCCGAAAAGACTTCGTGGCTTTGACTTTCGGCACGGTCAATTCAAACTCAGGTTTCTGACCTTCCCGGGCGTAGGGAATTGTGGTTGTGAGCTTCTCGAACTGCTCCACTAGGCTTGGCACGCCTTGAAAGTGTACTCACTCTTCATGGTAGTGGTAGCCCTGTGTATCTTGGGTAGGTCCAGAACATTCTACGGACCGGGTTAGCTTTGGCTCCCCGAACTTGTTGAGGCTATCCCGTAGCTTTAGCCACCCTTCGTAGGAGCGGGCTCGTGATGTTACCCGGTTGTGTGGGACCCTTTACAAAGTAGTCGCCAAATTAGGACTCGAAAGGGGAGAGATTTAGGGTCGTCGACCGGGACCCTTCCCGTGGCAGCCTTCAAATCTTTTTCCTTTTGCAAAGTGTCCACCGAGGAGGCCTCATATCCTGTGCCGTGGCGAGTTTTCGTCCTTTCACCTCGATGAGTTTGTGAGTTCCTTGTTGGTGCTTCCCTGCACCGAGGCCAGGTAGATAGCTCATCTTTCTCATCATTTTCAAGACCGGAGGGATTTTATCCCGAGTGACCGTCGATCTATGTTGCACACTTGGGCTTGGGAGGCTCGACCGTGAAGCCCGTTAGCATGAGACCTTCCTCGTCATGTTTGATTTCCGTAATAGGTATTCCACCCGTATCCGTGCCCTCTAAGGTGACTAAATCCCCGTAAATGGTTGTCGTCCCCATTCGAGACGAATTTCACACACCGGTGGAGGCTTGAGGCAACCCCTTGACTCGATGCAGCCAAGGTCTTCCCAATAAGGCATTAAAAGTGATCGGGATGTCAATAACCCGGAATTCCACAGTATCAATTTCTCGCCAAACCAGAGGTCCAAGGTAGCAACTCCAAGGACTCGCCGAGATGTCGAGTCGTAAGCTTGATCACGTGAGGGAGGAAGGCTTCAAGTCTCGTAGTCTTGATATCAAGCAGTGCTCATGATCTTTGCCGAAGAATGTTCATTCCGGACCCATTATCAACCAGACCCGAGGGAGGCGTCGTTCATCCAATTGGACCGTGATGAAGAGAGGCTCGTTATGATCAGCCCCAAATTGAGGGAGGTCGAGATCCGTGAAAGTGATTATGTTCCCGTAGTGGATGTTTCCAATCAACCGTACCACGTCATCGGGAGTAGCATCAATAGGCACTAGAGTGCGAGCCAGGCTTTCTTCCAGCTTTAGCTTATGGGGATAGGACGAAGTGAGTAGAGACCAGAGGGAAATGTTGGCCTGTGTTTGCTTCAACTGGGTGAGCACGGGATCCTCTTTTCCGGGGTCAGGAGTTTCACTGCCTTAGCATAGGGGCGGCGATCTTCTTTCGGTGCTTGATCTCGTGGCCTTCTTATCCGCCTTGGGATTTCCTTGGAAGATTTGCCCGGATCGGGTCAACAGGTTAACTTCCTCATCCGTTGCTTCTTGACCGGATTTCTTCAATGCCGCTAAGGTCAACGGGGAGCCTTTTTGGCTATCGGCCACCGGCTCGACGGAGTCTAGCAACGGTGAGGGGCCGAGCCAGACCGGCTCCTTCCCGGGCGGCCCTTATAACCGCTTCCCAAGTCACAAGCTTGAGTCCGGGGTTGTGTTGTTGCCCCTTGGATGGCCCACAGAGCTAGGGCGTCCTCCGATTCGCTCCCATAGTCTCGCCTTGCTCATAGTTATCATGCAACAAGAGTCGCTATTGCCTGACTCGGCGGCTTTTCGATCTCATCCTCGGATGGCCCACAGAGTTATGGCTATCACCTCCATTTCATCGTATATCCTTTTTCTTTCGATCTTGCAAGTAGGGCAGCCACAAGTGAAGGATAGGCAACGTTCCCTTCGGAGTTTGATGTAGCAGCTCGATAGATCTCGTGTCCAAATAAGGAGCACCCGGGGTCCATTGTCGGGCACTGGAGCAATTAGGAAGGCGTCATGTGGATTCATAGGTATGAAGGCCACTGGGGAGACGTTCAGGTCAATAACCCTTTTCAGTGATTGCAAGCACTCGCTGCGCTCAAGCGGCCCGGTTGTGACCCTTACGGTTGTTATGCCATCCGTTCTCGGGAAAGAAGAAAAAGATCCGATGACGTTTACGAATTCTTCATCTTCTGGTGGCTGAAACCCTCCATTCTCGACCAGTGCTTCAATAAACCCTTTCCATTCACCAGTCAGGTTCTTATAAGGAACGTTGTGTTCTAGGATTTCGAATATGTACGGATCTGGGCGCGGGCTTTGCTGTCACTCATCCTCTGTAGTATCCGGACACTGACCGCATGTGCATCTTACGAGGTGCAGTTCTTGGGGACCCATCCCCGTTGGTATTTGACTTGTGTTTTCCGGTGGTTCTTCATCGTCACTTGCTGACAACCAACCATTGTGCTCGGCTCCCACGGGCTCATTTCTCGCATGATTGTTCCGCATTGTTTCCGGATCCGGGGCCTCGCTGACTCTTCACTCGTCATCATCATCGTCGTCTCGTCATCGGAATCATCTTCCCATACTACCGGGATTTCGCCGAGAGGGAACGCCGATCAAACCCGTTAGGGGAATATGGGTGTGTGCACCGCAGTAAATTGTCATATGCTCCCATTCCCTAAGTGGTATGGATGCGACTCGCCTTCTCCTCCCGTAAACCGCGGGGAAGAGTGAGAGGGGGTGGCACGTATTTGACACTGTGTAGAATGTAGAAGGGTTCTTCCTCCTCTCGATTCTTCGCCACCGCCTTCGGATCGTATTCGACTTCTCCAATAGCCGCTTGCGTAAGTGTACTAGCTCCGCATGTTCTTCGGCTTCTTTGCCGATAAGCCCCAAGATGTGCGCCCGTCCCGAAGCTTTCTTGTTCAATCTTTCTTGATTGTTCTAACCATCTTGTGTAAATGGTTTTCTCATGTTTTGACCTAATGCCCTCAGCTTCAAGACGGCTTTCCCTTCATCCGAGAAATAGCGGGCCTCGTATTCTTGCAAGGAGTCTCCGACATGAGACCAAGATGGGTTGATTCGCTCAATATCCTCAAGGCCGAGGGGGAATCCGACCTCAGATCCTCGACGAGGTTGGCCACGGGTATTTGGGGACCTTCATCAAGCATCTTCCCGGGCATGCGAAGATTCTCCGCATTCAATCATATTCACCGATTATGGTTCCTCGCAGAGGATTTTTGATCGTATTAGGCCCTTCGGGGCCTTCCAACTTTCCTTGCTCTATTAGCCCTCGGATTGCCTTTTTCAAAGTGAAGCAATTGTCTCGTTAGATGTCCATGAGCTTGATGAAAAGCACAATACTTTGTAGTATCCACGGAGCATTCGGATTCCCGGGTTGGAAATTCTCCAAAGGCCGCAGCAAGCCTTCTTTCACCGCCCCCTAAAGATGTCATTCCGTAGGCATTCCAAAGTTTTCGAGGTTCATGACTCGTGGTCCGGGCTCGACCGGTTTTCCGGGAGCAAAAGGAGTTGTGTTATTACATTCCCGTCCCGCATAGTTAATCATTTCTTTGCCTTTAGCAGAGAGCAGGGTGTGTTTGCAGGAGGAGCCCGATATCCGTAGGTGTGCAAAGCAATGTTGCCGATTGTAAGCTTTTTCAAACTTAGCCGCAGAGTTAACCATGGCCCGTAAGTCTCGAGTACGGGAAGTGACCGAGGGAGGCTCTCGATGCGGTTTCGTGCATGACCGGAAGATGTCCAGCTTGTTCCTCTTCGGAAGGAGGGATGGCCATTTCACCGAGTTTTAGATTCCACCGCTTGTAAAAGTCCCCAACATTCTCATCGTGACGCCGCACCGTTGTTTGTAGGTCAACCCTATTTGTTTCCCACTCCAAGTTGGCCTTATATTTCTCCGTGAAGGCATTGGTAATCTGGTCCCACGTAGCCCCGGCTTCGTGTTTCAAACGGAAGAACCACTTTAAGAGCACCGGACTTCAAAGATAGATCGAAATAGTCGCCTAACCGCTGATTGGTGCACCCTTTAGCCTTCATTGCCAAGGTATATGTGTCCAAATGGGTTTTCGGGCATGCGGCCCATCAAAGAGATCCAGATTAGGCATCACGAATTTGTGGGGCAGAGGAACAATGGAGTCCGGGTCCGTAGGCCGGAGGCGCATTTCTTAGCGGGCCAACTCGCGATCCGCGCTTTCATTTCCTTGTGTTGTTCCATGAACCAGGCCAGATGAGGGTCTTGTGGCGGAACCATGGCATTCAAGCTAGTGGCCGAGCTAGAGAGAGGAGCTACCACCGGCGGCAGATCGGTGGAGGGAACGGCCGATCCGGGACGTAGGTGAAAACCCGTCCTGGCCGAGTTACCTGGGGAGCATGAGTAGGAGCTTGGGCGAAGGGATAGAACCTTGCGGCTCGCCGTTGATTTTCAACCGGCAAAGTAGGTGGAGGCAGCCCCGATGTAGCCGGATAGCTCGGATTTCCAGAGTGGGGCCCATAAGTAGGCTTAGGTGCCGCCGTCCCCGATCGTTGAATTGCATGGCCGGGCCGAGGCGATGGTGTATAACCCGGGGGTACTGCGGTCCCGGTGATTCGGATGACACCGGGACGGAGGCTTGGTAACCCATAGAAGTCTCGAGTGAGGAACGGATTTGTGTGAGGAGCAAATGAACTAGTACTATTCTCGAGTGAGGGGCTCCCGACCGTGGCCCGTAACCAAGCCGTGGCGGCATTCCGAACCGTGGCCGCTGGCTGTGAAGGTCCTGATTGATCGGTTCCGAACCGAGGTGGCATTCCAATTTGTTGGGGCATTCCGAGATAACCCCAACCATGAGAAGACATTCCGTACCGACTTTGTCCCCACCGAGGAACCGTGAACCGATTTGTGCCGTCTGCCGCATGGATCCGATGGTCTCGCGGTCGGGAGCCGGGCCGACCCGAAGACCGAGGAGCACGGGTTCTCGTAGTGGCACCATAGGAGGTGGGTGGTGGCATCCTGGAGTAGTCGTGGCGACCGAGAGTGGGATTGGCATCCTCGTCTTCTTCCACGGTGAAGGTGCCATCGGGATTGAGGCCGGCGGCCAAACCGTGGCTCTTAATAGCCTCCATAAGGCTAGTCAGCTGTGCTTCCCGTCGTAACCTCATCTCGTTCGCTAACCGATTCCACCGTTGTTCTGTCCGAGGGGTCCCGGGAGGCGGAGTGACGTTGTCCCCATCATTACCGGCCGATGCAGACATTCCGAAACCCGGAGTCGGAACAAACGGTGAAGCCGATGACGCGCTTGACTCTTCCCAACTAATCAAACGATGACCCTGTCCGGAACCAACCTTTGTGAGGAGCCGCGGGGAAAAGGCACGAGGGTTCGATGTCCTGGGAATTGAAGGAGGGTAGGTGTTTGGGCTTTGGGGCTCATGCAACATGCGCTTATTTGTTCACGTTTACTTAAAACATGTTTTATTAACCTAATCGGTTGGAAAATATTTCTCTTTTTTTTCGCAAACTACTCGATCTCGGATCGGGGCCCCGTCACTACGTCTATAAGCCCTCGTATTCCACCCGTATTTCGACCTCCCAGGTGGACAGCCCCGGGCGAGGGTCCTATAGGGCAAGCGGGTCCCACCGACCGAAAGAAAAACGATCCTAAAAGTCTGGCGGGTAATCGAGTCTTAACGAGCATTCGATGTAAATTACGGACAAAGCTGACGTCAAAGTCAAGATCATGTCCGAGAGCTCGACAGTAAAGTCGGCATGATTTGGACTGATAAATGTCCACGATTGATCTTGACTTGTCGTCGCTAAGCCGTAATTAGGCATGGAATAATCATTAATCCTTGATGACTCAAAGGTCAATGCCGGGAGTCAGTGTATAATTTGTGCGCCAGAGCCGAAGTCAAGGCGCCGGTCAATATCTTGGTCAAAGTCTGCGGCGGAAAACCGGCAGAGCTTCGACTGATTAGGGTCCCCGAAAGATATCGAGTCGGTATGCCGACAAAGGCTTGAAAGGAAAGGTCTATACACAGACAGGGCATGACACAGACAAAACTAAAAACCAACCGGGTCTCGGACAAAGTGTGTCACGGACAAGTGCATGGTCGACACGAGGCTCCATGGGATGTTTGGGTAGTCCTGTGCTTGCACCGAGAGGCGTAATAAGACCAAACGGGCCGCGACAAGGATTTCCCCGGGTTAGGGACGTAGTGTGCAGTGTACGGTCACGTGCGCGTAGTGTGCAAGCAGTCTATTTTCTTTTTCTGAGTAAAATAGAAATTTTTTATGTGTCTTAAAAATATGATGCATGATTTTTTTTTGAAAATTTTCTTTTATTTTTTGAATTTTTTTTTTTGAATTTTTTTTTGAAATTTAATGAACACATAAGCACATAAGCACAAGAATTCCGACAGTTAGGGACATGATTCCGACAGTCAAAATTTTGACTTTTTCCGAGGCGGCCAAAACAACACGAAAAATGTGCAAAAATCAACACACACACACAAATGATTTTTAAAGCCGGGACGGAAGCTTGACCCTCAAAAGCTTTTTTTTTTTTGAAAACGATGATACCGGTACGTGGGATTGTTAAACCACAATTTATCCCCGACTCGTGTTAGGAGGCGATAACGGGAAGTTTAATGGTTTCCACCAATATACCAAATATCATTTTTTTTAGAAAAAGCTATTCCCCAGCGGAGTCGCCACTGTGATGATGTGCCACCCAAAATTTCCTCGGGAAAAATTCGGTTTTTGCGTTTCTTTGAAAAAACCAAATAAAACCGGAAAAAGAATGGAGTCGCCACGCCATTTTTGTTTTAAGGGCCAAAACTTTGAAAAATGCCCGAGATTAGAGATTTGGGTTCGGAGGTCATGTTACACGCCGGGAAGGACGTTAGTGTGCACCCGGAATGCCTCGTAAAACGAGTCTTCCAAGCTGAAAATCATTTGTGTGTATGTGTGTGTGTGTGTGTGTTTTGGCCAAAATAAGTTGAAACTCAGAAAAGTAAAAATTGGGATATCTTTTTAAGACTTTAAACTGATCCCATGATTTTTTGGAAGATTTTTGGATTGAGATTTGGTACTCAAAAGACCTTTTGAAGTTGAGAGTCACTTCTGCCAGAATGAAAAAGGCAGTGGACCTTTGATTTTGAAATGGATTCAAGGGTCTTAAAACTTCATAATCTGGATAAACTCAGAGAATGAAAGTTGTTCCAGACACCTTAAATAAGATTTGTACGAAGGAATTTTCCATTTTGGAGAAGATTTGAGGGGTCAAAACCTTCTGGAAATCTCAGATATGAAATCTGGATTTCCAGAAGCTGATGAACTGGCCTCTAAAAGAAAATTTGAAAAGAGGAGTTTTATTCACCCAAAAAATAAAGTAAAAATATGTATGGAAAGCTCTGGATGTTTTCTACAAAAATTATTTTGTATTCAATACCAAATTCCAAGTTTATCTATGTCCAAAAATTAAGACAATGGACTGGGGTCTTGGAAAATTGCTACTGGACAGCAACTTCTCAAGAAAGAAAATATGATTTTAAAGGGGGTTTTTGCATCCATGCTTGTCCCCATTTCCCTAGGTTTTGGTTAGTGATCACTTGACATTTTAGTGGTGAATCAACTATACCAAACCATCCTTGGGGTACATTAGGACTAAGCACTTCATTTGCTTGGGAAGGGGAATTTTATCCTTTGAAATCAAGATTTGGTGCTTGAAAATGGTTTTTAGGGTTTTGAAAATGCATTTGCAAGTAAGTAAGAACACATTGAAGAAAATGTTGATCCTTGTAGAAGATCATCCATGGAGATGAACTTCCATGGTGATCTTCTTGGATCTAAGACAAGAAGATGAATGAACTACATTTTGTAGCTTGAAAATGCATGCATGGATGAGAGATTTAGGGTAAGAAGAGGGAGGTTATACCTATCTTCTTTGTGTTTTTGTTTGAAGGCTTGAATGTAAGAGTGTTTGAACTTGGGAGTGAGTGGGTTTGATTTGAGTGAGTGAAAGTTGGGAAGATTCAAGAGAAAAAGGTGACAATTCTTAGAGAATTCTCACTGTTTTCTCAAGTATTTTCGCCAAATGCTGTGAGTTGTGTTCTTCTCCCTCTTTTTTTTTTGTGACTGGAGGGCTCAATTTATAGCCCTCTGAAATTGACAATCCCATCCGCGCGGATAAACCCTGCAGCGTGCACTGTTCATTAAATGTCGCCTGTGCTTTGGACACAAGGAATAATCTTTTCAAAATTCAAATTAATCAGCCAGTTTTTGTTTCCAGCCATTTCTATTTTTGGTTTTTCTTATTTCTTTTGCTTTTTTGATTCCTTTCCTTGGTTTATCCTTTTTTTGAAAATCCCTAATCTACCCTTACTTGGTTAGAAATGTTAGGAATTGTTAGAAATGTTATAACTTTAGTTAATTTTCTAACGAAAATACTAACAAGCTCAAATTGGAGCACTTACACCTGCAGGTGAACACGGCAAAATTATGTTACTACAGAGATAACATCCACAAAATGCACAGGCGCATATCTAGACGATGAAACACAAATATAGCTATTTTCTCCTAAAAATATTTCTTTCCCAGTCAAAATATTCACGGTTCAAACTTTCAAAACATTCTGAAAACTCCGTCAAAATCGGAACTTTCAAAACATTTCGTAAAATCCGTTGAACTCGGAACATTCAAAAACATTTCGAAAACTCGATCAAAATCGGAACTTTCAAAACCTTTCGAAAAATCCGTCGAAATCGAAACTTTCAAAACATTCCGAAAACTCCGTCGAAATCGGAACTTTGAAAACATTTCGTAAAATCCGTTGAACTCGAAACTTTCAAAAACATTTCGAAAACTCCGTCGAAATCAGAACTTTCAAAACCTTTCAAAAAATCCGTCGAAATCGGAACTTTCAAAACCTTTCGAAAAATCCGTCGAACTCGAAACTTTCAAAACATTTCAAAAACTCCGTCGAAATCGGAACTTTCAAAACCTTTCGAAAAATCCGTCAAAGTCGGAACTTTCAAGCATTTCAAGAATTACTCCGTCCCGAATTAAACTTACTTTAATTTCGGAAAACACCCCTAGACATGGAATTTTGCCACCAAAATTTTTATGTTGTCTACACGTAATGTCAATTGAACTAAGCTCTAGTAGGGATGGCCAAAACCGGTCCGGTTCCGGACCGAAAACCACCGGTTCCGATTCGGCGAGGATGTGACCCTTAACCGGCCCGGTTTTCTCACGGTTCCGGTCGTCCGGTTTCGATTTTCTCCCCGGTTCGCTCCGGTTTCGGGCTTTTTCGGTCCGGTTCCGGTCCGGTTCTTTGGAAAACATGGAAATTTCGTCCGGTTCACGGTTTCGGTTTCGGTTCGGTTTTGCATTTTTGTAACCCTTAACCGGCCCGATTTTCTCATGGTTCCGGGCCGTCCGGTTCCGGTTTTCTCCCCGGTTCGCTCCGGTTCCGCGATTTTCCGGTCCGGGTCCGGTCCGGTTTTTCGGTTCCGGTCCGGTTTGACCATCCCTAAGCTCTAGTCAATTTCGACAAAGGCACATCGCAAAGTCAAAAGCCCCAATTCGGACACCAAGAACCCTAACTCAATTCTAATCAAATTCCTAAAATTCAAGAATGCACATTCTGAAAATTAACGAAATTTAGAGGATGCTTACCTGCCTCGCGATCCCTTCCTTGGATTTATGAGTGTCCCGAGTCGGATAGAACTCGGTGGGATCCATGGGAAGAGCGGTGGTCCGCACCGTCCTCCCCAACCTCGCTCTCTCATTGTCGGTCCTCCTGTGCCGACCCCGTGGCCCTTATCCGGCTTCCAAAATGATTATTCCGCGAAGATTCGAACAAAACTCGCAAAAAGGGGGAGAAATTTCTCTCTTTTCTCTCTTCTCTCTCGCCTGAAATGATGGAGTTTGGCCATTTCAGCGTCAGCCATGGCGCTGCTTTAAATCTATCCAATTTGAAGAAGGGTCCGGCCGGACTCTTTTAGACTATGAACTTTTCTTTGCCACTTTGGCCCCTCAGCTTTCCATAAATTCGAATTTACCGCTTTTGGCCCTCAAAAGTTTAAAAATTCCCCAGTTAGACCTCTCTAACACCCCTTCCCCCGAGGTGAAGTCCCAGTTAGACATTTCTAACATTCCGTCTCCAGACGTTAAATTTCCCGTTAGTCCTCACTAACGTTCCGTCTCCAGACGTTAAATTTCGTGTTAGTTCTCACTAACGTTTCGTCTCCAGACGTTAAATCTCTAACTGTCTTCGAACGTTAAATCACAATTCCATCTCCAGACGTTAAATATCCTGTTAGTTCTCACTAACGTTTTGTCTCAGACGTTAAATCTCTAACCGTCTTCGGTCGTTAAATCATAATCCCGTCTCCAGACGTTAAATTTGCTGTTAGTTCTCACTAACGTTTCTTCTCCAGACGTTAAATCTCAAACCGTCTTCGGAAATTAAATCACAATCCCGTCTCCAGACGTTAAATTTTCTGTTAGTTCTCACTAATGTTCCGTCTCCAGACGTTAAATCTCAAACCGTCTTCGGACGTTAAATCACCAATTCTGTCTCCAGACGTTAAATTTCCTGTTAGTTCTCACTAATGTTCCGTCTTCGAACGTTAAATCTCAAACTGTCTTCAGACGTTAAATCACAATCCCGTCTCCAGACGTTAAAATTCCCGTTAGTTCTCACTAACATTCTGTCTTCTGACGTTAAATCCCTCCTCGACCGCCCTAGTAAACCCGAATATCTTTTCACTCCAGCAAGTGAACGCTCACCTCTCCGGCCGTCAATCGTAAGCCCGACCATCCCATTTCAGCGGCCATCAAGGTAAGCCCGCACAAAAATCCCTCTTCGGCCATCATCGTATGCCCGAACACCATATCCCCCGCAGACAAGACACGAGCGGCCAATCAATGTAAGCCCGCACAATGACCTTTCAAGAAAGCCTTTCCGTCAAACCCAAAACAGTCTCAATTAGGTTCAGACGCCTCACAATAGTCTCACTTAGGTTCAGATACCTCACAATAGCCTCCACTTAGGTTGAGACGCCTCACAACAGTCTTACTTAGGTTCAGATGCCTCACAACAGTCTCACTTAGGTTCAGACGCCTCACAATAGTCTCCACTTAGGTTCAGACGCCTCACAACAGTCTCACTTAGATTCAGATGCCTCACAATAGTCTCACTTAGGTTCAGACGCCTCACAACAGTCTCACTTAGGTTCAGACGCCTCACAACAGTCTCACTTAGGTCAAGGCCCCATGAACTGCCCTTGCACCTACGAACTACGATCGGCTTGATTCCCCCTCGGGATACGTAGGATAACTTCCGCTAAGGGTCCAGCCAGCTGACCTCTAAGGTCTCTTCAAGTAAGGCATCCCCCGATTTGGATCCTTATCTTTTTTTGACAACCCCACTTCCTTCGAAAGTGACGTCGCCGAGGGGCTACTGTAAGTACCCAAATCTGGATCGTCAAATTCCGTTAGAAGTTAATCGGAATCCGTTAACTGGCCCTTTCCAGGTTAACCGGAACCAGTTAAGCTCCCCGTTCTCAAGCCAACGAGACGTCTCGGGACTGCCCTGTGCATCCCAACATCAAAGCGTACTCAACACACGTTATCACACATAAAAATATAGCTTTTCCCAAAAAATGCACTTTTTGGGACTTTCCGGGGTCGTTTTGGACATTTTTCGGACATTTATTTAAAAAACGGACAAAACCGGGAATAACGGGACAAAAACCCTAGCCTAGGTGAGTCACAGGGGCACGTGGCATGCATGCCAATGCCGTCCAATCAACATCAATCAAATTCCAAGGTGAAAATACCAAAATACCCCTGAGATTGAATGGCTGTCCGGCCGGACTGTTTTACCTGAAAAAGCAGAATTGCCAACAAGTCCCCCAATTTTCAAAAATACCAAAAAAAACCTTCCCAAATTGAAGAAGAGTCCATCCGGACTGTTTTACAAATTCACCTTATAAATACAAGGGCTGTCAAACATTTCGAAAAAAAGGAAAAAATATAATCTCTTTCACAAAACCCCACGGCCCAAACCAGTTCCAACCCTTCTCGAGCCCCGTTTTGTCTCGATTTGCGTGAAAACCTCATTTTCCGACCAAACACGAACCAAACAAACCCAAAACACCCTTTCAAACACCAAACTGTATACCGTATACGTCAACCGAGCCAAAGAGTCAACCCCTAGCTATAGGTAACACTCTCTCTCTCTAAACACTCGTTTTGCCTCAATTTACATGTCAAACACTATAATCGCTTCGGTCAAAATCACTTAAATGTAGATGTAACGCCATCTATGGGGTCCGATCCGTTTTACCCCAAGATCAACTTCTCTCCCGTAAGAGAAGTAATCTCGGGTTAAAACGGCATTCCGGCCCCGTTCTTTACGTTTGTGTTATTTACAGTCCGGATCGTTTGATCCGTTGATTCGCAACTTTACAGTCCGAACCGTTTGGTTCGTGATAGTCATTTACAAAATACAGATCGTTTGATCCGTCGATATTGTCATTTAAATTATGCACCTTTACAAGTCCGAGCCATTTGGCTCGTCGATCGTATCTTTAATGTTCGGATCGTTTGATTCCGTCGATATTGAATTTTAAATATTGTCACTTACAAGTCCGAGTCGTTTGGCTCGTGATAGTATTTATTTATCAAAGTCCGAGTCACAAAACGACTCGTTGATCGCATCTCATTTAATGCCTTTTTTTAAAAATCGCTAACAATGTAATGCTCGGTTCAAAACCGGAGTTCGTCATTCGAACTCCTTTTCAAAACGTGAAAAAGTGACGTTTGGCATCCAAACGATCATTTTTAAACTCAAAACCCAACGTTTGACATTCAAATGCTCTTTTCTTAAAATTCAACGTTTGACACTCAAGCTAAAAAGACTCAAATTCGTCACTCGCACCTTTTTCCTAAAAAACCCCCAAAACCGAGGTTTGTCATTCAAACCCTCGCTTTTTCCAGAAATCATAAAATCAACGTTTGACATTCAAACCAAGGTTAAGCTTGTCATTCAAGCCCCCTTTTTCAAAAAATGCAACACACACACACGCACACAATTTTGAGAAAGGTAGAAAGACTCGTCATACGAGGCATTTCGGGTGATCTCAACATACTCTTCTCGAAACGTAACGTGACCTCTGAACCTAACAATCTCTGGTCCTAAAAGCCATTTCCAAAGTTTGGGCTCAAAATAAAAAACGACACGTTTTCAAAGCCATTTCCAAAGTTTGGGCTCAAAATACAAAACGACACGTTTTCAAAGTCATTTCCAAAGTTTGGGCTCAAAATACAAGACGACACTTTTTCAAAGCCATTCTCAACGTTTGGGCTCAAAATACAAAACCGCATGGCGGCTCCTCTCCTTCCTGAAAGCGAGGTCCCAAACTCGCGAAAAACAACCGCTCGCCGCGCTTTCCCCCGTTCGCGATCCGGATAATTTCAAATTGGCAAAGCGGTCAAGAAGGCAAGAAAGCAAGGTGGAGCTGAACCACATCAGAAGAGAGCCAAGACCGCAGCTATCCCCAAACCGCGTACTGCAACTGGTGCTGGTCCTAGTCAGCCTAAGAAGCTGAAGAAGAAGGCCCTTGTTAATGAAGATGTCATTGATGAAAAAGGATGGGAAATGATGATGCTGATGAAGAAGAACATGCTAATATTCCTTCTTTGATTGCTAGAGCCAGAGTTGCAAAGGAGGTTAGAGAGAAGATCCTAACAAATGAGGCTTTGTTCCAATTTAACAGGGATGAGCTAGCAAGATTGGAAAGAGAGGCAGCAGAGAAGAGGGCGGCTAAAGGGAAGAAAACCGCAGAAACCTCTCAAACGCAACCTAACCCAAAACCACAGCCTCCTCCCCAACCTCAACCAGCCCCCAAACCGCAACCTCCTACCCAACCTCAATCCCCCATCCAACCTTCCTCACCCATTAAACCTTCTTCACCTTTTAAACCGCAGGGAGATACACCACTTCAGGGGGAGACCCAAAGGAAAAGATTGAAAATGAGGGCCAAGAAAACCTCAATGAAGGGTAAGCCAATGGAACCCTCACCCTCATCTTCACCCTCTCCCTCTCCCTCAAAATCTTCTCCTTCCCTTCATCCTTCTCCTCTATTTCCAGCCTGAAACTCCCATCTAATTTTGATTCAGACCGCTCCAATTCCAACTACCAAACCCCCCCCCTCACTCTCAAAAGCCTATCAACCCTGGAGAGCCCAACCCTCAGGAGGCCCTGCCATTTCCACTTCCAACCACAAAGAACCCACTCCTTCCCCTCCTCACTCAAACCGCGATCAACCTTCACCTCCTCTTTCACCCAGACCGCAACCACCAAGACCGCTTCCTACCCACCAAGTCTCTGTTCTTACTGCCACACCATCTAACTCACCCCCACCTCAAACCGCCCCTCCAACTCTACCAACCAAAACCGCCCCAACCCAAACACTTCCAATCCCTACCATTCTAACACAAATTTAAACCATACCTATCAAAGCATCCATCCAAAATGCTCCAAAAATTCCAACCGCTTCAACCCAACCTCAACCTTTCACCATTGCCATTTCCAACATATTCCAAACCCTAAACTCCCAACTCCCTCCAACCACCCCTCCTACTCAAATCGCGCCTATAATCTCAACCGCACCTCAAGCTCCCTTTTCTCAACTACCCCCAAACTTTGTAGACATTCCTTCCTCCTCTATCCCTCCTTGTGACCACTCCCAACTCCTCACTGCCCTCCATACAAGGGCAGCTCCACACAACCCAATGCCACCTCCTTGCCTCCTCAAACCACTTCCTTCAAAAACCAATCAATTCCCAATCCCAGCTGCTGAGTACTCAATCCCTTGAAATGGCTAATCTTAAATCTTCCATAATTGATGCCGTTAAGGGGGAGAGTAGTTCAAGCCAAACCGCAGCCCAAACTGCAGCCTCTATTAAAACCGCAGCTGAGGAATGCTTTCAATCCTTCAGGTAGGATCTTGCCGATGAAGTTCTCCAAGCAATTGGAGATGTGGTTTCCAAGACACTGTGAGTACCCCGACCCGAACTCATGTTTTGGGTCCACTTTCGTTGATTTTTGGGCTCATTTATTTGCTAAAATACAATTTGAGTCCAATTATCCAACTGCCCACTCAACCCATTGGGCCTGCCATCCATTCGGCCCATCTGTGCCAAAAAGTTGTACGCTGTCGTCCGACATGGGATGAAACTAAGGCAGTTTAACTCCCTCTGTCGGATGACATAGAGCCTCCAATCAGACTGCCTATAAATACAAGGCATGGCTGATCATTTTAGGGGGACCTTTTAGAGAGATCTTAGTAAAGGGGGGACTCTCTGTCAAAATAGAGCCTCATACTCTCTCTCTCTCATACACATACTCACCTCCCTCCTCATACATACACATACCCAAGCCAAGATCCAAAGAAAACCTTCCTTGTTGGTGTGTTGAAGGGGTAACACCATACTATTGGTGTCTTCACCTTGTGGACTACAATAGGTAGCCACTAAACCCTCTTTCTTTCTCTGATCACCTTTTGCATACATCTATATATCATCTTGCATGCTTACTTGCTTTGATGTTATGTGAAATATTGGGGATCTTGCATGATAAAGGTGGTGGAGAGGTGAATCTTCCATATTCACTTCTCCCCACCTTAGATCTGAACATTTGGTGGCATTAACACCATTAAAGTTTGAATCTTTGTTAGTTTCCTTTGAGTTATGAGGTGATGGCTGCACAAAAATGGCCATAGATAAGTGATTCATCACATTTGGCCATTAAAGCCATGTGATCCTCCCATAATACTCACGTAATATTATTATTTTACTGCTTTCAGTTATTAAATATAGTTTGATTTGCTTTGGGAACAAAGGGGAATCAATCAGACTGAAGGGCACTGAAATAGGCTGCCTGTGTCGGACGACACAGGACTCTCAAGAGGTCCTGTGTCATACGACATGGAGTTCCCAGAAGGCTGTACAGCTTTTCTTGGACTTCAGATCTATAATGATTGACCACCCCCTTGTAACTCAAAGCTTGCCTAAGTAGTCTTGGCTCATTGGCCACTATTTGGAGTGTCTATGTTCTATTTGGGTGCAATAAATTGATGGAGGCGGATTTCCATATGAACATGGACATTCTCGGGTGTCCCATGTCATATGACAACCGTATCATTAAAAGTCGATCTCGACTTTGCTCACTCCAATCAACCCCAAAATGAGCTTAGACCCTGAATAGTGTTCCTTCATGGTTGAAATAATCTCGTCTCAGATTCCAGAGCAGCTTTGGTATTGTAAGAAGCAATCTGACCAGGAAGCTTCCTGTCGTCCGACATCCCTCTCTGAGGAAGTCCTGTGTCGGACGACACTCAAACTTTCTGGATAGACTATCATGGCTCATAAGTTGTATTCAGTCTCTATACTATCAATGAAATTCCAAATTTGAATGCCTTGCTTATTGACACATTTCGCACACACATCTTGAATGATTATAACTGTCCAAAGTTTGATTGAAAGTCTCGGAAGAGGCGTGTTGGGTGAACTCCCAAGTTCTTCCCAAACACGTAACCATACCCCCGAACTCAAAATATCTTTAAAAATAGGTTTCTCAATGTTTTCCTTTAAAAACGGCGTGGCGACTCCCAAAATTCTCAAAATCCAAAAGATAAAACAAAAAACTTCTCTTTTTTCTGGAGGCCGTTCATTCAGTGGCGACTCCTCTGGGGATGACATTGAAAAACTTTTGTTTTTGGAAAAAGAAAAAAGAAGACGATACTTGGTATATAGGTGGAAACCATTAACCTTCCTGTATCGCTCCCTAACCCGGGGCTTGGGATAAATTGTGGTCTAACAATCCCACGTACAAGTGTCCTTCTTCTTTTTTGAAAAAAAAAGAGGAAAAGTTTTTCTTAAGAGGGTCTAACTTTCTTTAAATCAACTTGGACAATTTCTTCATTCTCCTTGTGTGTGAATTGTGTCATTTTGTGTGCTCTTGTGTGCCTTGCCATGATTCTATGCCTATATGCTCTATATGCTTTGGTATGTGGCATTTTTTGGGAATAGGGCTTCCTTGTTGCTATCAGAACAGGGCAGGATGATTCTGGAATACAGCTGCTGGTAATCTTGACATTTGGGGCTGTCCCCTTTTGTCGTGCTTTGGACTCATTCTCTTGTTTTTCCTTTTTGCATATTGCATAAAAAAAAACAAAAAAAATCTTTTACAAAAAACAAAAAAAAATGTTTTCCTAGAAATTACCTTCACACTACTCGCATGCTACCCGCACATAGAGTTAGAACCCGGGAGTGTACGGACGGCATCGCGGAAAGTGACGTGTTTCGCTTACGCTTGAGCGCCTAAAGTCCTCCTAGCCTGTAGAGTCAGCCAACACTTGTCCGTGACACACTTTATACCGTGACCGGTTGGTTTTTGGCATAAATACTTTTCAAAACACTTTTCAAGCTCTGTTTTCAAAAATTTTCTCACAAAGTCCGAGTCATACTTCGTCTTCAAAATCTTGGCATACTTCCCCCTTTCATGCCGGAATTACGACATAATTCAACGTGAGTACACGTTAAGATCTTGACATATCTCGACTTAGGTACGTGTTGATTTCTCGATTTGACTTCGCAAGAAGTCATGACGCATTTTCGACATGCACTAAACGCGAGATCATGTCAAATTCTTGATACATACTAACGGGAGGTTATGCAGGAATTTCGCCACGAAGCGACAAGAGGCCATGCCAGATTTTCAACTCAAAAAGAGGAGAGGTCATGCCCAATCTTTTTCAGGGTTCTTCCTGCAAATTGAGGTCTCGTACATTCAAACGTACTTTTGACCCTCTCTCCTCCCGAGTCTAGACGTTGACTTGGACTTGGTTTTGAAAATTCCGAGTTAGACTTGTTTTGGCTTGTATGCCCATAGGTTCGTTCTCCCTTTCGATTGGTGGGTTCTACGTGCCCTATAGGACCTCTGCCGGGATTGTCCGTCCCGGAGGTGCAATACAGGTGGAATACAGGGGGTCTATAGACGTAGTGATGAAACACACTAATCCAGGAATAGTGTAGAATGCGAAAAAGAAGGTGTCCCCCTTTTCCAACCATTCCTAGGATTAATAAAAATCTTTTTTCAAAAAAAAATATATATAAAAATGTAAAAATATAAAATATAAAAATATAAAAAAAAACACAAAAGGAGCATATGCATGAGTTCGTCCTAAGCCTATCCTCTCCCCTACCTAAAGCCATTCTCTCCCCCTTTCAGCGAGCAAGTGTTGGGTCAGAGTTCCGGGTGGTCGATTGATCAGTTTCTCTCCGGTCAGAGATCCATTTCCAGCAGTCTCAGAGATGGCAGATTCACAAGTTTCAGTGGGTTTGGGTCCGAATGCGAGTGTTGATCCAGCTCAGAATCAGAATGTCAATCAAGGTGTGGGGTCAGATCAAGGTCAGAATGCGGGGCCGAACGTAGCTTTGAATGCCTCTCCTGGCAGCGGTTATGGCATGGGTCCTCACATGACACCCCCGAGAAGTCCATTTGTTAACCCTCACCCAGGTTTCAACTTCTCTCAGGAAGCTTCTCTCTGTGCTGCCCTCGAAGCCTCTCGTGCCCGTGAGGAGGCCGGTTAGGATCGCTATGTTGAAGTAATGCGCATGCAAGGCGTCGCCATAATCCGTCACCCCGATGGGTCGTATGAAGAAATCAGGGAAGAACCCGATGTTACTATCACCGGCACCGGTTTTGTTCCCCCGTCCTCACCAAAGCAAGGCTTTCACAATGTGCCCCCACCAATCTCCTATGGTGTGCCTAGCTCTTTTTCGATGCCGACTCATGGGGGTATGTCAAGACTTCCCCCCATCCCAGTATCTACTTATGGTGGGCAGTACGGGCTGAGAGGCGAATCGAGCTCTTCCCCGAAGGTTAGTACTCAGGACCAGTTTGTGTTTTATCCACAGAATCAGCTTGGGCACAGTCAGCAGCCCAGTGGTGTCAACCAAGAGCAGTTTGGGTATGTTCAGAATCAGTTTGGGGCTCAGGGTCAAAGTCCGTACAGCAGCGCGGGTCAACCTTCCAACCCAGCCTTTGGTGGTCAGTTTGTTGCTCCTCACGATCAGTCCAATCAGCAGCAGAGCGGGTATCGTCTGTCAGGAAGCCAGATTTGCCAAGATCAGCTCCCGCAATATCCACAACCCCAATTCCAAAGCAACATCCCTCAGCCTGCGGTTTGTTCTCCTCTCACCCAGCATCTGTATGGTTCCACCCCGTATTCAGCTCCGTGCATCAGTATCAGGTCCCCTGCCCATGGTCAGGTCAGAAGCCAGTCAATGCAATTTGGGCCCCGGAACCCCGACGTTCAATTCAATGGTTACGACATGTACGAGAATAGAATCCCCAGCCCAGTTGGCTTAGTGGACAGCAACGTGCCCAGCACTTTTGGGCTTCCTCCGGCTGCCTTGCCTATCAGATCCACGCCAGAATTTCCACTGCCATCCTCGATGGTAGCTCCAAATGTAGGAAAACCCCCATCTTCCGAAGTTTCAAGTCTGAAAGAAGAGCTGAAGTATGTGAAAGAGCAATTGCACAAGATGACTTTTGGGTCCAGCATGGTTAACTCCGTAGAACTCAAGGATTCCAAGGCCCTCCCAAAGAACTTCAAGATGCCCCCCATAACTAATTTTGAAGGCTCCACATGCCCTAAAACTCACATGAACAGCTATATCATGTCTATGGGTGCCAAAGGGGCCACCGAGGAGATGCTAGCCCTTTACTTTCACTTGTCCCTCGATGACTCTCCGTTGAGATGGTTTCTAGGCCTAAAACCGGAAGCTAGGGCTACGTGGTCTCAGATCAGTGATGCTTTCTTGGACAAATACAAAGGAAGTGTCGAGTGGTACACCACTCGTAGTGACTTGATCGGCACCATCCAGGGGCACGATGAGTCCGTAACTGATTTTTATAAGAGGTGGAACAAGAAGCTCAATGAGTTGGTTCACCCAATTCCCCTCTCTGACGAGAAGTCCATCTTCCTTTCATGTGTCAAGCCATCTGTCAGGGAAGCCATTGGTCGGGGATACTACCCGAATCTGTGAAAAATGGTGAGTGCAGGGGCCGAAAGTGAGAATGCTACCTACTCCATCGTCCCAACTCCTGTTCCTGGTAATGCTCCAGCTCCCCGCTATCGAGTTCCAAGCTCTGCCCTTGTTGCTTCAAAAGGCAAAGAAACTGCGGTCTCTAACACTGTCAACTACATTCAAGGGGAGAAGAATCAGTCACCCGGCCGCGGTGGAGGACGGCCTCAAAGGTCGAAATATGATGCTTTGGGGATGCCACTCGAGGAGGTATTTGACGGTTTAGTGAGGACAGGAATGATCAAGCCTCTGGAAAACTACCCTACCCCTAACACCCCGGGGGTGGATCATAACTTGAAGTGCCGTTACCACCCGAATTCGGGCCATACAACCAACAGTTGTTTCACACTAAGAAAGATCGTTCAGGATCTGATCAACCAGCGCAAGATTGAGAAGCCGAACGTCGTCACCAATCCCCTGCCCAACAACAACAACAGGGTCAACATTATCGAGTTTGTCAATGTCATAGAATTTGGTGAGGCTAGTCTCAACAAGGGTGTGAGTAAATTTGAGGCTATTGTGCCCGCAAACAATGATGTAATCAATGTTGATGATCAATTGAATGCTCATTTCTGCTATATGTTGTCTTGGAATGATATTTGGGTCGCAGCAAAACTAGCAAATGATGTCCAGTATGATAACACTTCTTCCGATTCTCAATCTACTCCCCTCACCTGGGAAGAGAATAAGCGCACCGCAAATTCAAGATCGACAATCACTGTTAATCAATTGCGACAAGCAGCCTGGCCGTACGCTACACAGGGACCTCCGTTGAGTTGGTCAGAATTAAAAGCGACCGGTGCAGAACATGATGAGGACCAAGAAGCTGAGGTGAACTAGCTCACCAGTTCAGGTAAAATGTTGGGAACTGATGTTGCCGGATCATCAGGGAGAGACAAAGAAGCAGCTGTTCCAGGAGATGGAGCTAGTAAGAGTCCGTACGAAAAGGGGACAGTCGAAGAGGATTTAACGGGGAATGACCCAATCCTTGCACAATTGAAGCGAACCCAGGCCAACATTTCTCTCTGGTCTCTCTTGACTTCTTCTTATCCTCACAAGCTGAAGTTGGAGGAAGCCCTATCTAAGACAATGGTGTCCGTAAATTCCACCCCTGATGAAGCATGCCAATTGATAGGTACCGCCCAGCACAGAAATATCATCACCTTTACAAAATTGGATTTGCCAAAGTATGGAGCCAATCACAACGAGTCCCTGCACATCACTGTTCAGTTAGATTGACGTTGGCTCCCCCACGTAATGGTAGACAATGGCTCAGCTATGAACGTACTGCCTGCCAGAATGATGAGTCTGTTGGATATTAAGGCCACTGATTTGAAGCCATCCGACCAGACCATAAAGGCGTATTACTCCACGTCTAGGAAGGTTTTGGGTGTGATACCGTTAACTATGTGGTTCGGCAAGAAACCCCTGGTAGTTGAGTTTCAGGTGATAGACATTCCGGTCAGTTTCTCTGCTTTGCTAGGAAGACCGTGGCTGCACCAGATTAATGGGGTCGCTTCAACCTTGCATCATTGCGTCAAATTCGTCCAAAACGGCGAGCTGACCATCTTTTATGGAGACAGTGTTACCATCGAAGGCAGTGATGATGAGGGAAGGCCGCTAATGGAAATTAAGCACGATGAAGCCAACTTGATGTTGAGTGGTTTCAGGATCGAGAGCCCAAAAGCCCAGATATGCACGATTGACCTAACAACTTCCTTTGATAAGATCCCTCCAGTTATGGTGATGATGAGGCGTATGAACTACATTCTGGGGCTTGGTCTGGGTAGACGTCAGCAAGGTACCCACAAGTTTGAGGAATTAAAGCCGAAAAAAGACAGGGAAGGTCTGGGATATGCTGGAAAAACCCCCAAGGACAAAGAGGCCGACAGGATTGAAGCTGCAGAAAAGAGAAAGGCTAGTGCTACTGGAAAGCCATATGTCAAACCTAATCTCCGTCCTTACCACCCTTCCTTGGAAAAATACTTCGTCAAAGAAAAGGGTGATGATTTTGTGTGCCCCAAGGGCCAGCTCGAGAAGATGAAAGGTCTTACTTTGAAAAGCAACTCTATCAAGGAGTTTATCATTAACAAGCCTAACATTCCAGGGGCTGTGACTACCTGCGAAAGCCAATATCACTCTGGGGAAGTCCTGATTTCACTGACCAGTTCAGGAGGTTATCTATGGTCGAGCCCATGATTGGGGAAGTCGACGAAACCACCGAGCTCGACATGGGTAAAGATGTCGCAGCTTTGTTCAAGGAGGCAGATTTATCAGAAGATGCTGGGGCTAATCCGCTGATGGAAGCACCGTTGATTGATTTATGTGAAGAGGCACCGCTAATGGCCGGGGCTATTGCTAAGGATCCCTTCGGTATGGTTGACCTTCTGACCGGGGATGATTATGTACCTGTGATTGATCTTCTGGCCAGGAATGACTACGTATCAGTGATCGAGTTTGATGGGAACAAAGAGATTGATCCACGCACCTTCGTCAGCACTTCAGAGATGCCGCTCCGGAATTGGATCTCTTTCAAGGGACCGATCGCCAGCCGGGAAGTTATGATGGAAAAGCTCGGGCTGACCCCTCTGTATGTGCTCCAATTTGAGTCATTAGTATTTTCGTTAGAAAAATAACAGAAGCCCTAACATCCCTAACATTTCTAACTTTTCTAACAAAGCAAGGGTAAATTGGGGATTTCTATTTGAAGATAAACAAGGGAAAGAATCTCACAAAAGAAAAAAATTATAAAAACCCGAAATAGGCAAGCTGTAAAACAGCAGTTGTTTGAATTTGAAAATAATATTCCTCTTGTCCAAAGCCTGGAGCAGCATTTAATGAACCAGGCACGCCTTCAACCAGATCTGCGCAGATCAAATTGATTCTCCCAGTGGCCTATAAATTGAACCCTTCTCTCTCAGTTTACACAACACAATTCACTCACAGAAGCTATACTCTGGCGAAAAATAGACAGAAAACAGTGGGAATCCTTAGATTGCCACCATTTTCTCTTGAGTCTTTCCCAATCTCACTCCAAACACTACCAAATCACTCTTAAACATACACAAGCTCAAGCTTAAGTCAACCCTAAAGAGGAGGATTAGAGAGAAAACATAGAGGACTTAAGTGTTATCTACTTCTTTTCTCTTTGACCAACTCTATCATCAAACACTAAACACATTCTAATCTTGATACTCCTCAAGTCAAACACAAACACAAAGAAGATTGGTAAACCCTCCTTCTCCTTACCCTAAACTCCTTCATCTATGCATGCATTTCAAACTTCAAAAATGTAGTTTGTTCATCAACTTGTTTGTTGTTCATCTTTGCTTGACCTAAAAATGTAGTCACCTTGGAATAAATTTCCATGGATGACCATTTAAAAGGTCCAAATTAC
Source organism: Adenophora triphylla var. japonica (assembly GCA_022495995.1). Taxonomy (NCBI): domain Eukaryota; kingdom Viridiplantae; phylum Streptophyta; class Magnoliopsida; order Asterales; family Campanulaceae; genus Adenophora; species Adenophora triphylla. The sequence continues at coordinate 6,896 of JAFEMH010001228.1, read as the reverse complement.
TTCTTATTCACTTAAAAGTGTTCTTCCTCAAAATCATTCACTCAAAAGTGTTTTTCCAAAATCCATTTTCACAACAAAAATCTTGATTTCAAAGTTAAAATTCCCCTTCCCAAGCAAATGAAGTGCTTTAAGTCCTAATGTACCCTAAGGATGGATTGATATAGTAGATCACCACTAAAATGTCTAGTGATCACTAATCAAAGCCTAAGGAAATGGGGACAAGCATGGTGAATGAACGCTCGCCCGAAAAAAGAAATGTTTGATTCCGTTTTTCCCTTTTCCCTTTTCTTTTTTGTTTTATTTTGCTTTTGAAGCGAAAAAGGGAGTTTTCGGTTTGTTTTGGGAGTCGCCACGCCGTTTTTAGAGGAAAACATTGAAAAACCTAATTTTAAGAGATTTTGAGTCCGGGAGTCTGGTTACGTGTTGGGAAGAACTAGAGAGTTCACCCAACACGCCCCTTTCGGGACTTTCAATCAACATTTGGACAAATATGGACATTCAAAAATGTGTGTGCGATGTGTGTCAACAAGTAAAGTGTGCAAGCCTTAGATTTCATTAATGGTATGGAACTGAATACAACTTGCGAGCCATGATAGGGGGCCGCACCCTTTTTACACGTGATATCTTTTATCACAAGGCAGAAGTCTTGAGACAGTCTGCCCAGGGAGTTCCCTTGTCTTCCGACACAAGTCTTCTCTTAACGAGTATGTTGGGCAACATAAGGAGACATGGATAGATTGTCCCTTACATAGGTAAAACTACTCTGGAAATGGAAAGATATTTATTGGACTTATTAAAGACACTATTTGAAGGTCTAAAATCAGTCTTGGGATTGACGGGAGTTATCAAAGTCACGATAGACTTTGAATGATACGGATGTCATGTGACATGGAACATCCGATGTTATCCATGTCGTATGACAATCCGCCTCCAATGAATCGCACCCAATCAGATTGTAGGCACTCAAATAGTGGCTTATGAGCCACAGAAATGCTTTGGAAAGCTCTGAGTTGCAAAGGGGATGAACTGGACAGATCTGAAGTCCAAGAATAGCTTTACAGCTTTCTGGGATCTCTATGTCGTATGACACAGGATCTCCAAGGAGTCCTATGTCGTCCGACATAGATAGGCCATTTCTGTGTTCTTCGGGATCGTTTGTTTCCCTTTTGTTTCTCAAGGCAAACCAGGCATATTTAGCTACTGTAAGCAGTAATATGACAATAATATATGAGTATAATGGGAGGATCACATGGCTTTAGTGGCCAAAATGTGATAAATCACATGATTTTGGCCACTTTGAAGTATCCATCACCTCCTAACCCCATGCAAATACGTAAAGATTGAATCTTTATTGATCCTAAGATGACCAAATGTCCAGAACTGAGGTGGGGAGAAGTGAGTATTGAAGATTCACTTCTCCACCACCTTTGTCATGCAAAATCCCAATTTCTACATGGTAAGAGAGCAAGTATGCATGCAATGTATATTTAAAGACTTTATTAAAAGGGGAGAGAGGTTTAGTGTCTACCTATTGTAGTCCACGAAGTAGAAGCACCAATAGTATGGTGTCTACCCCTTCAATCACCAACAAAGGAGGCTTCTTTGGACCTTGGCTTTGAAGTGTGTGTGTGTGAGGGGGGAGGTGAGTGTGTGTGTGAGTGTATGAAAGAGAGAGAGAGAGAGAGGGAGACTCTATTTGGACAGAGTTTTCCCTATAATACTGGTATTCTCTCTAATCTTCACTTCTTGGTCCTTCAAATGATCAGCCATGCCTTCTATTTATAGACATCCTGACTGAGCTTCCCATGTCGGACGACAGGGGCAGTTAAACCGCCTTAATGTCCATGTCGTCCGACAGCGTACATCTTTTGGCCATAATGGTCTGAGTGGCTGGCAGGCCCAATGGATTGATGGGCTGCTGGAACCTTTGGACTCTAATTGCATTCTTAGCAATTTATGCAAGCCCGAATTTAATTAATTTGAATCCAAAACTTGAGTTCGGATCGGGGTACTCACAGAGCCCCTCGGCGACGTCACTTCTACGGGAAGCGGGGTCATCGATAAAAAATGAGAATCCCGAGCCGGACACGAATGGCGGGGAAAAAGGTGACCAAGATGGTCAAGTGGCTGGACCTCTTATGAAGAGGATTCCTACGTATCCCGTGGGGGAATCAAGCCGAATCGTAGTTCATTAAGGATGGGGTGCCAAATGAAAGGCTACGGGTTTTGTACCCGAAAGTGACTGTTCCAAGGGGAGCCATCCCGGAGATGGGCGTTTGTACCCGAGATTGACTGTTCCAAGGGGAGTCACCCCGAAGATGGGCGTTTGTACCCGAGATTGACTGTTCCAAGGGGAGTCACCCCGAAGATTGACTGTTTCGATGGGGAGTCACCCGAGGATTTGACTTTTTTCTTTGGGAGTCACCCGCTGGGGATGTTGACTTTTTCTTTGGGAGTCACCCGCTGGAAATGTTGACTTTTTTCTTTGTGGGTCACCCGCTGGTTGGACTGTTTTGATGGGGAGTCACCCCGAAAGATATGAATTTTTTCTTTGGGAAGTCGCCCGCTAATCGTGACTGTTTTTAATGGGGAGTCACCCCGAAAGATTATGACTTTTTCTTTGGGAGTCATTGGAAAACGTTGACTTTTTCTTTGGGAGTCACCCGCTAATTTGTTGTGGAAATGCATGCGGTCTTTCCGGACCGGGTAGTTTAAGGCCGTTCGGGCCATTTGTTGTGGAAATTTGTACGGTCTTTCCGGACCGGGTAGTTTAAGGCCATTAGGGCCATTTGTTGTGGAAATGCATGCGGTCTTTCCGGACCGGGTAGTTTAAGGCCGTTTCAGGCCAATGTGTGGATTGGAAATCTGTACGGTCTTTCCCGACCGGGTAGTTTAAGGCCGTTCGGAGCCAATGTGTGTGTGCCGTGTTGAAAATCTCATCTGGCTCTTTCCGGACCGGGTAGTTTAAGGCCGTTCGACATGGGAAGGTTCCCGAGCGTATTCAATTAAAACCGCAGGTCGTAAGACAGTCTTAAAAAACCATCCACTTGCCGAGAACAAGGAGAGGAGAGGAGAGAAAATTTTCGAAAATTCTTCCTTTGATTTTGATTTAAATCAAGAATTCGATCATGCCTCATGAGCCAGAAGCGAGAAGGAACGTACAAATAGTCTTGTCAGAGAGGAGGAGACTCGTCGATCGAAATAGACGGAAGAGATCTCCGGAGGAATGGCCTCTACCCGGGCCTCGATTTTCATACTTCCACCACGGAGCGAGAAGGGGTAAGTCATTCTTAGACCTTAACCCTTGAAATTTGATTTCTAGGGTTTGAGATTTGGGATTTGGGGAAATCGCACCCAAAAAGGGATTGCATGCTTGGCGTGGGATGAATGTGTTTTTGAAAAGATTTTTCCTTTTACGTTTCTTCTTATTTTGAAAGAATTTAGTGATGATTTTTGTGTATGAATGCATGCACATATTGTTATGGTTTTTGATACCGCCGTGCTTACTGGGACCTTGCGGACGAGGGTCTCTGAGGCGATTGCGACCATTTAGGGTCTTTCTTAGGGCTCTTACGATTTCTTGGGACAATCCTAAGGGGACTGGGTCTTTCTGCCGCTGGTCTTGGACCATTCTTCCACAGTGTTGGAGCTTTTGGGGACACGGCCGGGAGCGTGGAGCTTGTGCGGGCCTTCGGGCGGTTACGGTGGGACTCTACCCACACTTTCCATCTTTCTGGGGTGAGGCGACCATCACTCCCTATGATTTTGCGGCTTATTTGCGGGTCTACGCAGCGTTTACAGACACAGCCGATCTCATCCGAGGATCCTTGCGTGTTGAGCCCAGACGCCATCGAGCCTTGACCGGCATGACTTTTTCGCCTTAAGGGCAATGGGGTCCCGTTGGCGGACCTGCATTCCCGCTTTTGACGGATCGTAGCGTCTCGTTTTCACGAATTATGCCGCGTGTTATCTGCTTGGCCGAAAGCAAATAGCTAGAGCCTTCTTCCGATGGGGTTGTCTCGACACTGCTTTCGCAATGCCTCTACGACGCATTGACTCTTCTGTTGGAGCCTCTTAGAGATTGGGACCAGGTGTCCACCTTTTCATGGAGAGAGGCTGGTTTGGCCCAGTGTCTGAGGGGGCCTGGATGAGGTGAGCAGAGAGCGGTGTGACCTCTTTGGATTTTTATCGACTTTGTCTTTGGAGGTATGTCCTTTGCTTTTTCGCACATTATCATTGCACTTGACTTTTACGTCTTCATTTCATACCGTTCTTTGCACACCTTGAGAGTTTTACGTCTTTTGATTTCGAAGTGCTGGGCTTATGAGGTGTTCGGGTACATTACGCCTGGATCCGTGCAGAGAGGATTGCGTGCGAATCTGTTCCACTGCCATTCGCCGTTGGACATTCGGAGCGAGAGAGAGCCGGAAGGTGGACGGGGTTAAGCCCCATAAGATGGCTTGTTATCATGATATTATGATTGCTCTGAGGGGCACTCCTGTCGGGTTGAGACACTTCCCCTGGCACGGCCGGTATGGTGAGGATTTGGTCGGTCTTTCTTTGCCACAGTGACCGGGGACGAGGAGGCTCTTGATCGGCACGGAGGGAGATGCTGCCACTGTACTTGGGGAGAGAGTGAGCGGGCGGCATGGTCTGGTGCGGTTGCTCGTGTTCCTCGTGATCCTCCTCAGTGGATATGGCACATTAGGGCCTTGCACGATTTGGAGCGGCTGCGGACCGGCATTGTGACTGCTTAGGAGTTTTATGAGGAGGGTGGTTATGCCTACTTTGTCTTCACCCGGTTGGTGACTCCTCGGGTTATGGCTGCTAGGAGGGCGGCGGGGATGCGAGCACCGGCGCCTCCCGATCTTTTGTGTATGAGGTGGGGGCGTATTCGCCGCTCCTCTTTTGATATGTCGAGACTCACCCGCATCTGCGTGCCGAGGACTACTTACGTGAGTAATTTCCCTTTTTCCGATTTATTCCAGCTTTTAACCGCTTTACTTGCATGCATTGATTGCTTCCGCGCCTTTGTTTTCATTGAACGAGGTTCCGGCCAAGACGTTCGGGACGGTGGCGAAGGCGCTCACCGGTGCTTTGTGAAGATCTTTGCGCCGGTTTCGGAAGGAGCGCGGAGCATTGGAAGGGAGGTGCGGTTCCCAAGCCCGGTGTGACGTTGTGCCTCAGAAGAAGAGGCCCGGAGCCGGCTTTGGCTCCTTCGGTTCTCGGGCGAGTGGATCGAGTCGACGGCCCCGGCTGATGATGATGATGGCGAGGATGATCCCTACCGGCCCCTTATTCCACTATTCTGAGTGGCGGGGTATTATCTTTGAGCCCGGCCTTGGGCGCATTATGAGGGCGATGATTCGGACGGCGAGATCCGCTGTGAGGTGCGGGAGGGTGGCGATGGTGGCCGGGGCGGAGCGGCTCAGCGAGGAGGAGGTGGCGGCGAGGAGATGCAGAGCGGCTTACGAGGAGGAGGACGGTTCGATGGCGACTCAGTGTCGGAGTGATCACGACCGGTCCCCCTTTTGCCATGCTTTGACTCTTTTAGGAGAGGAGAAATGCATGTGCAAATTTTTGTTCTTTTGGGATTGTAAAACAAATATTTTATTATTTTTGTATTTTTGAGGCCAAAACATTTATTTATTTATGTATTTCTTTGGTTCATATGCACGAGTTCGTCCCAAGAAAGGCACGGAAATGGTGGCTTTTGATGTATTGGGGTATTTTTGTGATTTTTGTATGCTTTGGGTGACATTTACGTGTGCGTGGGTGTGTTGGATGTGCCACATCCTCTCCCGTGGGCTTTATGAGCGAGGGGGTGTTTAGGGCATGATTTTGTGGTGCTTTGAACGAGGTTTGGGTGAGTGCTTTTGCAGGCAAGCGTTGGGTCGCTTTGGGATGCTTGCGATTCTGAAGTTAATTGCTTGTGATCTTGATGCAGCTCTCTATGTGTCGTCAGGCAACGAGGGCTTCATGGGACACTTTATGTCGCATACGACAAAAGAGTGCACAGGAGACAGACTTTCTTAGTGGCAAGATTTCCAGCCCCGACACTTTATAAAAAGGCGGGCTCGGGAGTAGTTCATTCGGCGGTTACATGCGGTGTCAAACTTGCCTTCCACCTCAAAATTAGCCCCAAGATTTGATATTTGGCCCAAAATGGAACATTATGGCAGCAGTTTAAGACGAGCGTCGAATTCCATTCCGATCCTGTCATAGATCGACCCGCCGTCATCGCGCGGCAACAATAGGAGGATCATCGACCAACAATATGGGTTGAGATAGCCACGGGCATTAAAAGGAGTAGGCGTTAGATTGGAGACATCCTCAGGGCGCATCCAGGATCTTTGGGGATTGCGAGAGGCGAATCTTTACCCTCTCGCATAATGATCTTACATTTACGATTGAGGAGTTTGGTGCACTTGATTGGAGGCGAGCTTAGAGATGTGGTCTTTCCCAAGACTCCCGCGTGACCTTTGGCGAGCGGTTGGACAATTTCTTGGGATTTCATCCCGAGCGAGTGGCTGTCCCGATTCTTGGCTCCCTATCTTTTGTTGGCTTTGCTTGAGATAGCCCGATTAGGTGGGGCATGTCGCATCCAGTGTTTGACCCATGGCTGGCCCATGGACATTTTTATGCGATCATGATTTCCACATGCGCTTACGTAGGGTACGACGAGGTGTGCTCGGTTTCTGCTCGGGAGTTGTCCCGAGGACGGATGCGGGTTCTCGAGAGCTGCTTGTGGGTGATGCTGGGCTCAAGGCGAGGAGAGAGAGATGTGATTCCCATTACGCTAGCGCGAGAGACTTATCATGAAGATGGAATGGGCGTCTGGAGGGTCGGTGCATATGGGGCGTGGCAGCCCCAGTCTCTTTATCATTGTGGCTCTT